>OY856412.1:458482156-458837156 GCA_963693085.1 Alisma plantago-aquatica | reverse complement strand
CGCTAAAGCGGCCCAAAGCGCCCGCTACACAGTGAAACACTTTTTTTCCGCCTTTGGCTATATCGCAGCGGCCGCTACAGCGTCCGCTTCGGCCGCTTTTTAAATCAGTGACTATACCTTGCAAACTGTTGAGTTTCATGCATAGATAGTCACGTTTGTAACAACAGATTTCAAAACAAGGTTACATATATATCTACTGTGTATTTTGTACGAGATTACTTTTTTAGTCGTATAGTTACTTTTTGATCAACATAGTTACTTTTTTTGATAGCAGAATTACTTTTCTGGCCAGAACAGTTACTTTTTTGGCTGCCGGGTAGCGAAATCCAGGCTACCCGCGCGGGTATTGAATGAACGCCATATATATATATATATATATAGAGAGAGAGAGAGAGAGAGAGAGAGAGAGAGAGTCATGCTAGAATACACTCGAGTGTATTCGGAGCAGAATACACTCAAGTACTTTTTCATGATGCAATGTTTTTTTCAAAAATCTAATCTGTTGATCTTCTTAAACATCTTGTGAATAGCTCATATGCAAAATTTGAGCACATTTGGACATTTATAGATCATGTTATAAAGACCGCAAAAATTATGCATTTCAAATTAGTTTTGCGCGTCAATTTTATTGCCCTTGGATGAGTGACTTACGCTCATCCAAATGGGCTCAAAATTTGTATGTTGCCTAGTTATAGTATGACGGGGAAGATCAATGGTTTACATTTTGCAAAAAATAGTCTTTATATGCAAAAACACTTGAGTGTATTCGTGCGATCTGTGCACTCGAGTGTATTCTAGCATGACTCTCTCTCTCTCTCTCTCTCTCTATATATATATATATATATATATATATATATATATGAACATGTATATATTAACATGTGAATATATAGGTGTTCATATATACATTCTTCTTGTCCATTGACTAGGCCTTTCAACCTGATATACCAAATGAAAAGAATGCCTCTGAGATTCCATCATAAGCCGCTTTGTGATTGTCATGGAAAAAAAAGCCCGCCTTGAGGCTCTCGAGGCTTACGCCTCGAGGCGAGGCTATCCCATTTGCGCCTTGAGGCTTACGCCTCGATGTCCAGGACTAAGGCTTACGCCTCACAATGTCTGAGGCTCGCCTCAAAGCACTGAGGCTTTGAGGCTTAGCTGAGGCGCAAGCCTCGATTCCGGATGATAATGTATCATGTTAACCGCCAAATTTTCTACTAATAAGATTTCTACAAATACTTTATCTAGAAAATAATATTCAGAGTTGTTGTAGTTCATTATAAATATTTATTTCAGAAATTTATAATTATCATTCTCTGAGTGACATCTTTGAATCTTCATTGTAAATCTATCTTTGTTTGCTACCTTTTATTTACTATGTCGGTGATTTTCATCTCATTGTTAGCTAATTTTGGATCTGTGTTCCTGCTAATTTCAAATTCTCTCTCCCTTACTTTTTCATTGTTAATTACATATTTTAATCTAATAGTATAATTAATTGATATCTTATTATTTCTACGCATATTCTTTTGAATTATGGTGGTCTTTAATTCCTTTATGTCCTTATTCAGTTTCATAAATATTTTCTATTTCATTTTAGTTTTGTTTGTCACTTTGTATATACATATTTATACTACACATGCATATACATAAAATATATCTAAACATATATCATTATATATATGAATATGTATATATATGTATAATTTTATTTATTAAGACCGCCTCATGCATATTTTGAGGCTTACGCCTCGCCTCACTAAGACAAAAACGCCTCATTACGCCTCACACTTTTTCTAACCTTGGTGACAATTGTATGTGAACCGCTCCTTCAACCCTCCCCCTCTCCCTATCAATCGAGCGACTTCCTCCCTCAAGTGGTACATACGGGTGCTCTTTTTGGTCTCATTTTCTTTCAGTATGACTAACAAAGAAATATAAAGGGATGGTTCTTTCGTTATATTTATAGAAGTGATAGTAGAAAAAGAAAGACTCTAGGCCCTATATATACATGTGTGTATATACACACACACACACATGTATGTATATGTAAATATATAACTATATATATACACATATATATAGTTCTATATGTATATATACACAGAGATAATAAGTTGAAGATAATTCCCATGTCATCTCTTATGAGCCTTCTAAGATCATGAAAGATATACTCTATAAATATGTCACCTTCAAGATTCTTGATACCCATACTAAGCAAATGTAGAAGGAAATTGTTGTCCTAGTCAAGGTCCTATCACAATCTAGAAGAGGCCATGTGGTTGTTATTTTTTCGATATTGATGATGACGTTGATGTTCTGGGCTTCGACATGATACTTTGGGCTCTATGAAGATAGAATGAATGGAATTTACCTGGTGAAGGGTTTCCCTATGTGTGTCTGCCAGGTTGGTCCATCAGAAGTTTGGTTTCACCTCCTTTTAAAGAATGATGGATGGATAGGTGTGATGGATCTTGAGCTATACTCCAGTCCACTTACACTCCCTTGTCCAGTCACCTCCTTTTAAAGAATAATGTATGACTCTCTCTCTCTCTCTCTTTATATATATATATATATATAGAGAGAGAGAGTTAGGCTAGAATACACTCGAGTGTACAGATCGCACGAATACACTCAAGTGTGTTTGCATATCAAGACTATTTTTTGCAAAATGTAAACCATTGATCTACACCGTCATACTATAACTAGGCTACATACAAATTTTGAATCCATTTGGATGAGTGTAAGTCACTCATATGAGGGCAAAAAAATCGACGCGCGAAACTAATTTGAAATGCATAATTTTTGCGGTCTTTATAACATGACCTATAAATGTCCAAATATGCTCAAATTTTGCGTATGAGCTATTCACAACATGTTTAAGAAGACCAACGGATTAGATTTTTGAAAAAAATATTGCATCATGAAAAACTACTTTAGTTTATTCACCTCCGAATACACTCGAGTGTATTCTAGCATGACTCTCTCTCTCTCTATATATATATATAGTCAGGCTAGAATACACTCAAGTGTACAGATCGCACGAATACACTCAAATGTGTTTGAATATCAAGACTACTTTTTGCAAAATGTAAACCATTGATCTTCACCGTCATACTATAACTAGGCTACATACAAATTTTGAGTCCATTTGGATGAGTGAGTGTAAGTCACTCATCCAAGGGCAACAAAATCAACGCGCGAAACTAATTTGAAATGCATAATTTTTGCGGTCTTTATAACATGACCTATAAATGTCCAAATATGCTCAAATTTTGCGTATGAGTTATTCACAAGATGTTTAAGAAGATCAACGGATTAGATTTAAAAAGAAATATTGCCTCATGAAAAACTACTTGAGTGTATTATGCTCCAAATACACTCGAGTGTATTCTAGCCCGACTCTCTCTCTCTCTCTCTCTCTCTATATATATATATATATATATATATATATATATATATATATATATATATATATATATATATATATATATTGCAGAAAATAAACAAATAGGGCAGCGCCCAGGAAGACCACCGCCTGACCACCCTAAAAACTATGCTTGTTCCCATGGTCAACATGCAACAAGGTTGTTCCCTGACTTCAACGACACCCAAGTGGTAATTTGGGGACACTCTCCCCTAATTTCTGGTCTTGGAGGGGAATCCTAACCCTAGTGTAGTTCCCTAAGATGAATAAGGGCAATCATTGCCCTGAGGAGATGTTCCTATTGGATGATGTGCACTATGCAGTGCACATTATTGTCCTATTTCCAGCTTCTGTGAGCATTATTAGATGATTCTTCTTATCCATTGAATCTACACTACCTATTTCTTGAAAACTCTATCAAACATCTATTTTGGTTTGTCTATCTCCTTATGGTGTGGTTTGGAATAGGAATCCAGTAATTAAGTAAGCAATAGAAGCATAGGCATCCTCCTTATATAGGATAGTAGGAGTCCCTGCTTACTAAGTTCACCAATATGGGATAAAAGACAAGACACTAACGGAGAACATAAAAATAAAGGCAAAAATATAAATAAATATATTAATACTCCACCTCAAGCTGGAGCGTGGATATCGTGCATGCCCAGCTTGTCAACCATAGATAGAAATCTTGTCTTTGGTAGTGATTTTGTAAACATGTTTGCGAGCTGATCCTCAGTCTTGATATGTAGAGTAACTATGTGCTTGGATAAAATGGATCCTCTGACAAAGTGACAGTCTACCTCAGTATGTTTGGTGCGCTCATGGAAAGTTGGATTGCTTGCAATGAAGGTAGTTGCTTTATTGTCACAATACATAGGAATAGGGCAGAATCATGAACTCTATATTCTTTTAATAGTCCTTGAACTAACATCAACTCACATGTGGTATGTGTCCTGGCACGATTCTCAGCTTTGACACTGGATCTAGCAACAACCGCCTTCTTTTTGCTTCTCCAAGTGACAAGGTTACCACCTACAAACGTGCAATAACCCAAAATAGATTTTTGATCAACCCGGCTTCCAGCATAGTCCGAGCAAGAAAAACCAAAAATTTTACAGTGCCCATTATTCTTGTATAACCCTTTCCAGGTGTGCTTTTAAGTACTTAAGAATGTGGCACACAACATCCCAATGCCATTGTTGCGGTTTAACAAGATACCTGTTGACAAGTGCAACTATGGAAGTGATGTTTTCACATGTAACGGTCATACAAATAAATTTGCCCACAAGTCTTTTATATAGTTTGATGTTAGGGTAAATAGGAGAAGAATCATCATCCTAGTTGTATTGGGATCTAAAAGAGTATTGACTGGCTTGGCCCCCAACATACTAGTCTCTTACAGAAGATCAAGGTTATACGTGCGATGCGATAAACAGACTCCAGAAGAAGATTGAGATACTTCAATTCTCAAAAAATAGTGTAGTTTTTTGATATCTTTAGTAATAAAGTGATTTTGTAAATATTCCTTGGTTTCTTGGATACCCCGATGATCACTTCCAGAAAGTATGATATCATCGACATACACAATCAGGATAAAAAGACCCTTAGAAGTTTTTTTAACAAACACAAAATGATTAGAATGCGAGTGTTTGAAGTCAAAGTTGGCAAGAATTTGACTTAGTTTATCAAACCATGCTCGTGGACTTTATTTCAATCCGTAAATAGCTTTCTTAAGACGACAAATTTCAGCACACTCCCCCTAAGCAACAAATATGAGAGTTTGCTCCATATATAATTCCTCATGTAGGTCATCATATAAGAAAGCATTTTTAACATTCAACTGGCATGGTGGCCACTGCTTATTGACAACAACAGAAATAAGAATCCTAACAAAATTAAGGCGCACGACAGGTGAAAAGGTTTCAAAGTAATCTACTCCATAGATTTGAGTGTATCCCTTTGCAACAAGACGGGCTTTAAGGTGTTCAAATGTGCCGTCTGGATGATATTTCACAGTGAAGATCCAGCAACAAAGTACAGGTGAAACATGAGCAAGATCTACAAACTCGCAAGTTTGTTGACAATGGAGTGCTTCCATCTTAACTTCCATGGCACGTCGCCAGGCAGAATGTGTGAGGGCCTCAGCCACATTTTTAGGAACACATATAGAAGAGAGTGTAGCACTAAAGTGTGCAAAACTTGAACCAAGATTAGCATCAGAGCAATAATTACTGATGGGATGAAAAGTACTAGAGCGCACCCCTTTCTTGATGTAATTGGAGTATTCAAGTTAGAATATACTTGAGGAGTTTCTTGATCTGCCGACGAGGATGAAGGATTGGCTGAGGAGAAGGGGCCATGTAGGGAGTTGCAATCTTGTAGCGTCTTTGATACACTTTGAGAGGTACCTCACGAGCAACAGATTCAGAAGATGATGATTCAACGGTAAGAGGGAGAGGAGTCACAATAAGATCCGTTGACAGAGTGGAACTCATAACATAAAAATACGGAGTATCTTAAAAAAAGACGACATCCGCACTAATAAACCACTTCTTGGACTGTCGATCATTACACCTTTACCCTTTCTGCGTGCGTGAGTACCCCCCGTAAGATACACTTAGTAGATCAAGTTTAGTTAAACTGGTATGAAGATTCTTGACAAAACATTTGTTCCTAAAGATTCTAGGTGGTACAGAAAATGAGGAAGCTCCAGGGTACAACACATTAAACGAGACTTGGTTATTTAAGGCAGAGGAGGGCATTGTATTGATAAAAAAACAAACAGTGGAGACAACATCGGCCTAAAAGGGTTTAGATACATTATAATGAAACATAAGAGTTCGGGCAACTTCAATGAGATGTCGATTTTTCAGCTCAACAATCCCATTTTTTGGGGAGTGTACGGACATGATGTTTGATGAATGGTGCCAAATTGTTTATAGAAATTATTGACAGACTGTTGCATAAATTCAAGAGCATTACTTGTCCTAAACATTTTGATGGGTTTACCAGATTGCGCTTTAATCTCAGCAAAGAAAGTCGTAATAGTATCAAAAACATGTGCCCTATCTCTAAGTAAGAATGACTAAGTGGATCTAGAAAAGTCATCAATAAATGTCATAAAGTACCTATAACCAGACATATTAGATATCGATCAAGGCCCCCAAATATCAACATGAATAAGATAAAAAAAATCAAATTTGAAGACATAGTGACTTTCTTAGGAAACCTATCGAGTTTGCTTTCCATACTGACAAGCTTCACATTTAAAAGAATTTTCAGAAACATGTGGGTTACATGCTTGAGTTTAGATGTTAATGGGTGTCCCAATCTATAGTGCCACTGCGGATCCAAAGCCGCCGAGGAGAGAAGTGCCGCATGTTTTGGAGCATCAAGATAATATAAGCCATGTGGTCCCTCATGGCCCGAACAAATCTTTGTACTCGTGCGGAGATCCTGAAAGATACATCCATCCAGGTCAAAGGTGATAGAACATTTAAGTTGCTTGACAGTTTTGTTGAAGATTTAGAGGAAAGTGACGAACATATACTGAGTAGGAAGTTATTTGGAGTGTGAATATGGCCAACCCCACGAACTAGGGCTTGATTGCCATTAGCAACAGTTACAGTCGGAATAGAAGATGAAGCAGTCAAATTAGAGAATAATTTCAAATTGCCAGAAATATGGGTAGAAGCAGCGGAATCAATGATCCATTTGATTTTACCCTAAGGAGCCGAGGATGCAAGGAAGGCAGAATCACCATCTGACCGTGGAGTCGATGTTTGAGTTTGGATTTTTCTTGAAAAAGCTTTTCGAATTCAGCTCTGACCCAATCGGTAGAAGTAGTGGAGGGTAGGGCTAGTGCATCCTCGATGTAGTCAGTAGAAACTTGATTGGCCCATGTGTTGGGGTAGCCATGTTGCATAAAGCACCTATCTTTGTTATGATTGTCACGACCACAACAGTTGCAGTGACGAGGTCCACTAGGAGCATTGTTGGGTCCAACAAAGGGTTGACCTCGTCCTAGTCTAGGAGGAGGTTGACCACGTCCAGTTCCCGACGGGCCAAAATGACGACGTCCTCTACCGCAGCCACGACCTAAGTCACGGCCAAGTCTGCCCGAACGGACTGCCAGGGCTGATGCCTCTGTAGATCCTACAGGAGAAGCGATTGATGACATTCGCTAAACTCTTTTGAGAACATCCCAAAGCTTAGGTAGAGGCTCGCTAGATAGGATTTGGTCCACGCTTCTGAAAAAGAGACGAGTAATTTAGCAAGAAATTGGACTAACTGAAGCTCATTCCGCTGTCTCTGAACTTCAGTGATATCGGAAGTGAGGGGATGGTAAAGTTCAAACTCATCCCATAGAGCACAACATTGATTATAATAATCTTCCACATAAGTATTAGTGGTGAATTTCTTTTTAACCAGATTTTTAAATATTCAAAAACTTTCTTAGGATTTTGTTGGTATTAGTACACATGTGCTAACTAATCCCACATGGCCTTGGTCGTTCCAAGGAGTAAAAGAGATTGACTGATTTGTAGCTTTGCACTGTTGACCATCCAGGTCATTACGCCAAAGTCATCCTTGACCTACACGTCATAGGCATGTTTAGTTTTCTTGTCAGCATAATCAAACGGAAGAACATGTCCTTTCCTGATCAGATGTGAGTATCAGTCTTGAGCTTTGACATACAACTCAAAAGAAGTTGACCATGTATGGTGATTGGAACCATGTAACTTGACTGTGGTCACACACAGACATCTAAAATTGTCTGTAGAGGCTATGTCGAAGAATTGGTCTAGATCAGTCCGCACAGTTCTTTAGTTCAACCAAACGTGAAACATCACGCAAGAATCAATAGAAGAATTTGGAGGCCCAAAGAGTGGCCATTAAGATTGTTTTAATTAAGATACCAACGTCACATCATCATACTAGACCGACATGTGACGAAGGTTGATGGGAAGGAGAAAGTCCCTCCCAAAAATTAAGTTGAGTCGAGGAGATTTGTATAGAAAGCAGAGGCAACACAGACATAATGGATGATTTTGACAAGGGTTGGAAGACATTCGTTTGGACGGTGGGGTTGGTGGCTGGTTGCTGCTAGGGAGTTGGGGTTGCGGATTGTCGTTGGATTGAGTGGGCGGAGGTGGGGTTGATGGCGGATTGCTGATTGCCGCTGGAGCTACTAGGTGAGGTGTTAAGGGCGGTTTGGGTTGATGGCAATGGGTGGATAGCGGTGGGTTGATGGTTGATGGCCGGTGGAATTGAAGCCGGATGGCAGTGGATGATGGCGGAACGAGAAGGTGGAGTTGGGCGGAATGGGGCAGAACGGTGGAATCAGGAGAGGTGGGGCGGGGTCCGGGATCGAGAAGGTGGAGTGGTGTTGGCGGGACGGTTGATGATGGATGGCGATTGGGAGGGAGAGCGATGGCAAGGAGCAGGATGGCAGGGGGCGGACAACGGGTAAGGAAGGGAAGGTGACAACGGGTGAGAAGAAAACGAGTTTAGGGCGGATCGTATTCACGCTCTAATACCATGTGGTTTGAAATAGGAATCCAATAATTAAGTAATACAAGCATAGGCACCCCTCAGTGTTATCAAAGTGGCCACCTAGGCATCCTAGGCACTCCAAAGGTCCCTCAAATCTAGGCGCCTAGGGGTCATAGGTGAGCTGGGGGAAACTAGGCGGGCTGGGCGGTCAAGGCGAACAGCCTAGGCGATTCTGCTACAACAGTTGCAAACAAATCGGTCCTTTTATAGTATTGTTTCTTTGATTTTTTTGTACTTCCTCTTGTGTCTCCTATTCTAGCTTCTTTTCTTTTCTTTTTTGCAATTTCTCCTGCATTTCTTGTTCCTACTACTGCTGCATCGTAATTTTTGTGACTACCTCCTATGTCCCATCTTACTGCTATGTCCATGTTACTTATATCAAAAATTCAGATTTGTACTGCATCTGCTCCCAAATCTACTAGACTACTAGTTATGTAGGACATATTATGCTTTCTACTTGTTTTTGCTTTATTTTAATATTTAGGGACCTAGGTGCAAATAATCTAGTTAATGTACTTAGTCGTAAATGTTTTATGCTTTTTTATTTTAGGTTTTGTTTAATTCTGAATTTTGTTAAATAGGATTTAATTTCCATTACTTCAGGGTCAAGTCATGTAGTGTTATAAATGCCAACCTTAGGGTCTTTGTCCACAACAGTCGAATATGAATTAGATCTCAATTTGCTTGTTGTGAATTTTATCTCTCTCTTTCTTCTTCTCCGTAGCATGGTTCCATCACTAGTACCACTATTTGCATTTTTTCTTCTACTTTTTCCCACTTATTCTTGATCCTATAGGCACCCTCCTTGTATAGGATAGGAGTCCCTCATTACAGAGTTCACCAATATGGGATAAAAGACAAGACGCTAATAGAGAACACAAAAATAAAGGCAGAACTATAAATAAATATATTAATAGATGGCAATGATGGTATAAAAGGAAAACACCACTACTGGTTAACGACCAACTTTCACCGTAGAATGTCAAATCATCTCTATCCAAAAACTCAATAAGAAGAATTACAGTCAGTCTTAGTTATCAAGGCACGTGCCTAGGCACTAGGCAGGGCGCCTCAGACTAGGCACTCAGCCTCTCAAGTGCCTATAGTCGGTGCATAAGGCCCAAATTAAGTGGTAGAGGTGGTGGAATCTTGGGAGGGGTTTTACAAGCCAGAAGGGAAGTACAAGAGCTTTAGTTGTGGGCAATGCCAAGAGGCAGTGTCAAAAATAAGAACCTAAACCTTCATGAAGAGTGAATGTTGACCATCTGAAGAGGGAAGTTGGTGGTGGTTGTGCATGGGTAATATTGTGGTTCATGGATTTTTGGGAGTACGTGAGTGCTCCAAAAATTTAGCCTGTGTCATTACAACATGTTGCCTTGATTAATCACACACAGAGAGAGAGAGAGAGAGAGGGAGCGTTCTCACTACACTTTTCAGCTTGTTTCGTTACAACTAGTTTGCGTAATCAACTAGAGAGGGGGGGAGGAAAGAAAATTACTTTCAAAGGTTCACGATTTTTTGTCATGAATTCGTCACCCCATAAGCTAGTTGGGCGTTGAATAACCAAAATGCCTTTACTCCATATTCTAGTTTATTCCCAAATTTTTGTCACTAGAAAATATGGTAAAATGAACATAAAAAAAGAGGAAACACAATGCACACTCAAATTAAATAGTTGTAAAAGTGAAACCGTCAACAACTTTTTTGGTATATGCTTGTGTACTGTATATAATACATCTGATACTTCTTTTTATGTTAGTGAAGCTATACCATTTAATATACAATTATACATTCTTCTACTAATGGCTTACGTGCAATCACCGTATTAATTATGCTTTCATGATATCTTCCATACGAAAGCTAAAGTTATGTCTATCAACTATCCTTTACTCCATATTTTATTATATTCCAATTTCCTTTCAGCTCTAGGATATATATATATATATATATATATATATATATATATATATATATATATATATATATATATGGCTAAAAGAATTATGCAGTTGAGTACATGTAGCTTATATGTATCCATATTAAAAGTCTATAGAATATTATTAATCTTATGGATTTTATGTATACTTGCTCAATCATATTTGATATAAAATCACCTCAATATGACAATTGTAGATTATCCAATCGGAGAAGCTATACATTTTCAATCAACCGTAAGTTGCAGGAATTGCATAACAGATGACATATCTATAGCTCATGATATACATGAGATATGGTTTGACTTCTTAAACACATTTGATCTAGACAATGTTGTTTCAATCTGTATGGTTGGATTTAGTCAACAAATTCTACATATTTTTATTTTAAAGGTCGGCACTGATAATACCTCATTTTATACACTTTTCGCACATATTTTATACCTCCTCTAACATACTTTTTATAGATTTTTCAATTTGTTTTAGCACTTTATGCCAAGTATCTCACTTACACACTTTTTCCTTGGTTGTAGGGTCACACCGAGCCAAGGTCGCGGTCAACACCTCGACCGCGACCCATTCGACCATTAGAGCCACCCCACCGCGGTTGAGGCCTCCCAGAATCGCCTCGACCCCTCGCACCCACGACCCTCACACCCGCGGTGCCTCGTGCCCCTCACACCCACGGTCCACACACCCGCAGCATGAAGCCGTGACCGAGCTTTAGACCGCGGTCCGACCAAAGTGGTGCGACAATTAGGCCGCGATCAAGGAGAAGATGGCAATGAAGCCTCGACCGAGATCAGGCCTCGACCGAGATCAGGCCTTGACCAAGTGCATACCTCGACTGTGGTCGAGGAGTTAAGTCGGTGGAGCACGCCTATAAATAGGCCACCTACACGTCTTGTCAAAGGGGAGAGATCTGAAAGGACCACGAAGTGATGCCATTTTCCAGACTTATTCCCATCCATCCAATCAGTCTTAGATCTCCAAAGGCGGAAGTTGAGGAGAGAGAAGACTGAAGGCTCCATCTTCTTTGAAAGAAGGAGAACGTCCACACCATCGACCTCCTGGATCTGGATCTGAAGAAGTATTGTGTTGTATCACGTTCTTCTTTCTCTATCTAGATCTATCACTTCCATCTCGCTGTACTTCCCTCACTTCATAGAACTTGATGTTTCTATCATTTTGTAATACCGTTATGCTGCCCGTAAACATGTGTGGCTAAACACTTAACTTGGGTTGGGAGTAGCCACTAAGGCTCTCCCAACATGTATATTGTCTCTCCTTTTTGAATATATATATATATACTCCCATCAAGATTATCTCCATGCATCGGTTTTAATGCTTTACTTGTATGCTTAGCTACTATCTTGTGATGTTTGATCGTTGGTACCTCGAAAGAGTAGTATCACTAATATCTTGTGTTATGGAGTAGTATGAATGTATGAAAATGTTGGAATGCTGAAAAGCTTATGATCATATGTTCTTCCTTGTAGTTTTTGGATAGTCATCTCGAGAGAGAGGCTGTCCTTGGGCTCAAATCTATCCTCATCTCGAGAGAGAGAGGAATAGACACTTTTATGATTGCTTGTAATCTTGATAGAGTATATGAGAGGGAGAGATGATGTTTGCATGTTGGTGAGAAGTCTTAGTAGGTGAAACCCAATCCAAGTTTCCCTTCCATATCTTTGTTTCCATCTTATTTTGTTACGCTTTGTTTTTCTGTTCTTTGGTTTATTTCTTTTATTTTAGTTTGAGCACTATCGTTCCTTTGGGAACACCCTTTTAAACCATATGTTATCCGGAGTATTTGAGTGTGAGATCTTGTGTGTTTAACACATGCTAACCTTGTCCCTGTGGTTCAACCCCGATTACTACATCAGACCCCGTATAATAGTTGCGGGGGCTTAAATGTTGGGTTACTATCTTAAGAGTTCGACTACTCTAGATCCGCTCATTTTTGGACACGCGATTCAGGCCAGTCAACTTTTTGGCATCGTTGCTGGGGTAAAGGCAAAACGACACTGTTAAGAACTTGAGTCCACTAACTATACTCCCGTGCCTCAAGCTTAGTAATAAGCTTGACCACACCGAAAACCTTAAATCTGCTACCCTGCGTTTGCGTAGAATAGTTCGTTTTAACACGTCCAGTTTACTAACTCGACTGTGCGATCTATTCAGGGAACCCAGAGAGAAGTAGACTCGATCGACTTTACTCCTTAATCTTGAGTCACCATGCTGCCTCGCGTGGATGGTACTCTCACTGGGGACGAGTGGAATGTCAGGAATCAACATAACCCCCCCCCCACCACCGCCAGGGTCGGACAAAGACAGAGATGACCGTTACTCAGACGGTCGTCGACGTGAAGAACGTCGGGAAGAAGAGCGTCGAGATGAAGATCGTCGCAAAGAAGATCAACGCGACGAAGAACGACGCTACCGACGCCGAAGAAGGCACCACCGCAACCATCGTGACAATGAACGAGAGCACGATGGTCGGGACAGCGACAGTGAGGATGATGAAGAGGGGAAGACTCTTAGAGAACTGGCAGTAATAAGGGCCAACGAATCTAGTTGCCTGATCGTCATCCCACACTTCAACACAACAAACTTTGAGTTGAAACCAACTGTCATATCGATGATCCATAATAAACCTTTTCGCGGGAATTCGAAAAGTGAAAACCCATACCATCACCTCGATGCATTTAAAAATATCTGTGATACCATCAAGATGAGGGGAGTCCCGCAAGAAGTGATATACTGTAAATGCTTCAACTTCTCCCTTGAAGATAAGGCTCTATCCTGGTACCACAATCTCCCCCACCAGTCTATAGATGGGTGGAGACCCTTGGCAGAAGCCTTCGTTACTAAGTTTTACCCTACCGAGAGGACTATTCACAACATGTAGAAGATCACTTCTTTTGCACAAAAACTAGGAGAGAACTTACACGAAGCATGGGAATGTTTCCAGGAGTACCAGAGAGATTGTTCGCACCATAATTACCGTAAGGGGTTCCTCGTAACCACCTTATATAATGGATTGACTCCTACTGAGAGGACTTCGTTGAACACAACTACTGGCAGTGACTTCCTTGGGAAAAACCGAGCAGAACCATGAAGATAATAGACAACATGGCTGCGCTGCAAGTAGACATAGACTATGACAGGAATGACAGAGGATCAATGAGGAAAGTAGGGGCTGAAGGGCTGTCTATTGAAGCCAAGGCCTTGGAGACAATAACAACACAAATTCAGAAAATATCAATTGATGTCAAACAACTGAAAGATATCGGAGCCAAGGGCAAGAAGCATACTGAAAAGGTCATGAAGTGTGTCGCCTGTGGAGGAGGGCATGGGATCGATAACTGTATCTATACCAGGCCCGAGGAAAGTGACAAAAGCGAAAGTGAAGAAGAGACGCAGAATGTCTCCTATGTCAACTTCAAGCGACAAGACCACTTTGGGTTTAGTTACGGCAACAAGGACGCTGCAAAGAATACACATCAGCTGGGTAGTGCATCTAAACCTCCCCCAGGGTTTGAGAAGAAAGGGGTGCCAACACAATACACCAAGACTACTAGCTACCAGCTGTACAAAAACAACTATCAAGGCCAGAACAAAAATGTGAGCAAGCAAGGACAAGGGCAAGGCCCAGGGCTGAGCCAAGCAAAAGACAATAACCAAGCTGACATGATTGCTCAACTTTTCGACTTCGCAAAGAGGAAAGCGTCGATAAATGATCAACTGGCTCAAAATGCTCTCACGAACTCGGGAGTGCTAACTAACATGCAAACTCAAATGGTGGATATGCAAACTCATAAGAGACAGATTGATCAGCAATTTGCACAGCTAACCGAGCTAATGAAAAATCCTTCCAGAAAGATCCCGTCGAATACCGAAATTGCCAAAATGGCTCCTCTCCGATTTGGGAAAACGATGGAGAATGCTATACCAACAACGCTGAAGAAGAAAGAAGCTGTGTTAATCAGCAGTCTGAGAACGAAAAGGCAACAGAAGAATCAAGAAGGAAGGAACAAGCTGACCATGGTAAAGAAGCAGGACCACCCGAAAAGAAGGAAGGAGAGAAGGACTCAGACCCTCAGGTTCTTTGGAAGAAGAATCCATACGCCCTAAGAATTCCTTTCCCCTATAAGTTAATAAAAGCACAGTTGAAGAAGAGGTACGAAAAGTTCATGGAAGCTGTAAAGAAGCTTTACCTGGACGTGCCCTTGATGCAATAGAAGAAATGCCAACTTGTGCAAAGTTCTTCAAAGATCTGATTACAAAGAGAAGAAGAGGTGATCATATTGAAACTGTCCAGTTAGCAAAAATGTCCAGTACTTTTGTTCAAGCAAAGCTACCTACCATAAAGAAAGATCCTGGAGCATTTAACATACCTTTCTGTGTTGGAGATAACGTGGAGAGAAAAGGATTAGCTGACTTGGGGCAAGCATAGCCCAAAGGCTGGGGCTGACAGACATGGTAAAGACAGGGATGAGGATCGAGTTAGTTGATCATACCTTCACGAGGCCAGTGGGGATAGTAGAAGACGTGCCAATAAGAGATGGGAGATTTTTCATACCGTGTGATATAGTGGTAATAGACACAATCGAAGACTCCAGATGCCCTATGCTATTCAGAAGGCCTTTTCTTGCAATGGGGAGAGCGCTGATAGATGTTGCTGAAGGAATTATCACACTACGAGTAGGGAACGATCACTTGGATTTTAGAGTACAAGATTCCATGAGGGGACCGTCTCTATTTGAGTCGGCCTACTTCATGGACACCTATAATCAGTATTGCGAAGAAGTGCAAGAAGATAAAGCAATCGTGGATCCACTAATGCGAGCCCTAAATAGCCAGGATCCTGCAATGGAAAGTCAAGAAGTTGTGGAACTCTTAGATTATTTGAACCAACCGGATGAAGAAATAATTGAAACAGTGAAGTATGCTTCATTGGAACAAACGGCCAAGGAGAAGGAAGTGATGAAGCCCAAACCAGAATTAAAGCCTCTTCCAGAAGGGTTGAAATATAAATAATTAGATGAAGAAGAAAGGAATCCAACAATTGTCAATGCCAACTTATCAGATGACAAAATGGAAAAGTTGCTAGACGAGCTAAGGCTGCATAGAAAAGCCATAGGATATTCTGTGGAGGATATCAGAGGTCTTAACCCAACTTTATGTATGCACAAAATTCGCCTTAAGGAGACAACCAAGCCACTGGCTCAACCACAAAGGAAGCTAAATCAAATGCTGAAAGAAGTTGTGAAGAAAGAAGTTATAAAGCTACGTGATGCTGGAATCATCTACCCAATAAGCGACGACAATTGGGTTAGTCCCATCCATGTTGTACCCAAGAAAGGCGGAATGACGATCGTACGAGGGGAAGATGGAGATGAAGTCGCCACGAGGACAGTGACAGGTTGGCGCATGTGCATCGATTACCGCAAGCTAAATACAACCACCACGAAGGATCACTTCCCTTTGCCATTCATCGACCAAGTTCTAGAAAGGTTGGCTCATCATGACTATTTTTGTTTTCTAGATGTATACTCAGGATTCTATGAAGTACCCATTCACCCAGGTGATCAAGAGAAAACAACATTCACGTGCATCTATGACACATGCTTTCAGAAGAATGCCGTTTGGACTATGCAATGCACCCACAACGTTCCAACGTTGTATGATCTCGATGTTCTCAGATCATCTGGAAGATATCCTAGAAGTCTTTATGGATGATTTCTCAGTCTATGGGACCGACTTTGATGCATGCCTAAAAAATTTGTCTCTAGTGCTGCAAAGATGTGAGGAAAAACATCTCGTTCTGAATTGGGAGAAGTGCCACTTCATGGTACGAGAAGGAATCGTCCTAGGTCACAAGATTTCAAAGAAGGGAATTGAGGTGGACTTGAGTAAGATTGAAGCTATCTCAAAGCTCCCACCGCCAAAGTCTGTAACAGGAGTGAGAAGTTTTGTGGGACATGCAGGATACTACAGGAGATTTATAAAGGACTTCTCAAAAATTTCAAAGCCTTTGTCTAATCTACTACTCAAAGATGCCGAGTTTGAATTCACAAGAGAATGTTTGGATGCCTTCAATACACTGAAAAGAGCGCTAACAATAGCACCAATTCTTCAAGCACCGGACTGGGAATGGCCCTTTGAAATCATGTGTGGCGCCAGTGACTATATGATAGGCATTGTCTTGGGACAGAAAAAGGACAAGAAACATCATGTAATTTTTTATGCGAGTCGGACGCTTGATGAGGCGCAAGTAAACTACACAACTACGGAAAAAGAAATGCTGGCCATTGTATTTGCCTTTGATAAATTCAGATCATACTTAATAGGATGGAAGGTGAAAGTATATACAGACCATGGAGCAATTAAGTATCTGATGTAGAAGGACACGAAACCACGACTTTTAAGATGGGCACTGTTGTTGCAAGAGTTCAATCATGAAATCATCGACAAGAAAGGGAAGGAGAATGTGGTTGCAGACCACTTATCTAGAATAGTCTTTGACAAAGAAAATCAGTTACCAGTGAACGACAATTACGCTGATGAAGCCCTACTAATGGCTCAGTCTGACGAGTAGAGACTACCTTGGTTTGCAGATATCTGTAACTATCTAGCCTGTGGGCAGTTGCCATCGGAGATCACGCACAACCAGAAGAAGCTGTTTTCTGATTTGAAGAATTACTACTGGGACGACCCATTGCTTTTCAAAAGATGCTCCGACAATCTATATCGTCGGTGCATACCAGAAGAGGAGGCGCCACTGATCCTAAAAGAGTGCCATTCTTCACCTTATGATGGGCACCATGGTGGGGATAGAACAACAACAAAGGTCCTACAGTCTGGATTTTATTGGCCCACACTCTTCAAGGATGCAACTTCTTTTGTTAAATCATGTAAAGAATGTCAGCTAACGGGAAATATAAGCAGGAGAAACGAGATGCCCATTGTAGACTGGGTAGAAGTTGAAATTTTTGATGTTTGGGGAATTGACTACATGGGACCTTTCCCATCATCGAAAGGAATCAATACATCCTCGTTGTTGTTGATTACGTTTCCAAGTGGGTTGAAGCAGTTGCTACTCAAACTTGTGATTCCAAGGCAGTGATAAAGCTTTTCGAGAAAACGATATTCCCATGCTTTGGAGTACCACGCACGGTCATAAGCGACGGAGGATCACATTTTGGTGAGAAATAATTCGAAGCCTTGCTAAGAAAGTACATGGTGAAGCACAAGATCGCGACTCCTTACCACCCCCAGACATCGGGGCAAGTGGAAGTCTCGAATAGACAGATCAAGCAAATCTTGGAAAAGACTGTGAGCCGCACAAGGAAAGATTGGTCAATGAAGCTAGATGACACACTTTGGGATTACCGAACCGCTTACAAAACACTCATAGGGACAACACCCTACAGGTTGATTTACGGTAAATCCTGTCATCTACCACTCGAACTAGAGCACAAGGCTCTATGGGCCATAAAATTTCTGAATATGGATCTCGACAAAGCTGGCCATAAAAGGTTCTTTCAGCTCCAGGAGCTCGAAGAACTGAGGCTGCATGCCTATGAAAATGCAAGGATTTATAAACAAAGAACGAAAGTCTGGCATGATGCCCATTTGAAGAACAAAGATGTTCACGAAGGGGACAAAGTCCTTTTCTGGAAAGCTTAGAACAAGATGGTCAGGTCCCATTTCTGTAGTAAAAATATACCCATCAGGGATGATGGAGATATCAGGAGAGAAGACATGAACTTTTAAGATAAATGGACACAGAGTAAAAAGGTACTACGAAGAGGAAGCATTTGTGAGGAGGTCAGAATTCAGTTTGGGGGAGGCCAACTCAGCAACAAATGGAATGAATGAGGCAACAACTGCATCTGTGGAGGGAGAATGAAGATAGGATGAAGGAGAAAGTCGAGCTAAAGACTTTAAACAAGCGCTTGGGAGGCAACCCAAGCTTTGCTGTTTTTCATGTTTCATGTTTTCCTTTATTTCGTACTCTAGTGTTATGAGCTAAGTACCTCTAGTTTTCCCTATATTTCAAATTTTCCTTTTCTAAAAGGTTTGTAAATATCCTATGTCTTTTGTTTATAGATGGTGTGTTGGAGCCACAAGTTTTTTGTTTTAATTTCATGATGTTTTGGTTTGAAGGACCGCAGTCACGGTGTCAATCTTGCTCAAATAGAAAGAGCACCGCGACCCGCGACACTCGCTCTTAAGGTTTTGATAGGCCGCGGTCGTGGTCAATACCATGGAAGAGATCGACCGCAGTCGAGGTGTTCCCCACACCTCGGGTCGCGGTACCAAACATATATATTAGAACTCTCAAACAACATTCTTCTCGACCTAATCTCAGACTTCCTCGAACTAACGAATCTATCGCCCGAACTATCCTTGACGAACAAGTACTCGGGAGACGTCGAAGCAGCCGAAGCGAGCCTGCGCCGACGAGGAGCATCCCCGCCGCCCCCTGCATCCCCCGCTTCTCCCGCAATTCCTAGAGATTTTTGCTCCTCCGAGGTATTCATTTATGCTTTTTCTCGATTCTCCATCACCGTCGAAGCATCCCATTCCTCGCTGTTTCTCTCGAGTATTTAGTAGCCTTGATTAATTTAAGAACCACCGTAGCAACCGCCGCGGCCCTACTGGTTTCTAGAACATCACCACCTAACCTAGGCTAGGGTTTAAGACCCGTGTTGAACACACGACTTATCGAACGAGGTTTGGACCTCTAGTTCTATCGCCATCTTCGAGGGAGCAGGGCCTCTTGTCCTTCGTCGTTGCGACCGCGACATCGCTCGATGACCGCGGGCCGTGGCGTTTATCGAACGAAACGACACTTGCTCGCTGACCGCGGGTCGCGGTCGAGACCCTGCTGAGGTTCTTTTGACCGTGGCCGTGATCGTTCTCGTTTTTACTTCTCTTGACTGCGGGTCACAGTGTTTTTCAACGCGCTAATTGACCAGGATTTAACCGCGGGTCGAGGTCATAGCTTGGTCATGAATCTTTCGACCGCGACCACGGTCATTCTTGTTTGCTTCTCGACCGCGGTCCCTCTATTCTCTCTCTCTCGCAGTGTGATGAACTTTTTGACCAAGTATACCTCGGTCGCGGCCTGGACCGCGGTCGAGGTCATCTTTTGTTCAAGGGCCGCGGTCGCGACGTTAAGAGAAAAATAAAAAATACATCATATGATAATAGAATAAGATAATTAATGAAGGAGGGTTAAAGATTAATATCACCATGCTAATGATATAATTTGAAACTTTTTAGAATGTCGGGCTCAACTGGCGATTCATTGCTAAAAAGGACAACATCATTGAAGGAAATAGAACAAACCGTAGACAAGATAGCAGCAGCCTTAAAGAGCGATACAAGCTTGCCAGCAGCAAGGAGATTGCAACTATAGATGACAATGGAGAAGTATCAACGCATCCTGGGTCATCAGACGCCAGAAGAGTCAGAGGAATCACATGGTACGTCTCGGACAGAGACTTCGGAGTACCAGCCTACAGAGGCTGAACTGAAGAGCTTGGGGAAAAGGAAGGCTCAGCCCAAGGAGGTCAAGCGCCACAAAAAGATGAAGATGACTGTGGCAAAGGAAACAAAAGGGGAGGAGAAAGAAACAGTCCGAACAGAAGAAGAGACCGAAGGATTATTGCTAAACCAGAATGGGCCATCATTTGTGCCAAAGGATGTTGTGCACAGTCAAATTACGATTGGATGCTACAAGTCAAGGTGTTCAGGCCTACGAGGTATCTCGACGTCAATGACTTCAAGAAAATGGGAGTCTACGACAGAGTTATCCAATTCCCCTGGAGGGTGCAAACCTACACACCCTATGCACCTCAGAAACCCCATCTGTGAAGCAACTAACAGTAGAATTTCTATATTCCTTGGAGAAAGTCCCAGTAAAGGAAGAGCGCAAAAAGGGGGGCGAAGACTTCAAACTGGAGGTGAGACTAGGAGGAAAGTCTCACACAATTACAGAGGCTATGCTCAACACCATCTTCACACGGACAACAACAGAAGCACAAGCTTGCTCCGCTGCACTTGGAAAAAAAGAAACTGTCGGATACAACATTTACAAAATGTAGAAAGAACTGACAGGAGAAGACGAACATAACTCCAAGGCTACCCTGATCAGCTCATGCTTCATCAGGGTGATACAAAAGATAACTGCTAACACGATATACACGAGATCGGAGACAGATGGAGTAACCAAGGGAGACCTCTTCATGATATGGTCTATGCTGAACAAGAAGCCAGTAAACATTGTAAAAATCCTAATTGAAAAGCTATCAGCAGCCGTGGGAGGGGAATCCAAACAGACTAAGGAATTCTGCATGGGAGGCCAGATCGCGAAGATAGCTCACCACTTCATGAGTGCAGACGTGTTGATGAAGTACAAAGTAACAAAGGGGCACGCAAAAATCGACATCAAGTCCCTCATCCACACGGGAATCTTGGCGCAGAAGAGAGATAAACTCTACTACAAACAAAGCTGCTCCAAGAAACCCCTTCCCCTCCCAAAAATGGCGTATTATGACGCCCACAAGCTGCGGCCCACCCAAGAAGACATCGACAATATGTACTTAGGGGCCATCCGCAATATCACGGAGAAGCCATCGACAACTGATGAAGAGGGTAATAAAGCCAAATCTTCAGAGATAGAGAAGAAGCCAGAGGAAAAGAAAAAGCCGGCAGTGAGGAAGAAGGAAATGGTGGACGAGCCCACAACTCTAAAGGCAACCTCACCTCCTATAGCTGCAGAAACAATAGTGAGCGAGGGATGCCAACCTCACGAAGAAATAATAGAGCAAGATGTCCAGGTGAATCTGGACGACACGACGAGAAAAAGTACACGCCTTGAAGCGGCAACAGTAGAACAAATGGCGACGGGCGAACAAGAACCCAGCCAGCAAGACAAAGACTCTGAAGCTGTACCCGAGCCGGAAATTCCAGAAGTGATCCTTCAAACACTGGGACAACCAGAGCATAGAGTGCCAAGCCCGACATTTCCAAGTCCACAATCGGAGGAACCAAAAGCATCCACGACATACGTGGAGTCACAACCACAACATCCTCCAACCTTCGGAAATATACTGGGTAACAAGTTTGATGTACCGATGCAACACATGCATCAAACATCTGAATTTAATTCAAGCATAACCTCCACCCTGTGTACGCTAACCATAGAATTAAATGTCCGATTTCGATGTCGTGTCCGATGGCCCAAAAACAGAAATTTTTTGAAATTTCGCACTAAATTTTGATATTTACGGCCCTAACGATTTCGACGACCAAATAAGCGAATTAAATCATGAAAATTTACCAGGATGATCTAAACGCCAAGATCTACTCAAATATGCAATAATATTTCATATTGGATATTGGGGTGGGGGGTCTCCCACATTTGTAAGTGAAGGGAGCTGAATAATTTCGACAGAATTTCGATGGCAATTTCGATGACAAAATGAAGGAATTAAACTATGAATTTTTGCATACACAATGTCTAGACATAGATACACTAGATTATATGATAAATTTGTATGTTTAGAGGTTAGGGTGAGATCCATGTCTTGATGAGTGAGTGTACAAATGAACAGAAATGACAAAGTTTGTTAGACAGTTAGACTGTTACAAACTTGCAAACTTCAAGACTTCAAGTTAAAACAACTATACTACTAGACTAGAGTACTACAAACTACAAAGTACCGTTACCAACTTACATATTACAACTTATAATATATAAAACAAATTATAAACTAACAAACTTACACATTATGATGTTCCATAAGTCTTACAGAGTAGGACTAAGAGACCAATAGTCCTAGTTGAAGCTTGAGTGTCGTGGTGGTTGTTGTCCTCGTTGTTGACCATACATATGCTCATTGATACTATCAACATATGTTGCCCAACTCATATCATTCCTATACACGCGGTTATGTCTCAACATGCTCTTGGTAGATCTCATCAGACACAAACTGCATCATCCCATGTTTTGGGAAAAATTCCTCAAGTGCTTTTGCTTGATCAATAGATGGTTGTGAAGCAACTGGAGCTGGAGGAGCAACAGCTAATGGAGGAACATACAAAACATCACGGTATCCTAGCCAAGTTTGCCCACCATCATTAGATTCCATATGAACATGTTCTCTAGTGTAAGAATAACCTTGCATCAGTGGGTCATTGTATCCTCCATACATATAGCCTGGTTGTACTTGTATACCTCTAGAAGAAGAAGAATAACCATCACCATAATTATAAGTCCCGTGACTCCCACCATAACCATAGCCATAGTTATAGGGATCTTGTTGTGGTGGTTGTGCAACTGCAGGTTGTGTTTGTGGTGCATGAGGATACCCAAATATAGAATCAGCAATAGAAGATGAATCCCTGTCTGAAATACTCATGCTCCCAACTGATTCAGCCAAATTAGAAATACAATCACTTTGGTATTGAGGAGCTGGAAGAATAGCTAGAGGTGGTGGTGACGGTGTTGGACCTTCTGGTGTGCCAATATATTCTTTTGTACCTCTAGTTTTTCTTCTTTGGAATGTACTATCAACAAATGGAATTTGAGTTTCAGCAGGTGCAACTTCAGCCCTAGGGGCAGAGAGATAAGGTCGATCATCATTGTCATTCTCAAATCCTGCCCACTCTTCATTATTATCATTACCTTCTTGGTCATCACCATCACCATCATCATCATCATCAGGTGCATCATCATCATCGTCAAGATCATCATCATCATCGTCAAGATCATCATCACCACCACCATCAGATTTGGAAGAGTGGCTACTAGAACGAGTTCCACCTTCTTCAACTGCCTGTGCAATATCCATCTCATCTTGAATGTGTTGTTCTTCTTCTTCAAATCTTTGTACAGGGCTGCGGTCTCTTGTAGCTGTCTCTTCTTCTGCTCTTGTGCTAGGCATGAATGTTGCTTCAACAGTGGGATCCGGCCCGCCATCATTTCTATCTAAAACTGGGGCATCACCAATATTAGTCATCCATTGTTGCAATGGATTATCCTCTGGATCAATATTCTCATTACCACCACCAAAGGTAAAAGCAATATCAAGTGGATCATGGATGACAGAGAGGTTCACTTCTCTAAATTCGGGCTCTCTAAGATCTTTTGCCCTCAACCCCATGTTGTAGTGAACGTATACCAAGTCATTTAGACGTTGTGCACCAAGTCTGTTCCGTCTTTTGCTATGAATGAGGTTGAATGTGGACCAATTTCTTTCGCAACCACCTGCAGCAGCTGTTTGTGATAGAATTCTCACAGCAATTCGACGTAGCTCTTCACAACCTGTGCCATGCCATGACCACCACTCACATGGAACAACTTTTTCTCTGTCAGCAATAGCGCTTGGATGCGCAAAGCATCCAATGGCTTCTCTGAACTGCCTCAACTGCAAATTAACATGACAACATTGATAAGGTCAAGGGTAATAAAATATGATTTTTTTTCTCAATAATTAGTAAATACATAGTTCCAGACTATATGTATTACCTGGTCCATAATAATCACCCTCTCTTCAGATGTGGTGACAAGTTTCTCCACAACTTCTTTAATAGCTGCCATAAAGTCGCTCTTGAACCCTAACTTGTATTTGTATTGGAATCTAGGGTTCAAGTAATGAGCTACAAGAAATAGAAATGGCTATAAATAAAATTGTCTTGTATTGAATGTGTCATCAGTTATCAAGATATAGAAATGTATATAATTATTGAATAAGTATCAGTTATGCTCACCAGCTTTGTGCATAGGGTGCAAAAGCATTTTCTCCCACCGCTTCCTTATAATTTTCTTGTATTGGGCACTTCCTCTTGGAACAACTTTTGATATTGAATCTGTCATCAGGGTCATTGCTTCATACCAGTAGGGAATGGTTGGCGACTTATCTCCATCCACCAACCTGAGCACCTTCACTATTGGTTCCATGATTCTAAGAATTTTATTAACCCTCTCCCAGAAGCTCCTACTGTTGACAATGTCTTCTATCTTGCCCCCTGCGGCTGTCCTACTTTCCTTCATTGAACTCCATTCAACTCCGGAAAATAATTTTCTCAACCCATCCCTCTTTGACTTCAGACTTTGCAACGCCAAAAAACTGGTAGCAAAACGGGTGACTCCTGGTCGCACCAAGTCACCACCACAATACTCCTTCCTCCTCATAGCAGCTAAAAGAAATGAGCGATTGTATATGAAGCTTGTGATTGTCCTGGCTTCAATGATCAAATTTTTCACATGCGACAACCCACCTACATTTGAACAAAACAGAGTATGAAATCAAATAATGACACTATAAGTCATTTGGAATTGGAAATTGGAATACAAGGAGTCAAGGAGTCAAACATATATCATATATGACTCACCTATATCTTTCAGAATCAAATCAATGCAGTGAGCTGCACAAGGAGTCCAATAGAGTGGAAACTTATCCATCAAAGACTTTCCAGCTTTCTTGAAATTGGCTCCATTATCAGTTACAATTTGAACCACATTTTCCACACCAACTTCTTTGATATACCTCTTCATCAATTTAGATATGTATGTAGCAGTCCGAACCTCAGCGGAAGCATCTACAGATCCAAGGAAAATGGTGGATCCATTACAGTAGGCAAGAAAGTTGATGATCTGTTTTCTAGTTCCAGATGTCCAACCATCAGCCATTAATGTCACACCATAAGATTCCCACCTACAAGTACAACAAACAAAAAGTAGATGTAGAGTTAAAACCTCAAAGTCTTGAAGACTTAAACAATCAAGAATGGAAGGGACAATAAAGAAATAAGCTTAGTTACCTTTGTTTCTTATCCTCAATCCATTTTTGGATCTCCAATTTTTGTTCAGGAAGGTAGACATTCATAAGCTCATATGCAGTGGGGGCTTTAACACCCGGTCCAGCCTCCCCTGCAGTTCTCAAGAGGTGTTGTAAGTATGGCTCAGTAGCCACATGTGCTGGGATCCCATGGGCAAAGAAGAATTTGCTAACTGCTTTGCCAACCTTATTCTTTGCACCAGAAAACATAGATTTCAACTTCTGTTGTACTGGTTTTGACCTTCTCATACCTGGCTCGTCTACATCTACACCCAACCTACCTCTTGTTGTGCTGTGAGATCTGAATAGGCTATCAATTGTCCCTTTCTTTCTTTTCACTTGGGCAGGCGTATCACTATCATCTCCTAAGTCAACCGTGGGGATGGATGCTCTTCCTGAACGGTAACCAGCCGCATGGCGTGCACCACTGCCTCCACCATGCTTAAAAACAGATGGGCCAATGCCCCTCCTATATGAATCATGTTGTTCTCTCTCCCATGCTTGTCTTTTGGAATCTCTAAGCGCCCTGCGATACATGCGACGTTATTGGGAGGTGATATAACCTTCAGGATAATCTACATCTGAGTCAGACTCGGCAGAAGAACCTCCTGTCCCATAGTCAAAGAGGGTATCAACCGCGAGTTGGTCAAGTTCTTGTTGATGTTGACGAATGTTTCTCTTCTGACTCATCATTTCCCTGAAGTCGTCTCTCACTCCTTGAGGACATTGCTTGCACATTGCCACGTTCCTGTCACCGCCAACAATGTGGGATTTGAATCTTGTAATCCCCCACCGCCTATTTTCTTGGTACAATATTTGCAAATCACTTGTTGCTTAGTGCCAGGAACTTGCTCACAATGAGCCCATGCAAAATCAATGACTTTTGCCTTTCTACCAGTACCACCATCATTTCTCCCTCCATCACCATCACCAGATGAAGAACCCATCTGCTGCAATTTAGAAAAATAAAAACATGAAAAAATAATCACATCAAGTCAAACGTGTATAAATAAACCATAACTAGTTACTAAAGCCTAAAATTGCATGTTAGAAACTTAGAAGGTCAAAGTATAACTAAGTAGTTCATCATTTTTATTTTTATTAATTCATTTTTATAATATTTGTTTAATTTAAGGTCTGAAATTAATATTTAAATTGTTATAAATATACAAATTGAACTTGTAACACTGAAATTAGTTAGCATTTATGGTATAAGTCTAGTAGTCTACTAGTGTAATATATTTAGGGTTACATAAGCAAAAAATAAAAAAAATATAAGAAATTTCAATTTTAAAAAAAGCTTTTTTAGCCATTTTGTGTATAAATACGAAATATATTGATTAGATTTTCAAAATAAGTGTAGTTATATGTATTTCACACTATTGTTTCTTAGATGTACAAGTTTCACTTCAAGATCTTGAGTTTTTAAAGAGAAATCCCACTTAGAAATTTAGGATTTTCGGAGTTCTTATTAAGCTATGTCTAAATGAGAGTAGAGTTAGAAGGAGGAGGAATAGATGGGCTAGGAAGAGGGGTTACATACCTTAGAATCAAGTAGAGAAGCCTCCGGGAGCAAGAAATCCCAAAAAAATCGCCAAAATCAGAAAATTCCAGCAGCAGTAGTCCGCGGAACACTGTTTCGCGAAACAGTAGCTGCGTTTCGCAGTAATTTCGCGATTTGAAGGCCCAAATTGGGTTTTTTGCACCGAAATCCCTCCAGTTTTGCGAAATTTCGCCCACAGTGCGAAATATTTCGCGAAATGACGTACGTATCCCTGCAAACCAGCGTTTCGATGTCCGATTGAAAAAAAATCGGAAATTTCGATCGAAATTTTGTACGATGACGCTAACCACACAGGTGCAATCACTAAACGAGAGGACCGAAGCGCTACCCCAGTTCATTCAAGGGGTGCTAAACACCCAGAACACGATGATGGTAGCGCTGAAGGCCCTCACAGAGGAAATGGCAGCCCTCAGGAGAGAGAGGGACGCTCTACAAGCCGACATGGACAACTTAACAAGTGGCTACGAGGCGGCAATGAACGACCTCGAACAAGAGCGCCAACGTCTGGACGAAGATCGCCAGCAGCTGGAAGCTGAACGCAAAGAGATCGAAAGCCAGCCACGGAAAAAGAAGAGCAAGCGTATAGCAGGTCCTTCGACATCACAAGCTTCATCGAGCCCTCCAAACCCCGACGACGACGACGACGTGGGAGGGACAGGTGCAGGTTCAGCGCAAAAAGAAGAAAGCACCAATGTAAAAACTGCTTCGACAGTTGCACCTCAAGCAAAGGAAACACCACCGCCGTCGGACACTCCCAAAGACAACGAAACAAAAAAAAACTACTACGTTGTCAGGGGGCTCGATTTGAACAACAGTCCTGAAGAGGACAAAGCAAAATCTGATAAGGGGAAGGGGGAACCAAAAGAAGACCAAACTACCCTGACCACAGAAAGGCTGCATTAGAAGAACCCACACAGGTAGTCGTCGCCAGGGCAGAGAGCACAGCAACAAAAGATCTTCACATCCAGAGAAATCAGAGATAAATAAGTTGCTGGACGACCTGTCGTCTGGGATGGAAATGTGCAGTGGCTTCCTACATTCCCCAGTCCACAACGAACAGAACGACTACCTTTACGACGGAAAGATGGAGGCAACGTTAGCAGCACTGAACGCTGTCGAACTAAGGCAACCGTCTGAGGAAAGCAACGTCAAAGACAATATAGCTGCAGAAGCTTCCACAGGCGTTGTAGATAAGGTGACTGCCCAGACGCCAACGAATACAGAAACACTGCATCCAACCGGGAAAGCACCCCTAAAAGCAGCACCGGACGACACCTTAGACGACGATGAAGGCGGGCTCATCGCTTTCTTCACAAAAAAGCCGGCTAGGAAGCGGAGCACACCAGTCAAGAAAGCAAAACTAGGGGTGGCTTCCTCCTCTGCCTTGCAAAATGACGGATATGGACATGACTGTACTATCAAGGATAACATGTAGAAATGTCCATATCTTGGCAGATATTCTGGACGACAGTCTGCCCGGAACCGATGTTGTATACCACAACAAGGGAAGACATCGCACTAGGGAACACTTAAGAGGAATCTTCACGAAAAGGGCACGTGTACACAAGATGTTCAAAGTACTGTGCACCACCCTCCTCGAAGAGTTCTTACATCCAGACAAGGTGCAACCAGTGTTTAACGACACCACACATCTAGCATGACTCTTATACAACGAAGACTACAATGTTGCTGATGTGACTGAGCTAAAACAGGCCGTGATCAGGAAAGAAACAAAGTTTGTGGTCCTGCCCATAAGGAATGTGAAGCATTGGGCACTGATCGTCGTCAATTTATATGAGCGGAAGTCGACAGTGTTTAACTGCTGCGCAGCCGAGCTGGACAATACTGCTCTAATATACAAAGACAAGGAAGTCAGGGATATTCTGAAGGTGCCGCTGCCTCTCGAGAGAGCGATACAATCAATAGACAACAGATTTAAGGGAATATGGAAATTATTCTCAATCTGCAAGAAGGTCCTGCAAGAAGAGGCTAGAACAGGGCATTGTGCCTTCATCGTATTACGAATGATGGAAGCCATCAATAAGGGCATCCCGCTGGAAGACTTATGCACGGAAGATCTGCAGGGGCTGCGCGGTATGTACGCGATGGAGGTTATCTACGACCACCATTTCTTCACCGACCCGGCGATGCCTCCGGACGCAATACCGCGGAGACTTCAGGAAGAGATCCCTCTACCTAAAAAGGTAATCTGGAGGGAACAAATCAAGACCCTGTGGATTGACCCGACGGAATCAGCCAGAGCAGCGGCATGGAAACAAGGTTGGAAAATCGACACTGGAGTAGCTGCGGAAAACATGCCAGAAATAGAACCTGAACAGCCTCCAATGGTAAAAGATAAAGACGAACAACTTGTAGCAGGGCAACTAGAGGAAGGCGAAGTAGAAGAAGATGATCCACCTGAAGAGAAGCTAGACGGGCCGACTGGAGAGATAGTACCTACTTTCAAGGACTTCGATAGGTGGAGATGCGTAAGCCTATCTGCAGAATCCCTAACCATGATAATGAAGTCCTTGAAAGAAGATGATACGTCGGCAGAAGTTATATTCGAACGGGACGGGATCTGTGTGCTGAAGGACGACCTCCGCGATACGTTGAAAACATGAGGGTACCTATCTGTCAACACGATGTCAGCCTACCAAGCTCTGTTAGGCGACAACATGCCAAACGCATATATGGCATACTTCCTGCTGGTGGATGACATTCTGAAGGACAAGAGATCAGGTGAGAAAGAATGCCTGCAACAACGCTTGGCGACGTCCCTTCCGGACTACATCTTGCCTATACTTCACGACAATCATTGGACCCTTCTGGTAGTCAACGTTATAAAAAGGATCACAGTGCTATACAACAGCTCAGACGGATGCAACCTTCGCACTGAATAAAAAGACAAACATGACTACTGCAAAGACACCAACCGAAGAAAAGGCTGCCACATGCACTGAAGTGATGGTTGAGATGCTGAAAAGCCACGGCAAATGGTACAAGCACACAACATGCAAAAACTTCAAGAAGATGCAGTTCTGCCACAGGAGCTCTCAGCAGGTGCCTCTGTCAAATGACTGCGGCTTCTTCTGTTTAGCCTGGATGATGGCCCTAGCCAATCTGGATACAAAAGTGGAGGGGATGCAATACGAACAATATCATCCGCTGCGAGGAGTGTACGCAAGTATGCTCCTCGAGTCCAAGTGGGCCTCCAACAACGACAAACCAGAATGAAAAAAGCCCGTTTATACATCTCACTCAAATTTTAACACCCTGGGTCAGGGTGAAGGATAAGTTTGGGCGAGGAGTCATAAACGGGCTAGAGAGGTACAATTTACCACTCAATTTTTCAAAAAATTTCAAAAACTTTACTTGTACATATTTTAGCTCTAGCCAAACTGCTCTTGCTTTTAGCTTAAAGAAATCCGGCTATAAACCACAGTTTTGTGTAGCCACCTTAGAAATTTGTCTATTTTCTTGCTAATGACTGTAGTGCTATCGTCTCATAAAGAGAAAAATACGAGCAACTAATGCATATAAAAATAAAACGAGAAACATGGCAATGCAGCTTTATCTCATTCTTGCAATAAGACATTGTGTGTGTAACAACCTTAAGCTTATGAAACCCTTGAAAACTAGGGAACTTCACTAAGCCACACTCCTGACCAACCACCCTAACCTAACGGCTCCAACCAGAAAATCCTCATCTCAGTCGAGAAGGAAACAACTACCTCTTTCGAGTCTATCTATCCCCGCTTTGGGACTAAAAGAGGCTTGGCCGCCCAGAAGACCGCATAAATCTCACTAACCCAAGCCAGAGAGGAGATATAAAAAGCCAAAAAGAAAAAAAAATATTATTACAATGAGAGTTGTTCCCAAAAGATGCCAAAAGTTTCCACGCAGCCGGTGTATTGTTGCACTCATGAATGCAAATTTGTCATTCCTGTAAGTGGAAGCTCGAAGTCAAACTTACCCGCCTCCAATCCTGAACGAAACTCACACAACCACCTGACTTTACGTCAGAAGCCCGAAGGGCAACACTGTCCCTATGACAGTTGCGGGTGAGAAAGTTCAGGAGAGGAAGAAAACACTTAAAAGCCTAAAGCTTACCCGAGCACATTAGCATAGGGCCAACAGAAAATAAAGAAAAACTGTGAAAGCTACCCCTCAGGGAGATGTTGTATTGGTACGGCTGGTAACCTAACGCAGGAAGGGGTGATACTTTGAGAAGGAGAGACTTTTTCTACCAAAGGCAATGGCAAGAGGTCGAAGTTGTGCAACTCTGGTTGTAAAGGGGGAGGAATGAGACTTTAGGGTTGAGCAAACATACCACAACAATCTTGATGCAAGAATGAGATAATTCGGTAGTGTTAAGTTTTGCAAAGATTTTGTCACACAAATTTGTTCTTTCTCTCTATGTTTTTGAGCCTACACTTAGCCCGAGGACAAGTTTGATTCTAAGTTTGGGGGAGTTGATAACACCTCATTTTATACACTTTTCGCATATATTTTATACCTCCCCTAGCATACCTTTTATAGATTTTTCCGTTTGTTTTAGCACTTTATGCCAAGTATCTCACTTACACACTTTTTCCTTGGTTGCAGGGTCACACCGAGCCAAGGTCGCGGTTGACACCTCGACCGCGGCCCATTCGACCATTAGAGCCACCCCACCGCGGTCGAGGCCTCCCAGAATCGCCTCGACCCCTCGCACCTGCGGCCCTCACACCCGCGGTGCCTCATGCCCCTCACGCCTGCGGTCCACACACCCGCGGCATGAAGCCGCGACTGAGCTTTAAACTGCGGTCCGACCAAAGTGGTGCGGCAATCAGGCCGCGACCGAGAAGGTGGCTTAACCAGGCCGCGACCGAGGAGAAGATGGCAATGAAGCCTCGACCGAGGTCAGGCTTCGACCAAGACCAAACCTCAACCGCAGTCAAGGAGTTAAGTCGGTGGAGCACGCCTATAAATAGGCCACCTACACATCTTGTCAAAGGGGAGAGATCTGAAAGGACCACAAAGTGCTGCCATTTTCCAAACTCATTCTCATCCCTCCAATCAGTCTTCGATCTCCAAAGGAGGAAGCCGAGGAGAGAGAAGATTGAAGGCTCCATCTTTTTCGAAAGAAGGAGAACCTCCTGGATCTGGATCTGAAGAAGTATTGTGTTGTATCACGTTCTTCTCTCTCTATCTAGATCTATCACTTTCGTCTCGCTGTACTTCCCTCCTCACTTCGTGGAACTTGATGTATCTATCATTTTGTAATGTCGTTATGCTGTCCGTAAACATGTGTGGTTAAACACTTAACTTGGGTTGAGAGTAGCCACTAAGGCTCTCCCAACATGTATTTTGTCTCTCCTTTTTGAGTATATATATATATATATATATATATATATATATATATATATATATATATACTCCCGTCAAGATTATCTCCATGCACCGGGTTTAATGCTTCACTTGTATGCTTAGCTACCATCTTGTGATGTTTGATTGTTGGTACCTCGAAAGAGTAGTATCACTAATATCTTGTGTTATGGAGTAGTATGAATGCATGAAAATGTTGGAACGCTAAAGCTTATGATCATATGTTCTTCCTTGTAGTTTTTGGATAGTCATCTCGAGAGAGAGGCTGTCCTTGGGCTCAGATCTATCCTCATCGAGAGAGAGAGAGGAATAGACACCTTTATGATTGCTTGTAATCTTGATAGACTATATGAGAGGGAGAGATGATGCTTGCATGTTGGTGAGAAGTCTTAGTAGGTGAAACCCAGTCCAAGTTTTCCTTTGATATCTTTGTTTCCATCTTATTTTGTTACGCTTTGTTTTTCTGTTCTTTGGTTTATTTCTTTTACTTTGGTTTGAGCACTATCGTTCCTTTGAGAACACCCTTTTAAACCATATGTTATCCAGAGTATATGAGTGTGAGACCCTGTGTGCTTAACACCTGCTAACTGTCCCTGTAGTTCGACCCTGATTACTACATCAGACCCCGCATAATAGTTGCGGGGGCTTAAGTGTCGGGTTACTGTCTTAAGAGTCCGACTACTCTAGATCCGCTTCTTTTTGGACGCGCGATTTAGGCCGGTCAGGCACTAATAACTTACATGTACCAGTGGATACACACTTCCTAAACCCTATGTTTATCTATATGTATATATGTTTGTACTGTAATAATCATATGCCGGATATTTCGTTCTGCTTAAGTGTAGATCTAACACTTTCACTTTGCTTTATTGTAGCTCTAACACTTATACCAACGGTTTGCTTGCAATTACCGATTTATTTTTCAATCATTATGTCTTTCATAAGAATGCTAAAATTATGCCTATCAACTGTCAGGTTTCCTTGATCTCAGCCTTGCTTCATTGTTGGAACCCGTTGTTGCTGAAGGCTCATTAGATGCAATTATTGTTCAAATTTTATCTTGCAGCGGTGAAGGACTTTTGTCAAATATATTCTATGCTCTTCTTGGTGTTTCAGCAATATCTAGGGTATTGCAACTTAACTATTTTGTTAATAGATTCTTTTTTCTTCTACAGTAATTTATCTACTGAGATTACTCTCCATTTTGATAAGATATCATTACAACGTCATTGTTGCATTAGGTCTTGGATGGAACTCCTATTCTTTGAGCATTTGTTTGATATTATTTTGTGGACCTGCTTTTGCTACACTTGTGGTTGTTCATAGTTTTCTTCCTTTCAGTGATAACAAAATTTTGTCAGTTTCTTGCACGTTCTGGTTGAGCTTTTGATTTTTATTGGGTACTTAACTATATACGGACTGAATCTTAAAAATGGCGAAATGTGAATAGTGGTGTAACATACCTATATGTGAGTGCCTAATGAAAACAGAGGCTTCTAACATAATGCACTTCTGCTGATACTGGCTGCATTAGTGGTTACTTTGTGTCCTTGGCAGTGTCAAAAGAAACCCTGAGGCAATCACTTCTTGCAAAAGGCATGCCGACAGTGGCATGTTACATGCACCTGTTAGCTAACAAGTTATATCCCAGATGTCGCATCTTTACTCTTCCGGGATGTCATTGCTCTTTTTTTTTAATGAAGTCAGGAGGTTTTTATTCATCTCGCCCCCCTCATGCAAGCAAAATCAACATGGTTCGTACAATTTTCATTACTATTGATTGAAATAAACGTGGTAGTACTACCATCATTACAGAATTCAGAACTAATGAGCTAAGGGAACATTTCTATGAATTGAGAACATGTTCCTGGTTTTTTGGTGGCATTTCGCCAAGGCATCCGCTGCCTTGTTTCCTTCCCGTTTGATATTAGAAACTTTCCAGTTGGTCTTCATTCTCGTCTTGATCGTCTTGCTCCACAGTGCTGTTTTCGGACTGTCTTTTGGATGTCTACTTATCGCATCACATGCCACAGAAGAGTCTGTCTTGATCTCGACATTGTTGATGTCAAGCTCGCAGGCGACTTCTACAGCCAGTTCTATAACTCTGATCTCAGCAATGAGAACACTCTCGGCCTTTATTCTTTTACTCCAACCACCCTTCCAGTGGCCCATACTATCCCTGCAAACGGCTGCAATACAGGCAATGCCCTTTTTGAAGGTGGCGTCTACGTTGAATTTGAGGCTGCCTGGCCGAGGAGGGGTCCAATTGATTTCGGTCTGTACCGTCTTCCTGACACGCGGGTTCTCCCAGGCAATGGCTACTAACTTTGCTTCAGATCTGATCGTCAGGCTTTGGGAGTTTGTACACCTTATTTCCTTCTCAAAGATCTCCTTATTCCTACATGACCAAATATAGTGGCAGCCAACCAAAACTATAATAGCATGTTCACCTGCCGAAGTAAGGTGGAGCTCTAGCCATTTCCAAATCTCCATTTCTCCGAAGAAACAGTCCCATAAGTGATGATCCAGTAGCTTCTGCCATACAGGCTTAACTTTCACACAGTCCCGCAAGGCATGTAATATGGTTTCCTCATGAGTTCCACACTGGGGGCACCTGTTGTCAGGAGACATATGGCATGCCATCCTGCGGCTGTTGGTTAGTAGGGCATTATGTCCTACTAACCATATGAACATCCTGATTCTAGCCGGAACTTTAGCTTTCCAAATCAAGACATATGGCCAGGATGTCATTGCTCTTGTTGTTACAGCAAAGTAGCGAACTACTGGTTTCCCTAATGGAACATCGAATAGATAGGGGTATGGGGACTTGTACTCTGTGAAATGGCATGGAAAATTCCCGTAGGCATTACTAATTTGGTGAAATGCATGACTTGGCAATGGGCAGTAATTGATTTTTTTTTCTTATTTGTTGATACAGTGAGCCCAAAAGCCTACTGCTATAGCTATCATAAACTTTACCATGACTACCACTGTAGTTCATTGCCATTCACATGTATCCAGCTGTAGAAACTTTTTAACTCATCACAGCAGCTGGTGAGATGTTATTCCACTGTGTTAGTACTGTTGTATTATTCTAGTGGCATACTGGCTAGAAAGTAGAAATTACTTTAACAAATTGCTTGTCTATCCGGACTGTTAAAGTATAGGGTTTAGGTCTAAATAGTCTTTTGAGTTAGAAGAGACATTAAGTCTCCTCACTCCCTCAAAGAGTGTGCCAGAGCCCAGACGACTGTCAATGGTGGTAACTGGTAAATAATGTGCACTACGCGAGGTTCAAACCCGGGTCCCCCTGGGAGGACCTACCGTGCTCGACCATCCGCGGTACACATGTTGGGTATGTCTAAATAGTCTTGCTTCTTATATGAACGTACTGTCATACTTTCCATTTTGATAGTGTCACTGTTTAGTAGAAATTTAAGCCAATGTTATCTTATCCTATCATCATTGACAATTATGATTTCTGATTATTACTTCCCTCTGTCTATGACAAACATGCAATAAAAAAAATGTGATATTGATAGTTTGATACTGACAAGTTAACAGTTTGCATGTTTCTAGACCTGTTTGCTTAAATCCTTTCCCTCTTGTTCATGTTACAAGTTTTTGAATTTCAGTAAATAGCCTAAAGTGCTCTCTACTATTATTGCTAGTACCCATGTTTAAAATGTCGATTTTGATGTCGTTTCGGTTGGTCCAGAAACAGAAATTTGTCGAAATTTCGATATTTTACACTTTTTCGACACAAGATTTCGATGCAAATTTTGACGTTTTTGATGACCAAATAAAGGAATTAAGTCATAATTTTTTACCATGATGATCTATATACATAAATACACCTAATTATACAATAATATCATATGTTGGTATAGGGTAGGGGGCTCCTACATTTTTGAGTGAAAATACACCAAACTGTTTCGATCAGGATTTCGATGATGCAATGTATACATACATATATTCTTATGTAATAACATGTTAGATCTTATATTTTGGATTGAATTAACTCAGGGGGGTCTCCCACATTTATTTAAGATTTAAAAAAAAAATAAAAAAAAATTATAATGCAATAAAAAAAAATAAAAATTTTGGCTATTTGGACCGGTCCATTTCGATGTCTGGTAGTGGTTGAAACCGAAATTTCGACCGAAATTTTAAACCATGGCTAGTACTTGCAAGGAAATGATCAGGAAAATGCTACTATATGTGTTTCTCTGTTTTCTTCTATTGGCATAGTGTTAACCTGAATTTTTTTAACAGGTCCATAAGTCAGCAAAAATCTTGCAGCAGTTGGCAGCAGTTTGTCATCTTTGCTACCAAACCAGATGGAAGTCATCTCTTAGTTGGGAGTCCTTGAACTTATGGCTTCACTCAGTGGTCTCTCTCTCTCTTTCTCCTCTTTTCTTTTTCACTTCACGCTCTCCTCACTTACACAGAAACAAACATTTACTTATTTTTATCCATGTTCACTTAATATATGCACAAGATTAGTTGAACGTTCAACTCTAATCTTGGAAAAATCTGAGTTTTTATGTATTTGGCATCCAACAAGTGCTGATGATTTTTATGGTTTGAATATGCTAATGTCAAATGAGGATGTCTTCCAAGAGTCATATATAATCTTATCTGCACCTTTGTGATGTTCGAATTATTTGACCCGGTGATTTTCACACAAAAAAAAATCATCCAAGTATTTGTACAACGTAATACATTTCAAAATTAGAAATGATTTTTAGGCCTTTATTCAATTTAGTAAGCTGGTCTCAACTTCTGTGAGTCTAGATATTAATGCTAACCCTTCACAGTTCTGTCAATCAATCTTAAAACTCTTAAAATTCTTTGTTCTTTCTTTCTCCTTCATTAGGAAAAAATCTTTGTTCTTTACAGACCCACTCACTCACTACTACTGTCACCTCTATAATACTGCTCTGCTCTCCCACGGTCCCGCCCACCTTTCCCTCCTACGCTCTTCATCTGTGCCCTCTTTCTTTCCTACCCCTGCTCCCAATGCTACGTCACGACTCACAAGGAGGGGAGTGGGGGATTAGAAATAAGAGGAAAAATAGGGCAGCATTTTTGCAGGCTGTGGTGTCTGTGGGTGATGGGAGAAAGAAAAGAGGATACCTTTGAGGATTGGAGTTTAAAATCGACTCAATTACATGTACATATTTTGGAGGTGTGAAAAAATATCACCTGAAATTCAGATATTAGTATGGAAAAGGTTTAATTTGAGTGGCCATGTGATGTTTGATACCTGAAATGCATGTTTATATCTCATATGAAACACAGTTTTATTATCCTTGAAGATATCGGGTGGTTGGAGCCAAAGCTGGATGACATGTTTTAGTAGATCCTAACTTCGTGTTTGCTTCCACGAGAGGTGTGATTTGACTAATCGATTTCATGTGAGATACATGTGACTTTGAGAAATGAAACATTCAAGTTTAACCAGGCTTGTTTTCTTTTTTTGAGAACTTAAAGAAGGAATTCAAAGGAGTTTGGTGCTGTTGAATTATTCCAAATGACTAGGAATCAACTAATGGAAAGATATCTTTAAAAGGAGAAGAGGTGGACTAATGAACACCAGTTTGAAACAATGCTAGTTAGTCAAGCAGAATTAAAAGGAGAAGAGACAATACTAGAAGATAAGTTTACTTGGACGGAGCTTATAAGGAGAGATTCGAATCCTTACATCTCAATGGGAATATGATGTAGACCAGGGCTGAATGGAAAAGATGGATTCATGTAGCTAATCCAAATATTGTTGGAACTGAGGTTTAAATGATGATGAGAAATGTTAGATTAGTTAGCTTATTATGTACATGGGCCTAGTTGACTTGGCTCATTAGGGTTAATTTATGCTTCCTTGTACTTGCCTCCTCTCCTATATACAGGAGGGGAGTTTGCCCTCTATCAATAACATATATCCAATCTTATTTTCTACATGGTATCAGAGTGTGTTCTGAGAACCTAGCCCTGGCCGCCGCCTCCGCTTCCCTCTTGTTCTCTGTGTTCTCCGCTACCCTGGCCGCCGCCCCTCTCTCCTAGAGAGCAATAGCGAGAGGAGCACCGCCTGCGGGCAGCCGTTGTCTCCATGGCTTAGGCTGGCCGCTCGCCAGGCATCATCATCATGACCTCCACGGTTGTCTCCTTCCTTAATCTTTTGCCATAAAAATCTAATTTTTTTGTCGGCATCTTCATTCCGGACATCAACTACGTGTGTTTGCCTCCCTCAAATCCATCTATGTAGATGTTGCTTCCTCGCATCTTCCCCGTCTGCGTTTGTCTCGTCATCCTCAGATCTGATGATGACAGTGTTGTCTTTATCTCCCCACCACAGTGGCCTCCTTGCAAACAGTGCACAGACCGCGTTTCCATTAAAGCAACATGTGTCGATGTTGGCAACAGAGCTTCAGCATTGAGCTGCTTGAGCAGCGTTGAGCGGGGACTCTTCCTCACACAAACAAACAGGATCACGCTTCTCTAAATTCCGTTGGATGACCCACACGTGTCAGGGAGTCTACTGATGCAATCGTTCGTTCGTCGAACCACGAATCTTCGATTTGTTGTGATCACTCTCTCACAGATAGGGTACTGCGAAATAAGATCCTGAAGCCACACATGTGCGGTTTCGTCGTGCACGGCAAGGAATAGTCTTCAGATTAAATCCAAATCGCAATCTAATTCCGAAGTGAATATCCAAAGAGTGTTTCTTTCGGCTAGTCAACATGATGAACACAAATTTAATTGCTTGTTAAGTCTCAATTTCTTATGTCTCGTCATGGCTACAAGCTTCAAGAGGTTTTGTTCTAATCCAATGTTGGTCTTACAAAAATAAAAGGCCTGACATCTCTTCAAACTTGTCGTTTTCAGTACATACTAATTTAGTAGGCCACGACTTACACCTTTTGTTGGGTTGTTGCTAATTCCTCAACCAAAATCCAAGGAGTCGAACCTTAATGTGTGGCCGCACCAGTAGAGGGCTTCTCAATGGCGCCATCCTACTCGACGGCACACCGTGCCACCCAGTCATAAGTCCAGGCAAAGGACATTTGTGCATTTCAAGGCTTACTCTACGCACATCATCCATTGTATTGGCAATAGTGACAAGTTAGTAGGATTTGATTTCTCCCCATTGAAACAGCCTTATACCTCCCTCAATTTCAGATATTATCAATTATGTTAGCGGCATGTCAGACAAAAACAATAAAAGACCCCGTGCTAGTTTATAAAGCACAAAAAAGAAGGGGCAGTGTATAAATTTTTCTTCCTAACGTGCTTATTCCAGTAGTGCTTTGTTTTTCCTAGCGAGATCTATTCCGGTAGTATCACTCCTCTTTCTACCAAGTTTCATTCCGGTAGTACTACTTTCGTCCTACCGAATTCCATTCCGGTAGTGTTGCTCTTCTTTCTACCGAGTTTCCATTTTGGTAGTATTTTTGTTCTGTTATATCGTGCTTATTTCGGTAGTACTTTGTTCTTCCTACCGTGCCTTTATACCATTAGTGTTTTATTTTTGTGCCGCCATTCCTCACAATATTTATGACTCTCCACCCCAACCACTCTCATGATCTTTTTCGTTGTTGGAGTGGGGAGGAATAGAGGAGATGAGTAGAGAAAAGATATGAGATGGAGGAGAGAAGACAAACAACAAGACATATTATTCAACCCTTTTGTCTAGGTTCTACATATTCATCCATGTTGACACCTACTAAAGCGCATATTCCTATAGTAGTGTGCCACAGACACAAGCCCATCTGCTATAGTGCAATATTCCTAAAGCAGTGTTCTTATCCAACTACTGAGCATTATTCCAGTGTTACAGCTTCTTATGGGGAAACACTTTGACAATAATGATGAATCAAATGACTTCTATATATGTCCTCCACCATCTAGATTGCTCCAGTTGCTCGTCAAAATTCAGAAATGTATTTGTGGTTGCTTCAATGAGTCTAGAGATCTCAAAGAAAATTATTTGTGATTATTTCTACAAGTCTGACGATTTTTCAATTCAGAGGGAATCCATGCTGCTATTAATGTTTCTGCATTGATCTTATCTTCATCAAGGGGAGAAGACTTGTTTGCTGCTATATGCTATATTCTTCAAGGGGGAGTGTTAAGAATCTTCAAATTTTACATTGCAAGATTCAAGGAGATCATTTTTTGTCAAGGGAGATCAACTTTTTGTATGGGCTATATTATCCTTTTCATGTCTTAACAAGCTGGATATGTGTTTCACCCATACTCCAGCTTGAAAGGAAGTGTTAGATTAGTCATTTTATTATGTACATGGGTCTAATTGATTTGGCCCATTAGGGTTAAGTTATGCTTCCTTGTACTTGCCTCCTCTCCAATATATAGGAGGGGAGTTTGCGCACCTCATTAACAAATATCCAATCTTATTTTCTACAATAACCATGATATCAAGGGCCAAAATCTTAGTTGAGGAACAATGCTCTCCTAGTAGAATAAGAACTGACTGGTTTTATGTAGAATAAATGTCCTGACATGTTAAACTTGTGAAGTCATCAGGGTGCGTTGTCTTTTGGAAGATCTCAATTTTAAGTGTCTAATTCTATGGAGCTTTTCTTGAAGAACACTGAGGTCTCAACCTGATAAAATTTACAATGCCACTAGTTACAACTGTCCCAAAGATATTATAGAAAAGTCAGCTTATCTGCATACCCCAATAAACCCCTACTTAGTCTCTGCCTAGGAGAAGGTATCATTACATATTCTCGAGGTTTGACCATTAGTAGTTGGTCATATTGGCTCGAAGCTTCTGTTTCATGGAGAGCAAAGTACATAGAGGCAAACTCTTACTTTGCTAAAAGACTCATTTTGCTGAACTACCTGTATCAGCTTTTTGTTGTTGATATTAATATCTCATTTAATGATGAATTCATTAGCTGTAACAAGTAGGGACTTGTAATACATGTTTGGTTCGAGAGAAGATGTGCATGCATTGATTATGCATTTATTAAGGGGTCTCTATGTAAACGTACTTGTATCTCTTATTGCAGATGATATTCCTATTAACACATAAGCTAGGGACTAATATAGCTTGCCTGTCTATATGCCTATCACGTGCTGTCGCCAAGCCAGAAATTGATATCAGTGGAATAATATACCAATGTATTCAATGTAAAATGCATTTGGGTGATCTACTTATTATTCCCGTCTCTGTAATTAACGATTGCAATAAATTATATAGGAATATTAGATTTATGGACTGAGTAGCTTCACCGGATCCAGTTCTTGGTTATGCCAATCAAAGCTGCTATTCCATAGAAGTGCTTGACATGATGTGCAAACCTTTTGTTCAAAGGCATCAATTATCACTAGAAGCAGGTGTCATTATTCTTATTAACGTTAGAATGATTTACTTGGGGGTCTGACAAGCAGCTGCAGATGATCCATGAAGACCTTTAGCCATTTTTGAAGTGGCATAGCAAGCGATATCAATGTTTTCTATATTTTTGTCTAAATCTTTATATTGCTGTAGCTAATTTGTACATGGTACTTCGAAAGGGCCCTGTTTGAACAAACTAGAATTCATTGGAAGGAAAGCTTTGTTGATTAATTAGTTCTGGTGCTTGTTGAAATCTTATCCGGTTCACGTTTAGGAAGCAAACACTTTGTTAAAACTCAATACAATATCTGAAGCATGATGTTCAATTGTCCGTTAACTAAAAGCTGAAATCTGTTATGCTCATGTCTATGCATTTTTTCTGTGTATATAGTAATATAGATATATATATATATGTTTCTTCATACAATTCAGGTGAGCAGTTTGCCGGTAGAGTATCTGAAACGGGGAGAAGCAGCAGTGTTGGTGCCACTATGGTTGAAGACGCTTGCATATGCAGCATCTGACTATTTAGATAGCATGACTTCAAAGTCTGAATTAAACGGTCATGAGCACATGCAAGGAAGAGGTGGTCGAACTCTGAAACGGATAATTAGAGATTTTGCAGAATCACATCGTAATAGCCTGAATCAGACATGATGTTCCTGTCATCTACCAGCTATTCAATCTCATTTTGGATGATGTTGCTGGCAGTCTAATGCACAGACGCTACACTGGGGTCCCATTTTTGCCACCCAGATTTTCATGTCCAAAAAATGGACATTGTTGTATATGCCATCAGATCATCTGTACAGTCATACCAGTTTGACCTTGGGATCTGACACCTGCCAGACCTATTCTAAAGGTCCCCAGCTCCAACTTGATCCCAGACTTGCTACTATTTAGCCATGCTCCTCAGCTGAGTTCTGGGCCAAATCAACTTTCAGAAGCTTACATCATGTGTTATATACATGTTTAAATACATATGACAGATCAGTCTATCCAGAGGTATGAAAGCTAAATTAGATGAGCGATGGATGCCACTGCTAATTAAAGCTGGCCAGACCATGTTAATTATGTACACAAAAGAGCTTAGTGCTGGCTTTTTCATAATGCACTATTTCTGTAGCATTTTATGTGGTGAGATAAGAGCTTGTATTCTGAATTCTTATGTCTAATTCTCATCTTTGTAACATAGCGTCGGCATCGTCATGTAATGAAATTAGGAACTACAGCATGATTGCTTCTGTAAATGTAATGATTTCTAAAGTCCATTCATATAAAAAAAAATTGTCCAGCTTTATTTTGTTTCTGAGAATAATTTTAGTTTCGCTGTGGTTTCCCTATTTACTCGGATTTGGGCTTCCGATTTGTATAGGCTGCAATTTGATCAATATTGTGGTTTTAATGTGTTTGATTAACTTGACCACGTAGCAAGTATAGGAGTTTGATAACGTCATATTAAGGGTTGTCTCATGAGAGAATTCTGATTCTTAGGCACTAGCCTAGTGATTTTCAACAATTGAGGTTTCCGGTAAGAGATGATGTTCTAAATCAGTTTTGAAAAACAATACAACAAACACATTAGTATCATTAATAGTGGTGATAAATTTTCACTTGTAACAATCTTCTATGGTTAGGGATTACTCACGAATGCCTGACACGGAACATACACTAGACGAGTGCAACCTACTAGTAAATGGGTAGATGTTTAAGTAGTCTTCTCTCCTTTGACAGTAAATTAGGCTATTTACAAGTGTTAGCGGCAACACATTCCCATAAGGATTAGTTAACTAGCAAGTTCATTAATATTGGATGTTACTTATGAATCTTAAGTTCAACACCAAAAGCTTTTGCATTTCGGAGTGCTTTTGTCATGTTTTGAGATCCATATTGTTAGATCATCATGTCCCATGGTTTAATGGCATTACATGTGATAATGGATGATTGATCCATTCGTAGTATGGTAGTATGGCACAATGTTTTGAAATGTGTTATGCAGTATGTTTTCGGTCAGGGTATCACATAGAGTATAAGAAGAATGTTGGAGCATAAGTAGGGTATATGTGTATTTGGTTTTTTTTAATAAATTCAATATTTATACATACATTTATTATATTAAAAAAAATTAATACTATGTAGTTGTGCAATCTAATAGTCAAAATGTACCAACATAGACCATTACATCATGGAAGAAGAAACACATATTTTTAAATCATCAAGAAAACCCAATTAGAAAAACCCTACAGTTTATATAATGTACTAGATTAAACAAATAATACAACACACTTAACACATGTAATTCGTTGCTAAACATTTATTGAATGAACACAATAGGAATAACTACAATAACACAACACATGGTAGTTCAAAGTTTAAAAAAAACATCAAAAATAGAATAAAAACATAAAAATAATATGAAGAAGTCAAGTCAGTAATAAATAGAGAAGAAAAGGTCGTAGGAAATAGAAATTACTCCCTAGGAAGTAAACAAATTGATACTTTGTAATTGAAAACATCATATCCAATTAATATTTGCCCTTTTTATACAAGACCAAATAAAAATTGTTGGAAGTGCAAGAGGTTCTAATCTTAGAGCAAAATAGAAGAAAAAAAGAGCAAAGAAAAGAGCATAATGAAACATTGATAATCTGAGGTAAAATGTAAGGATATATTGTGCACCATCCATTCAAAATAGAATTATTTTTGAGGGAGCAAAATTTCAATATCTGATCTAAAACCAACCATATAGAAGAAGTTGTCTTTCAATTTGATTGATTTTATTTGAAATTTTATTTATATTTTTTAGTTAAGTTACCAAATGAAACGTGGGGCCTCAATGACCACATTTCGCATATTCAGTCCATGTCCAAAAATGGCACTGCATAGTTATTATATGTGGAGCAGTTGAGGACTGCATACACATATGCGGCTGCATTAATTGCTTTTCAGAACAATGGTACTGCATAAAACATAAGACTAGAGCTAAAAATGCATGGTCAGACTTAAGGTATGGGAGAGATCCCCATACGTAAAAGCACAGACTTTACTTGCTCTCTTGCAAGGTATATAGGATTCTATAGAAAATAAGGTAAAATCTAGTATAGGAGAGAATGAAAATATTAGTGAAGTCAAAATGCCTCTTGGAGGTAAGCACCATGTCTTAAAATGGTTGGGCTCCATTCAGGGGCGGAACTAGGATTCTATGTTTGGGGGGGCTGACATTTTAGAGATTTATGACAAACTACAAAGTAATCATGTCATATGTTGTTGTTTACTATATTTTCATTCATTTTGTATCCAAACTATAAAATTTGAACTATTACCATTTTTATTCAATTACTTTGTTTCAAATTATTGTATGAAAAATACAATTGCAAGAATATATATATATATATATATTATTTATTTATTTATTTATAAATAAATAATTATAATGTGTTTAAGGATTATATTTGCATGATTTTTGTGACCTTTGATTTTAAATGGCATTTTGTTTGAAATTTAGTTTTAGTTATATGAATTTGATATTTGTTATAAGCATATGTGTTTGGTCTCATTGAGTAGTACCTGTTTTTTTGATATATTCTACAACCATATAGTTGTTTTCTATTTTTTTGATTTCATTTATTGTTGTAATTCTCAATGAGCTATTGGTTTGTTTAACTCTAGGTTTTTTCTTTTGATCATTGGTGTTTGCCATTCAAAAAGTCTTGTCACTCCCACCTCTATGAAGGCATTTCTTCAAAATGTTATATGTATAAGGGGATATGTATTTTATTTTTTGCAGTAATATGATTTTCATATTATCAAAATTGGTACACTTCTTGATGAGATTTTTTCCGTTTCATATCTCTCTAATTATAGAGGTGCTCCTATGTTTATTGTTTATATTGTTGAGACTAAAATTGTTTTAAATTGATAATTTTTTAAAATTTTAAATTTTTTTTTGCAATCATAGATTTGCTCTCAAAAAGTCTATTTTAGGGGTTTTGATGGCAATTTTTGGAATTGGTTCTCAATAAACTATAGTTATTTATTCAATATTTTCTTATCTTTTATTTTTTTTTACAATTGTAGAGGAACACTCAATAATTTGTGTACATGGTTGCAATTGAAATTTCTTGAACCTTGAATTTTATTACAATTTCTTGAACATTTTTATTTAGAGGGTTGTGAATGCAAATCTTTGAACTTTGGATTTTATTGCGATTTCTCAAACTTTTTTCTGCAATTATAAATCTGCTCCAAAATATTTTTTTTAGGGTTTGATAGAAATATATTTTTATTTTGAGTGTTTGATGGCAATTATCGAACTTTTAGCGTTCTGGAGTTTAAAAATGTTAGCACAACGATACATTGTTGTTAAATTTCTACATGTTGTGTTGTAGGCTCATTGTCAACTTGTTGGAATTGTATGTGAAGGACTTCTAAGACGTGTTGTGTAAATGGTTATTTGAGAAAAAAAAGTTAAGTCTAAATCAATGGGGAACTTTGTGAATGTAAGCTCCTAATTAAGTGGTTTTTTACAAGTCTAGAAACAATAAAATTCGTTATTTCTATTAAAAAGCATATGAAGGAGTAGCTACAAGTGTTACATAATTGACAAAATAAAGGCATAATAAAATACAAATATGGAAAATAAGAGCATGGTTTGATCAATGAACGTTGTTATGAAATGTCATTATTAAATCTCCCTATGTTTGAATGATTGGTTGTCATCAAGCAAAATGTAATTATGATATGAGGAGAATAATCAAAAAGTGATGATTGTTCGTGAGGGTTTTCACAAAAAGACTCCTAGTTTTGGAAAAGACGTTGTAATTTGTTGATGTGTGCTATATTGGGAGGGAATGAAAGGAGGGGTGGATGAAGATCATAATAAGAAAAGAAAATTTTGGCGGAGAAAAATGTTCTGGCCCATGTCTGCACTGATTACATTAATCTCTATGTGGATTAATTAGGCATCCAAAGAAGAAAATTTCAGTAAAAATATACCTGACCAAAGTTAAACAAAATATTAATTGTGTATAATGTTGTCCTAATAACCCCATTACTAGTGTTGACTAAATATGTTGTTGTGAGCAAGGTTTTCTCATGCATAAAGGCTAAGACAATCAAAACTGAATTGTGCAATTACAAATCTTCGCTTACATATGGAGTACATATGTGGCTAAAAAAATTGTGTATTTGAGTACATACAAGTTATGCACATACATCTTAATAAAACATGTTTGGAATACTCTAGAGGATAATCCAACCTTATATATTTGATCTCTTCCGGTTATACTACATGTATATAAAAAATGATATCAATCCAACATTCATGGGTCACCCAATAAGAGGAAATATATACTTTTTGTTCAACAATAAGTTGCAGAAATTGCAGACCGTTAGATGATATTCATATATATCTTTTAATACATGTGATATTTGATTGTGATTTGTCTAAAGCATCTAACCTAGATAAGTTTGATCCGATATGTATGACTTGGATTTGGTTTAATTAAGATATTCGACATGTGCTATATTAATAGTCAGGACACATAAGTTACGTGCGCAGATTACTACATATGCGTGTGTGCAGCGATCCAATGAGGAACAAGTTATAGTGTGAGAATGATAAGTATTCGACTAACTTTAAAATTGAAGTGTTTCCATACTGTCTTAATGGTTGTAAAGAGCATCTCTTTAAATTTGTACATATAAATATTGATATGACATATATGATTTGCTTGTCCATCTATGTTATTTATTTTCTTCACGTCTTAAAATTGGTTTGAAACTCAATATGGTATCTGATAAGTTTCCCCATTGCTACATATAATCTAGAAGTTCGGTTCTTGTAAAATTGTGCAGTTACAGAAATAAATATTATTATCTCAATCTGTATAATTGGACCATTCATAATAAATCATAAGAAAGAGTTATGCAAACGCCCTATATGCTCTTATAAAAAAAATTGCTTCATTGGATTGTGGCCTTGTATGTTGAATTCAAAACCTTGGGTCTGACGCTCATGTACTTATTCTCAGGTAAATTGTCAGTTGGAGATAAATTGTCATGTTATTGGCATAACACCTAACTATTAGGTTAGTCGCATGCACATCTAATGGTTCTTTCAGGGTGTTTTAGCAATTTTAAGGGTATTTCCTAATACAAATCTTATTTCTATCTAGAATTCAGAATCATGCCCGTTGTAATCCCATCATGAGTGACATTTTTCTTTAGAACACCTCAGGGGTCTAGTCTAGCTTATTTCCCCATATATTAGAGATATAAGGTGAATCATGTTAGATTGAAATATGAGTTTAGTCTTCAAAATTGATGCAAAATAAGGTGGTTATTTTGAACCAAACTGAAGTAAAAAGGTTTAGTTTTTGCTAAAATGAAATGATGACATTAATATATCACAAAATATATTCATATGCACTTGATTTATGGTGGTCAAGGGAAATCATATATAACACATGCATGGTTCATATGATATGTGATCATAATAGTAGAAGTGGAATATTGTCTTAACTATATTTAGTAATGAATGAACAAGTATGGTTAATATCATCAAATCTTTTATCAAGCAAAAATGTCATTCAATCCAACTGGGACAAGAATAAATCTACGTCATAAAGATTAGTAAAAACAAATATATATCGCATGATCTAAGTCCACATGTTTCAATTCTCAACATGAGATGCAAATAGGAATATAGCATGCTAATAATCAAGATAAATATTGTGAGAGAACATGTGTGATTCATTTCCAAGTATGAACTAAGATTTATATTTTCTTCATTATCCCATATTGATATATAAGTGTTCTTCTCTTCTCTAGAAGGAAAGAAGGTGTCAGTATTGGAGCTCAAAGTAAACATGGAAATACTAGTAATAATATAGTTTAGTTTAGATATGTAGATAGAAAAATGTTGTTTTGTAGTATGTTTAGTCAAGAACATCAAACTTGACTTGTAAGTGGTGTTTGGTTAGGCCATCAACTAGATTGTTGGCTTCTAACTGAACGGGAGTTATCTCCACTATCTAATATTTAGTCAACTTCTTATGGATTATATTGATCCAAACCCATGTATGTTGGGGGTATAATTGTTGTTTTCACAAATCAGGTTCTTAAATCGGATGTTGTTTGTATTAACAATCAAGATACCACACCATTTGGAATAGGTTTCATACAGTGCAATGTAAACTACCTTTGACGTAGCTTGCACTATCAAGATGTACTTGAAGGATATTGGTATAGCTACCAATCCACATGCATCCTTCTTTCCTAATATTGTAGTGTCATGTTTAAATTTTACATCTGAGTTGCATTTATTAAGTTGGGTTTGACTTTGTCAAGATAGACTTCCTAGCTAGCATGTGTTTCCTTCCCTCGTTAAAAGCCTTTGTAATGTTATTCATTTCTTGTGAAATATAATTAATTGACGTTGAATGCATTTGGGCTTCTGCTATAAGACTGTTGAGTTTACGCACATCCACACATTTCAACATGTGATCATGAACCATAGAGATTAGTCCTCATATATCTTTTATGTTTCTTTGATAGAAGTTTGCACATGACTATTGTAGGGAAATATGACAATAGATATGGCAGCGGAAATAAAAAAAACTATTGTATTTCCCTTAAATAACAGATCACGTCAGCAGTTATGAAGTGGGAAGGAAAGTTGCAAGGCATATACCTAGTCCTGGAACCAATCCAATGACTTATCCTTGTAGTAGTGTGCTTCTTTCACAATAAGCACTTGGACAATTGTTGGCGGCGCCCTCTTGGTATAGCACCACAAACGGTGGTTGATACCGTCCTCCTAGCGGGTGGCAAAGGCCTCCTCACCTCTACGTAGTCCACATGGACCATCGAGAACTCCACGTTACTCTACTAGAGCCGACGGGAAGGAATTGTCCCTTTGAACGTCAATCTGCTACGGTTGATTCACTCTCTCGTGTTGTCTCTCCCTTGTTACCCCTCCCTTTTATAGGTAGGACTTACTCAGGCTCTCTAGTTACCACAACTTAGAGAGGACAACAATTATAAGAGCTTATTGATGTGCCTCTAAGGCTTGATTGGTGTCCCCCTTATATAGGATGGTTAGGGTCAGGGTTTCCAGTTCATGTGGGAGTTGAAGAGACATATTTTCATGAATATTCTAGAAGTTGCGAACGTTGAACCAGTATGTTCCCTACTGAATGAGTCAGTTCACATGTGAAATGGTCAGTTCAACATTTGAACTGGTCGGTTCACTTGCTTTCCTATTCTCAATCACATTGGCTTTTAATATTCAGTTAATTGTCAATATGACACCATCATCAATCCTTATCCAATTGTATTGATCATTGAACTCTGTAGTTCACAAATTCAACTAGTAGTGTCAAACCTTGAACCAGTTGGTTCACCCAGTGAACATGTCAGTTCATGTCCCAATTCAGGCAATGTTCAGCTAATGATATTCAAATTGACTTGACACTTGAATCGATCGGTTGAACACTTGAACCGGTTGATTCAGAGTCCAATTAGTCAATTTTCAGCCATTGGTGTTAAATTGCATACCTAAACATTTTACTAATCAAGTTAAACATTATTCATGAATAAACTCCTATTCTAGGAGGGCTCAACCGGTTCATTTTCAGAGACCCACTTCTCTCTCTCTAGAACGAGAGCTCCCACTTCTCTCTAGGGTTTCCCCCGTTGGGGGGAGGGGCACCAGTTCCTTCGGGCATGCCCTCCCCTTGGCCTTTCTCCACCATGTTCTCCCTCCCCTCTTCCCGTTCCCACCCTCTTCTCCACCTTCCTGTCTCTTCACTTCCCCTGGTGGCTAGCCATCTTTCCGCCGGCTGGTGGCGCAGGTCGGGCGGTGTTGAGCCCGCTCTTGGAGCCTATGTGGCTTCTCGGCCTGTTGGGCACTGCTCGTGCTCTCCGGGGCCACCCCCATCCCCTCGGCGGCTCTGCTTGTTCCTTGGGTCCTCACGACATTTGGGGGAGCACCTAGGGTCCCTCCCACGGCGGCGTTCAACCTTTTTGGTGGCACGCTTCCCCATCTAGGCCCTTGATCGCTCATTCGCTTCTATGGGGGCTTGAATCTGATGCGATGGGTTGCTCGAGTGGAGCCTCCATTCTCGCCGCTAGTTGCTGGTGATTGGGATGCTTGGCACCTCCGTCTACTTCACCTGGGGTCTGGTTGGTGTTGCGGCTTTCCTGGGCAACCCCGTGGATGTTCGAGCGGTCTACCTCACCGCTAGCCCTTAAAGGTTACGCGCCGTGGGTGAGCTTCCTCGGCGGCTCCGTTCACCTTGTTGGTTGTGGGTTCCCAACCCTTTGGTGTTGCTGTGCTCGAGGACCCCTCGGTCCTTGGTTGTTTTGTGCTCCAATGGCTACACATGTCACCTTCTCTTCCGCGACAGCTGCTCTTTCTTGTTGCGGGGTTCCGTGTGGCCTTGGGTCCTTGACCTGGGGTTAGTTCGTGGTCTGGTGATGAGGCTCATTCTCTCATTCTACTGTGGTGGCTAGATCTGAGCACTGCCCTCCTCTGGGTGACGCCTTGGATGGCTGGTACTTCTCTAGCATCAGATTTGTCTAGTTGATGGCATCACATGGTGCGGGGGAATAAGGGGCAGTTTGTGCTTCTCCCTCCCCCTGCCGATTCCTCTGTTGCTGCGAGCTAGAGCACCCACAAGGTGTTCGACCAGGTGCTCCTGTGCAAACAGGAGCCTCACAGCTTGTTCCATTATAGGACAACAGCAAGGGGCCCTAGTCAGTTGATGCGCGGTTACCCGCTGCTCATGACGATGGCTATTCTGGGGACGGATTCTTCATCTTGTTTTCTCCTCCTTTACTGTCTGTAGGAACACCCCTAAGGTGTTCGACGAGATGCCTCTATGTCAGAAGAAGTTGTTGTTCTATTTCCATTGTAGGATAACAACAGAGTGGTTGCTTGGTTCGGAAGATCGATGAATTCTCTAATTGTTGGCATAGTACCACACATTGTGGGTACTTCTATTAGATAGTTGGTACAGTGTCAAGAATGAAAGGATTGTTTCAAACTTCTTAGCCTCACAGTTCTCTGGTGTAGAATGTGATGGTTCTGCATATTCATACAGATCTTTTTGATGTCCTGGTGATCTGAGAAGGTTAGAAGCTAGTGTTACTTTTTCCAGGCAGTGTAACCTGGTGGATGTCATGTTGTAATTTGTAGTTACTCTTTGTGGGTGGGCTGAATGCATGTATCTACAGGTTGTAATAAATCATTCTCCTGGTAGGAATGCTTGGCTCTAGTTTTGTTAGTTAGATAGGTCTTCTCTATCTTTGTTGTCTATAGATCTAGCGAATACCCCCTGTGTGGGGTATATGATCTTTGGTCGAGCTTTTTTAGCTCTTTATGATGTAAATGGATACTTAGTGCCTAAAGTTTTTGGTATTATAGTAACACGCTTTTTTGACCGACAAAAAAAACTCCTATTCCAGGTGCATCCTATGTGTGTGACCCTATAGGTCCCAAGTTACGTTGGTAGTGAATGTCCATAACTAACTTATGACATCACAAACAATGAGTGGTATCTAGTAACACGTCATTGCTACCCAAGTAATTGGAAAGTTGGAGAATAACTTCAACCTATTATTTATGATTAGTATTATAGTGATGGTATATTCCTTTGTCTCTGATATTCAGATTGAACTTGGGGCATGGAAACGTCATCCTCTCAACATTCAATCCATGTTCCTTAAACTAGAGCAGACTGTCTGAGATGCATGTGAGCTCACATATCACATATTGAGTCACACAAATATGGCCATACATTTCTCAGTCTCGCTTATCAAGTGGCATGGATATAAATCTCCTATGGGAAGGACAAGTCTCATCTATATCACTCACACTCAATCCCCATGTGTCACAATGGACCCAAGCACCACCTTTATGGCAACCCTTATTCAAGGTCATGTTGGATGATTCAAAATACACCGAACAACATGTGAGGAGTGTAGTGACTTCAGGTTTAAGAACCACAATCACCACTATCACTATGAGAGTTGATTTTGACTACCATTCCATGGTCTCCATGTATCACTCTCAAGGTAGGTCTGTCTGATACACTATTCTCTAACATGTACCTATGTGTTTGACTTGATATCAAATATCATGACTAATGAGACTCAATCCTCAGTCAACACACGCTCTAGTCTTATATATCACTGATGTCTATTTTTCTTCCATGGTAATATCGGACAAGGGACATGGTAAGAATGCATGTACTCTTATCATACATATGATCTCAATGTTCAGGTCCTCAACCCTGAAGACATATGTCATCGAGTATCATCATTCTTTATACATCTACCATGTTTGTGTCATCATCTCATGATTGAGACAAACATAATAGATGGAAATACCTTTATAATGATCAAATCAGGTATCTAACGCGTTATAAAAATCATTGTATGATTGACTCTTTGGACATACATACCAACATCTATGCCCTTTATAACTTACTTAAAGTGTGTTAGATTGTATATTAACCCCTAGTTGTGTGAAGTTTTACAAGTGTTGTTGTTTCGTACCAAGGAAATGATCCATAAATGACTAATTCTTAGATTTATCAATGATGGCTAGTCAACAAAGCATTCTTACTTGCTAGCCATATGGACACTTTTATGGTTATTGGTGCCTTCATTTTTCATTCACTTATTTTCACTACTTCCTTTCCTTTCATCATGAGGTTATAAACTAAATTAGTGGACAAGCGTCAATTTTACACACAGCTTCATGCCTAGTTATTCTTTGCAATATCATCATCCATGGAAAATATAATTTGTTAATTTGTTACTAGATTATCCTGTGAGGGATTTATTAAGGATTTCTGTGTACCACTTTCTCATCGGGTAGAATGATGTAGCTAAATTTAAAGTTTTTTATATTATAGCCCCCCGCAAGTGGATAGGTCTTATCGCATTGTAGTTGAGGATTGAATCTCAAGGGACAACCTTTTTATTGAACTTTTCTAGCTTCTATCTACTTTTAATAAGACTTTTTTGAAAATCATGATTTTATTGGGTTTAATTAAACTAATTGTTAGGGAAAATAGAAGTTTGACTTAAAATTGGATCTAGATTAATAACAAAAAACACTAGGATGGACTTGAGTTTCACCACCACTACTCGCATCTCTGCATCTATATCAGATACAAGCTTGTGTGAAGATTTATTTGGAGCTACGCAAATCCCATCCTTTTGGTATTAGGTAATTGCACAATGAATAGCATTGTAAGCTCAATGTCTTGTTACTTACAGATCATGTATTCACTACTCTAGAGACTTCCCATATGAAGATCCCATCAGGGCATCCACCAAAGCTAATCGATAAGAAATCTTAAATGTTGATTTTCCTTCAACATAAGATTGTAATATATCATGTAAAGTGTGTGATCGATCCATGGGTGATGCTTTAAATAATTAGCAATGAATTAAATGAGGTTCAAAGAAGGCAAGGAACACTGAAATAAAATTGCATAAAATGAGTAGTGGGACTAGTCCTCGCACCCTAGTGAAAAGACTACTCCCTTGACATGGTGAGATTAATGCAACTGGTGGAGGAAGAGAACACATGGTCATAATTGTAGGTCGGGGTAGCCTAGTGTGATGTGCGATGGACATACTCCCTCCTTTCTGGGTACTAACCTTGAGTTGTACCTAAAGTAGGTGGATGAATAGCTGATCAGTGAAGAGGTTGATCATCCTTGATAAGGAGGTCAATTGTCCTTTACTTGAGAGGTCGATCACCTGGGTCTATGATAACATCAGTTTTTGTGACGTTTTTGCCCTTTATTTTGTTATCAAAACTGCCCCTTTTCTGCTATTTTCCTCTATTTTATTAGCATTTTCACAATAATTGGCCAAGCAATGCTCTTACTCCAATTTTCCTATCTTTTACAGAATTTTCCTCGCTTTTGTGCAATAAGGCCGATTCCGGCCCATGAATAAGTCCAGACCCGTCTCGGCCTCCCTGACGCCCGATACAGCCTCTGCCCGAGACGGGCTGGGCGACACAACGATGCTCGACGAGGAGATGTCGCGCGACAGGAACGTGCCGGCCGACACACCTTCTACCCGACAGGGAGCCAAAGCCGCCTCTACGACCCAGCTTGTCGGGCGACACAGCCACCCACCGACAGGCGTGCCGCCCACCACGTGACCAATAGCCAGCACCTTGCGCCGAGAAATGCTTGTATCGGCCGTCCATCTCCATCGACCGGCGTACAAGGGAGCTACGTGGCGCTTCGAGCACCATGTCTTCCCACCAACCAGATGACTATAAATAGCAGCTACAGGGAGCCAAAAAGACGACTCGCACGGCTCGCACGACTCGCATTCGGACAACTGACAGTTAGACAGTTGGGAGCTTGAGTGAGGAAACTCTGAGAGCACCCGTATCGTGCCCCAGTGTTTGTCTCGGGCGACACTAGGTGAGCTTCTCCTCATCCCGAGAGGGAGGGGACAGTTCACTTAGGACCGTCCCGGGCGACACTGCGGGCCGATATCGGCCGACATCACTGCCCGATACAAGTGACCGACATCAATAATGCTTAGCTCTTAGCCTGACACGATATCAACCCGATACGCTTAGTCTATCGAACGTGCCGCCCGAGAGGATGTGTCGTCCGACATGAGCATATCGGCCAGAGCCCTTGACCGATGCAGTAGCCAGTCGGCGCGTGCCGCCCGAGAGGGTGTGTCGCCCGACACCTCTGTATCGGGCTAGGCCTCTGACCGATATCGGGCAGGAGAGCTACAACACCCTGTCACCGTTCTACATCAAGGAGGCGACACCTATCTTTTAATTTTGTTATTTAATTCTTTGTTTATGCAATGAATTAAGACCTTTAAATGTTTATGGAAATGGAAAGATTCAATTACTTGTTGCTCTATGCTTGGTGTACAATGTTGGATGACTGCTCTGTTTAATATCCAAACCCTAGCTTGCATGATTTGGATCGCGTTTTGATTAGCTACCGAACCGTTTTCCCATCGCAACAACTTCGAGAGTTGTGTTGCGGCTCTAGCGTTTGGTCCGATTCTGGAGTACGAGAGTGCCTGGAACGGAGCTATTTTCTGTAACATTCCACTCTAACTGAAGCCCAGCAACCTCGAGAGGGGTGTTGATGTAGAGGTTAGAGGTACCCGCTCTGAGAGGAGGGGTGCAGGGTGTTACCGCTACTGCTTGTTTTACTACAGTCTTATCCTCCGAACCTTGCCTGAGCTCTAGTCTTTATCTTTCTGCTTATGTTGCATGAAAACCCCTAAAAACTACTAAATGACTAAAACCTTAAATCTCTCTTGTAGCTCCATTTGGAGATAGTTTTCTTGTTTATTTCGTGACATCTTACCGTTCCCTTTCGGGAATTTATATCTCTTTATACCTACCGGAGTGTAGCGTGTCGATTTATGGTTCTCAACACTACCCCCTTGTCCCTGTGTTCGACCCCGTATGACTACTTCGACCCCGTGAGAAAAGTTGCGGGGGACTAGAAGGATTCGGGTTTATAAATGTAAAAGCTCGACTACCTCAAATCCGCCTCCAATTTTGGACGCGCGATTTAGGCCGGTCAACTTTTTGGCGCCATTGCCGGGGACAAGGCAATAGCGGTACTATAAGACGAACCTGAATCCACTAACTACACTCCCGTGCCTCAAGCTTAGAGATAAGCTTGACAACACTCTTTTTCCTTTTTCTTTTTGTAGCATTATACTTTGCTTTAAAATAAAAATTTAATTTTCTGAACTCGATTTTCTTTGTGAATAATTATGTAGGTACCTCAAGGAGAGGATACCCAATTCGTCTGAGCATCTACTCCAGCCATCATGCCTCCCCGAGTTGAGCCACCCCCGTCCGAAGGCGAACGCCCAGGGCGGGCTAGGGAAAACTCGCCTCCTCCTGACGACGACGGCCGATACGACGGAAACGACCAGCCGGAAGATCCAGAAAGGGATCAATCCGAGACAGATCACCGTCGTAACAGGCGTCGCCACCGGCGAAACAGAAGAAACCACGAGCAGGAACGGCACCAGGAGGATAGTGACAGCGAAGACTCTGAGGAAGAGGAGAAGACGCTCAGGGAGTTGGCGTCCTCGAAGGCCAACCACTCCAGATGCCTGGTCGTAGTCCCACATTTCAATGCAACCAATTTCGAGCTCAAGCCATCCGTGATATCCATGATTCAGAATAAAAGTTTTAGAGGGAACTCCAAGTATGATAATCCGTATCATCATCTTGATGCATTTAAGAATATCTGTGATACCATCAAGATGAGAGGGGTCCCCCAAGAAGTGATATATTGTAAGGGGTTCATCTTTTCACTAGAAGACAAGGCGTTGTCCTGGTACCTTGGGGTACCCCACCAATCCTTGAACGGGTGGAGGGCGTTAGCCGATGCCTTTGTGAACAAGTTCTACCCCACAGAAAGGACAGTCCGGAATCGGCAGAAGATAACTTCTTTCACGCAAAAGCCGAGTGAAAGCCTGCATGATGCCTGGGAGCGATTCCAGGAGTACCTCCGGGATTGCCCCCATCACAACTACAAGAGGGGTTTCCTCATAACCACCTTCTACAATGGTTTGACCCCCGAAAATAGGGTATCACTGAACGCAGCAGCAGGCAGTGATTTCCTGGGGAAGAAGGCCAAGAAGTCGGAGCTGATCATCAAGAATATGGCGGAGTTGATGGCCAACACTGATTTTGATCAGTCCGATAGAGGGCCGATAAAGAAGGTTGTAGAAGGGTCCTCGATTGAATCAAAGGCGCTGGAGGAAATCACCTCACAGATTCAAAGGATTGCCACAGATGTGAAACAGTTGAGAGAGGCTGGAGGTAAAGGAAAGAAACATGTAGAAAAAGCGATGAAATGTGTAACCTGCGGAGAAGGCGGTCACGGGGTGGATAATTGCGTCTACACCCGGCCAGAGGCAACCAGCGATACAGAGTCCGAGACAGAAGAGACTGAAAATGTTTCTTTTGTAAACTTTAGAAGACCCGACCACCCAGGCTTCAACTATGGAAACAAGGATGCGGCGGAGAACTCTCATCAACTGCATAAATCGACTAAGCCTACCCAAGCTTTTGAAAAGAGGGGAGGAGCGGGTCAATATGCCAGGAATGCCCCTTTCCCGCAGAATAAAGGTAACTTCCAAGGACAGGGTAAAAACCAGGGAACTTCCAAGGAAGAAGGTCAGAACCAGGCTGCTAGTCAAGCAAATGTAGTAGGGCAGCTGTTCGATTTTGTAAAGAAACAAGATACGATCAACAATCAGCTAGCCCAGAGCGCTCTATCAAATTCCGGTGTTTTGAACTCGTTGCAGGCTCAGCTGGCAGACATGCAGATGCATCAACGCCAGATTGACCAGCAGCTGGCTCAACTTGCCGAAGTTGTGAAGAACCCGTCAGGAAAGATTCCATCAAATACCGAACCAGCAAAGAGAATAGGGCGGTGACCGAAGAGGCAGAAGGTGAAGAGAAGGCCAAAGACGTTCAGCTGAAGACGAAAAACGAAGCGCTTCTCGGGAGGCAACCCGAGCTTACTTTTCTTTCTTAGAATAGGATTGCATTTTACTTTCCTGCAAGATGAACACTACAAACATTTGGTATGTAATAAGGCCCGAGATAGTGTATGCGCCACATGTACTGACTCTTTTGTTTTATGGGCCACCGCCTTAGTTTTACTTTTCGGGATGGTAATACCATTTGAGGCCAGGAGCTTAGTCCTAGGCCAATGATGTTTTACTCATCAGCCGCAGCTTAAACAGTTTTGTTTTCATGATATCGCAGGAGGCAACTCAACCGGCACCTTGAGTGCACACTTATCGGGCGGTGGGCTTTGTGAAGCGCAATAGTCCCGCCGACGGTTGGGCTGCCGACTTATGTTTTGAAGCAATCGGTTGACGCGCGTCCCGGGTTTCACTATTTACTTACTATAAAAGGAAAACGAGATTTACCATGTCGGGTTCCTTGCTTTGTTGCTTTTACTTTCCTGTGTCGAGCGAGAGAATCCTGTGCTTTAGCTCCCGTGTCGAGCGAGACTGCTGAACCTCTTATGTCGCCCGACAAGCTCCGATCACAATAAGGTATAGCCCGACAGGCTTGCCGCCTGACAGACCGTGTCGGCCGATGCGATTTCGTTCTTGTTAAAAGTTTACCGGTCTCAAGTTTTCCTCGCTGAGCAGGTGTATCGACCGATATGGGTATCGTGCAAAGTATCTTTGATTCATGTTGACCGATACCCCATGTCGGGCGATAGCAGTGTCGTCTGATGTTGCATCGCATCGCCTGATTTTGCTTATTGGCCAACACGCTGCTCTTCTTTCATGAAAACGTATCGGGCGATACCCACCTCCTGTGTCGGGCACATGGCTTCACCTTTGAAACCAATGTGTCGTCTGATATAGGAGTGTCGGGCAGTTTTGTATAGACTATATCGGGCCAAACGTTTACTCTTTATTATATTTTCAAAAGACAGCTTAATTAATCAGGGTGTTATCTTTTGTTGACTTACAGAAATGGCATGCACTAAGATTACCGCTGTCCCAGTTGACGAGCAGGGCAGGAGGATCTATCCTGAAATTGCTACTGAAGGGCAGGCAGCCCGACCTAAGCGCCAGAACCCAGGACAGGCTGGGACGTCGGGGGCAAAGAAGAAGGCGAGGGTTGGACAAGCTGCAACTCCTGCACCAACACCGGCACAGCCCACAGCCACACCAACACCACTAGCAGAAATCCCAGAAACCTTCCAAGAGAGTTTCGATCCAAGAGACGATGAGCATGCTCGTCGCTATGCTGAGTTGGTGCCCAAGCAGTACAAGCCGAGCAGGTTCTGCCACAGGGTCTCATTTGATGAGCTTGGGATCGAGAAGAGGCTGAAGAGCATCCTTGCGACGGCAGGACTGAAGAAGATCTGCTTCAAACGGACGGCCTCGTACACTAAACTGACCATGGAATTCATGTCCTCCCTCTGCCGAGTGAAGAATTCAGCGACAGAGAGAGAAATGTTTGGCGGGCCAGACAGATTCCAGGCCAGGTTGTACAACTCGGAGCATACCATCTCCGAGAAGGACTTAAACAGGATCTTCTCTTCCAGCGAGGAGGAGATGAATAGGATGAACAACGGTGAAAGGATCACCGAGGGTGACGGGTTCAACCCCGTGGAGTTCTGGGGGAAGCTCACCGGCGAATCTTCATTCAAGCCGGGAGCGAAGGTCGTGGCGGTGCACTCCTGTTTCTGGAGGATCGTGAACAAACTAGTGGCCTGCTTGCTATTCAGCAAGAACGAATCCATCAACATCTACACGGAGGAGCTCCACGTCATGTGGCACATTATGGAGGGCCAAACAATCAACCTCAGTAGGTTATTAATGAATAGGTTCCACCCAATGAAGGACGCTACCAAGGAATACTGCATGGGCGGCATCATCAACCTCATCGCAGTGGGGCTCGGGTATCCATTCGAGCCTCGCAACCATACAAGAATGCCGGGTGAAGAGGTGTTTGATACCAAATATCTGATGAGAACCAACATCATCAGGAAGGAGAGGGGGGTATTTCTACAAGTTTTCAAGGACGGACATACTCCTTCCCCTTCCTCGCTGCGCCGACTATGACATCGAGAAGTTGGTCTTCACCGCCGCCGAGATCAAAGCCATAGCAGATGGCACGGCCACAGTCACCACGACCAGGACCACAGAGAGGCCCACTCCAGAACTTCCGACGACAACTGCTGATCGAGTTGTCGTCGCCCCTACTATACTAGCCACCGCACCAGCAATAACGGTGGCGGTTGAGAAGGTACCGATGATCGTCGAGGTCACCAGAACAGAAACTTCGGGATCTACCGCGCAAGAGACGGCCGCAGTTCCCAGACCTATTTCTAAAGCTGCAGAGGTGCGAGAGGAGCCTCAGCGGAGCAACAACATCAGAATGTCCGAGGAGATCAGAAGGGAGCTTGAAAGGACACCCTCGCTGCCGCCGAAGTCCCCGCCTACAACGGTCGAGGAGACCGCCGATAGTGCAGAGGTGGAGCAAAATCCGCCCTCACCACGGCCATCCCCAGTCAAAAGAGAAGGCAAGGCGGAGGCACCTAAAACAGCGCCGACGCCCCGCCTGAAGTCATCTGGATCGCGAACGATCTTCATAGATTCCACCTCTCCATGTGGACCTTCACGCAGACTAGATATCGCAAGGATGGAAGGGAGACCCACCGGACCCCCTCCATCGCTTGGAAAGATGCTCGGAGACGAAATCGACAATCTGTGGGAGGTAACAACCACCAACTCTTCTACTTGCGCTTCCCTAACACACAAACTTGCATCTTTTCAAGATAAGCAGGACAGCCACGAGGTCAGGCTGAATAAGCAAGAGAGCGAGCTGCTGACTCTTGCGGTCATACCCGGTGGACTGGAGGCCTTGAATGCAGCGATGCAGCAAGTCCTCCAACGACTCGACATGATCGAGGAGACAATGAACAGGAGCGACGATCATCCGCGCCAAAGGCAGCCGAGACGGTCGCCGTCCCCTCCCAGTGGGAACCATAGTCCATCTTCTTCAGGTTCCTCTTCGGGAACATCATCCTCCTCCCAATCCTCCTCCAGCAGACAATCATCAACGCACGGAGAGTGGACGCAGCAACGATCTGCCGAAGGGTCTCCTAGCAAACGGGAGAGCTCTTTGGGATTGGGAGACGCCAACTTCTACATCCCCCTAAATGAAGTGGAAGATGATAATGCAGATACCAACATCGGGGGAGACTCATCGGACAAGTCCGAAGGAGAAGTGGGGGATGTCTACACTGTAAATAACAGACATCCACCCTGAGGAAAGCGCTCATTTGTGGACAGATTCCGTGAGCCGTCCGAGATACCATCATTTGAGATGGCTGATTTTGATAGAAGAGCCATTGGGAACCTGACGATCAGAGACCAGAAGCTGCTGAATTCGGTCTTGAGGTCGCAGGGTAATGAAGAAGAAGTCGTCCGGAGCGACTGCTACCTCTCCCTATGACGGGGAGATCTTCAAAAGATGTTCCGCACGCCTGCTGTGGTCGGCAAGTGAGTGTTCAGGGTCCTGGAGAACGCAATGATCGAGAACATCGACAACAGGACAGGTTGGAGACAGATATACACAGCCACCCCGACCTTGGCAAGAAGGTTGATGAAGGGAGATTTAGACTCTCATGCGGTGGTCGACATGCTGCAATACGTTGAAGAACATAAGCCAAATCTGGTGTTGGCCCCGTACAAGCATCACAACGTGTGGTTTCTCTGTATGGCGGACATCAGAAACCGTGACGTTCAGCTGCTGTGCTGCAGCGATGATGAAGTACCACGCTCCGGGGGTAATTTCAGCCACCCGGAGGATAGAGTGCTGAGACGTCTGCCAATACGCCTGCTACGAGCTTTAAAGGAAGGAATCCAACGTCTTCAAGGGCCTTGGAACCACTACGTTATCAGAAGCCTTCCCCAACTAGCAGAAAAGGGGAGCGGAAACAGCGTCATCGCCATCTTGGGGGCCATTGAAGCACTCAATGATGTCGGGAATTCGGGAATCCTCAGGAACAGGTGCTACTATCAACGCAGGGGCATCTACGCCATGCTCCTGATCAAGGACAAGTGCTATTTCTGGGATGCAGGTGTGCCGGAGGAGCTGCTGTATAGTGATGCAGAAGAAGATTCTTTTTCACGATCCAGCAGCCAAGAAGGAAAAGAAGAAGATATAGCCCCCGAGATTCATGGGGCGGGCAAGCAGCTAGCAATCCTAAAGAAAGTGCACTGGAGGGAAGACACTGCTTTATCCGAGGCTTCTGAAGAGCTGATCAAAAATTTTGACCGTTTTTCGTGTGCGACTCTCACATAGGAGTAGGTCGACATCATCCAGAAGAAGCTTGCTGATTCAACCCCATCAGACGTTGCTTTTCAGGCAGGAGACGTCTTAGTCCTAGCAGATGAGCTAAGGGACATGGTAAAGGAAGGGGGGTGCTTGAGTGTATCGGTTGTAGCAGCTTACATCCAATATATACAACCAAAGCTAAAACATACATACATAGCCCACCCTTTGCTCTTCAACGATATCTGCCTCGCCGACGAAACTGGAGCGAAGCAGATCTTCCTGCAAGATTTGAAGGAAGGCGTTGCAGGCACTATCTTTCTGCCTATCGTGCATTACAATCACTGGACGCTCCTGGCGATGTACACTCGGCAACGAGCTGGCATTTTCTACAATAGCTCGGACAGCAACAAGAATCATCCGGTGGCGTGTACATCGGAACCTTTGACACCCGTCGAACGCATAGTTCGAAAATATTACGACGAAGTGTCAAAGATGATCGATCCATTCCTGAACATACAGGGAGGCACATGGCACGGACTCCAGTTCTGCCACCGCAGTCCGCAGCAAGTTGCCTTATCCAACAACTGTGGCATCTTCGTCCTGGAGTGGATGGAAAATGAAGCGACACCTGACCAGCTCCAACACATAGGATACCACAGCAAACGAGGAGAATATGTGTGGGAGCTCCTCTCTAACGCATGCGCGACCTCACTGGAATAAACATCACCTCACCTTATCTACTTCACAACTCTGAGGATAGAGTGTGGAGTAAGTTTGGGGGGTACCATGTTCCAGTGAGGGAGGTACAAATTTCCTTCCTCTTCCACTTTGTTCTTTCATTCTTTTTGTCCCATATTCGTTATTCTTTTACGTACATATACACTTTCAGTTTTGTACATATACGTTTTCATACCAAAATTTTGAAAATTTTGAAAAATTGTTTTGTCTATTTCTGCCCCTACGCATATGTACAAAGTTGATGTAATAATAATGAAAAATATGTTGTTACTTTTTGCAAAGTTTATTTTCTTTGTGCTAAATGTGATGCAAGTCCTGTTATATCTTTTTGATAATGCTGCTCCAAACGAACAAAAGAGTATACTTTGCCATGTCAAAAATTTCAAAAATATAATAATCTCGCGAACAGCTAAGAGATAAGTATGGAGAAGGAAAAAGCTGCCCAAACAGCGGAAATCTCTTTGTTTCCCTCACCCAACAAAATCCCAAAAAGAGAGAGAGAGAGAGAAGCCTTGAGAGAGTGAATAAAAGCATGAGAGTTGTGCCCAAATATATACATATATATACACCTCTTGTTTTCCAAAAGTACCCATCTTTAAGCATGGTAGATCCGGGGCAGTGATACGTAGGATGTGAAATCACTGCTCTAAAGCCAACTGGCTTGGACTGCAGGGACCACTTGCCCATTAACGGACCCTTACCTGGATGGACTGATGGGAAATAAGAATGAAAAACCCAAAAAGCCTTAGCCTACCCTATACACAACTTTCTTCCCCGAAAATAAAGATGTTTGGTGCGTAAGCTAACTTCGGAATCATACAACAAAGTCTCGCTGAAGCTGTAGAAATTTTTTTATTGAAATAATAAGGCTAGGAAACGCATAGTCTTTTGTTTGAGTGAAGCAGCATTATCTCTAAAGGCATTACTACACTTTTTTTACCTCTTGGCCTGAAAGTTATCCGAGCAAAAAGAAGCATCACAAAAATATAGTTTAAATATTGATTGAGGACAATCAAAACACTAAGTTTGGGGGAGTTGATAACATCAGTTTTTGTGACGTTTTTGCCCTTTATTTTGTTATCAAAACTGTCCTTTTTCTGCTATTTTCCTCTATTTTATTAGCATTTTCGCAATAATTGGCCAAGCAATGCTCTTACTCTGATTTTCCTATCTTTTACAGAATTTTCCTCGCTTTTGTGCAATAAGGCCGATTCCAGCCCATGAATAAGTCCAGACCCGTCTCGGCCTCCCTGACGCTCGACACAGCCTCTGCCCGACACGGGCTGGGCGACACAAAGATGCTCGATGAGGAGATGTCGCGCGACAGGAACGTACCGGCCGACACACCTTCTACCCGACAGGGAGCCAAAGCTGCCTGTACGACCCAACTCATCGGGCGACACAGCCACCCACCGGCAGGCGTGCCGCCCGCCACGTGACCAATAGTCAGCACCTTGCGCCGAGAAATGCTTGTATCAGTCGTCCATCTCCATCGACCGGCGTACAAGGGAGCTACGTGGCGCTTTGAGCACCATGTCTTCCCACCAACCAGCTGACTATAAATAGCAGCTACAGGGAGTCGAAAAGACGGCTCGCACAGCTCGCATTCGGACAACTGACAATTAGGCAGTTGGGAGCTTGAGCGAGGAAACTCTGAGAGCACCCGTATCGTGCCCCAGTGTTCGTCTCGGGCGACACTAGGTGAGCTTCTCCTCATCCTGAGAGGGAGGGGACAGTTCACTTAGGACCGTCCCGGGCGACACTGCGGGCCGATATCGGCCGACATCACTGCCCGACACAAGTGACCGACATCAATAATGCTTAGCTCTTAGCCCGACATGATATCAACCCGATACGCTTAGTCTATCGAACGTGCCGCCCGAGAGGATGTGTCGTCCGACATGAGCGTATCGGCCAGAGCCCTTGACCAATGCAGTCTCCAGTCGGCGTGTGCCGCCCGAGAGGGTGTGTCGCCCGACACCTCTTAATCGGGCTAGGCCTCTGACCGATATCGGGCAGGAGAGCTACAACACCCTGTCGCCGTTCTACATCAAGGAGGAGATACCTATCTTTTAATTCTGTTATTTAATTCTTTGTTTATGCAATGAATTAAGACCTTTAAATGTTTATGGAAATGGAAAGATTCAATTACTTGTTGCTCTATGCTTGGTGTACAATGTTGGATGACTGCTCTGTTTAATATCCGAACCCTAGCTTGCATGATTTGGATCGCGTTTTGATTAGCTACTGAACCGTTTTCCCGTCGCAACAACTTCGAGAGTTGTGTTGCGGCTCTAGCGTTTGGTCCGATTCTAGAGTACGAAAGTGCCTGGAACGGAGCTGTTTTCTGTAACATTCCACTCTAACTGAAGCCCAACAACCTCGAGAGGGGTGTTGATGTAGAGGTTAGAGGTACCCGCTCTGAGAGGAGGGCTGCAGGGTGTTACCGCTACCGCTTGTTTTACTACAGTCTTATCCTCCGAACCTTGCCTGAGCTCTAGTCTTTATCTTTCTGCTTCTGTTGCATGAAAACCCCTAAAAACTGCTAAATGACTAAAACCTTAAATCTCTCTTGTAGCTCCATTTGGAGATAGTTTTCTTGTTTATTTTGTGACATCTTACCGTTCCCTTTTGGGAATTTATATCTCTTTATACCTACCGGAGTGTAGCGTGTCGATTTATGGTTCTCAACACTACCCCCTTGTCCCTGTGTTCGACCCCGTATGACTACTTCGACCCTGTGAGCAAAGTTGCGGGGGCCTAGAAGGATTCGGGTTTATAAATGTAAAAGATCGACTACCTCAAATCCGCCTCCAATTTTAGACGCGCGATTTAGGCCGGTCAGTCTATCACAGAAGGATCGAGCACCTGGAGGTCGATCATTGTTGACTTGTTGGCGGTTGATAATGGAGAGTCGACCGTGGTGGTCAATCATTGTAGAACTATAAGAGGTCGATCTCTCTTGGGGAGAGAATGTTTCCTCTTGATAATGAAGTAGGTTGATTTCTCTCGAAATACAAGAGGTTGATCGCTCTATCTAGAGAGGTCAATTACTCTAGATAACCAACATGTTGATCCCCTTCTCCTCTTGTGGATAATAGATGTATGACTTGATTGGAACAAGTTTAAGAGAGATTGTCCACATATGTATGATTGGTATTTATAGGCTCTGTTCTGAGATAACAGTTTGTTGGATGTGTGACACGTGTACTGTCGAGATTCTTTGCTTGGAGGCAAAGCAACCTCACTAAGGTCGAATGGTTGCAATTTGAGTCTAAAGGTTGAGCGTTGGAGGTTGACAAGTCAAGCTTGAGAATTTTTGTGGCTGGGTTTGATAGCTAGATGTTCAAGCTTGATTATCTACTTGATGTGGAGATGGATTTCATGGATGCTTGAGCTTTGATAGTAAAACTTGAGGTCGATAGATGGATGATCAACCAAAGGAGGTTGATTGATCTTGAGTGTAGTTGAGCTTGAACATTATAGAACTACATGTTGCATACTCAAGCATTGTAAATTGCCCAGGACACGTTGTTTGTTGGATGTTCGACCAAGACATTCGATTGCTTGTTACTACTTGAGCTTATGGTGGTCGGCCAATGGATTTACTTGCCTTGATTGATGGTTGAATGGTTGATCTAAGAGATCGATCAATGAAACTCAAATGAGGAGGTTGATTAGTAGTTTCTCAATCACTGGATTGATCATTAGAGATAGATCGCTAGGTCGATTGATGGGGCTTGACTGCTTAGAAGGTCGATCCTTGGACGTCAATTACTCAGTAAATAAAGGCGGTAGACTAAGGTTTTAAACCAATTTTGTTGGTCAACTTACCTTCTGTAAGTAGCCAAAATCTTTTTTTGGGTCGGGATGTTACCCTACACATTGTAAGAGGCATCATCTCGACTCCTACCCACTGAAGAGCAACGAGGCCGCCTAGGTCACGTCAATTTGGCTAGCGTGGATAGGTGACACTCCAATTTTACAAGGAGAGTCAAGAAAAGTATCAAAAGTCTAACAAATCATTATAAATTCTAAATTGAGTGGAATGAAGCTATTTCTACGGTGAAATATGAATCTAGATGCAAAAATGGAATAAGAAGTATGGCATAAGAAATGCAATAAAAGTGTGATGAATATTCGTTCATCATCAAGTCCACTAGAAAATCAAAATCGATAAAGATGGAAGGTGGTTGGTTAAACCCTTCATTCAAATGCATGACATCAACCATCAAAGTGCATTAACAAGCATCATTTGATCGGTTGGCTCAACCAATCGATTGGCTAAAGCCAATAACAAACTCCTATACTAAAGCCTAGATGAATGATTGGTGCCACTAGTAGATTGTTTGTGACTTAAACTAAATACCCAATTACAAGTGAGTAGAATAGCTAGTTAATGTACACAAATCATATCATATTTTGGATCATGTTTGGTTGCATATCCATGTTGTTTTGACTCAATTATCACTCTCATTCATGCTAGATTCTATATTTTTAGCTATTCTTACTTGTCTCATGGTTTGGATTGTAGGTACTACATTTTGCAATAAAATGATGAGAAATATATCATATTATCACTTATTGGATCACTCCTCAAGTATATACATGTTTTGGGGTTCGAAACTACACAAATACCACTTTTTACGACATGTAAATCGGACCTACACGCTGAAAGTTATGAGCAGAATACACAACAGCCCAGAACAGTTATTGACACGTCGTGTCTTAAAAAGACACGTCGTGCACCTGGGAGCGTCGAGCAGACTGAAAGTTTTTGGAAAGTTGCACGGCCTGCATTTCTTCAGCGCACGCCGTGTGCAGTGCAGATTGGAGCAACTGATAAAGGTTTTGCACGGCGTGCACTTTGGACGCACGCCGTGTCTCTGGCAGTTTCAGCATTTCGAAAAATATGAGTTTTTGTTTAAAACAAAGAGGAAAATTAATGGGCAGTTATCTCTGGTCATTTTGTGGAAGTTCCCTCATCCCAGAGCGAGATAAGAGCATAGGAAGGTTATTTTAAGGAGAACAAGGGTGGTTTCTTGCCAAAGGAGCCCATTTCTTCTTCTCTTCTTCTCCATTGTTTTCTCCAAAGGTGCAACAGAGCTTCTCCACTTCACACAGCTTCTCGAGAGAGGAGCCAGTTCATTTTGGAGCAGCTAAAGGAGGAGAATTTCATCCCCAAGCCAGAATTCCTCCTTCTTGTGGTTACATTTTCGGATATCTTTGTTTTTCATCGTCTAGATCATGTTAAAACTTGAATCTTCTGTAGCAAATCTGCAAAGCATTATTATGGATGAGTAATTCCCTTTTCTTGGGTATGGGAGAGTAGCTCCCATGTCATATCATGTAAGGAACATGATAATTTCGTACTAAATGCTAAGTTGATTGTTTTTCCACCTTGTGAGCACTAGTTTCTTGCTTCTAGAATGTATGGCTAGCCACTTTATGTGCATGTTTTATGCTTTCTTGCTTGATTTGAGAAGATAAGTAGGAGAGTAAGGAGGTACTCTCTTGGAAACTCCTTCTTTACCACGAGAGTGAAAATTATGGAGTTGAGGAGTAGGATTGTGATCCAAAATGAAATTCATACATGAGAATGTTGTATTGAGTTAGGATTGTTGTACTTACACCGAGAGGTGAAGTGCAACATACAACTCTCCTTTAAAACAAGTGCTTAGTACGTTTAAATTTCATGCTCCTGTTTTATGCTATGATATGTTGGTGAAATCTTAGGTCTAAGATCCTTCCATATCTGAATCTTGACCTTTCTTAAGTGATAATTTACTATTTTATTTTAAATCTATAATTTAGTTGTTCTAATCCAATCATCTTGTATACAACGATCTAGATTATTGAAAATCATAACTCTTGCGCCTAACTAACCAACGCTCCTTGTGTTTGACCTCGACTACAACTACTCTCGTATACTTGCGAGATATAGCTAGTTGAGTAAAAGATCATTCTTATGATTGAAACTCGTTAGTGTAAACAACCAACAAGTTTTTGAAAATTTAGGTTTTAACATGATCTAGAGGAGGAAAAATAAAAAGATCCGAAAATGTAACCACAAGAAGGAGGAATTCCAGCTTGGGGATGAAATTCTCCTCCTTTAGATACTCCAAAACGAATTGGCTCCTCTCTCGAGAAGCTGTGTGAAGTGGAGAAGCTCTGTTGCACCTTTAGAGAAGAAAATGGAGAAGAAGAGAAGAAGAAATGGGCTCCTTTGGCAAGAAACCACCCTTATCTCCTCAAAATTGCCTTCCTCTGCTCTCCTCTCACTCTGGAACGAGGGAACTTTCCCAAAATGACTGGAGATAACCGCCCATTAAGTTTCCTCTTTGTTTTAAACAAAAACTCATATTTTTTTAAATGTTGAAACTGTCAGAGACACGGTGTGCGTCCAAAGTGCACGTCGTGCAAAACCTTTGTCAGTTGCTCCAATCCGCACTGCGCACGACGTGCATTGAAGAAATGCACGTCGTGTAACTTTTCAAAAACTTTCAGTCTGCTTGACACTCCCAGGTGCACATCGTGTGCTGAATTAATGCACGCCGTGCAACTTTTTAGAAACTTTCAGTCTGCTCAACGCTCCCAGGTGCACGGCGTGTCTTTTTAAGACATGGCATGTCAATGGCTGTTCTGGGCTGTTATATATTCTTCTCATAACTTTCAGTGCGTAGGTCCGATTTACATGCCGTAAAAAGTGATATTTGCGTAGTTTTGAACCCCAAAACATGTAGATACTTGAGAAGTGATCCAATAAGTGATAATATGGTATATTCTTCATCATTTCATTGCAAAATGTAGTACCTACAATCCAAACCATGAGACAAGTAAGAATAGCTAAAAATATAGAATCTAACATGAATGAGAGTGATAATTGATTCAAAACAATATGGATATGCAACCAAACATGATCCAAAAGGATTTGTGCACATCAAATCCCCCTAAGCTTAAACCATTGCTTGTCCTCAAGTAAAAAGAGCATAGAAACACAAATGAAGGATTGTCAAGTTCATGCATAGATCAAATGAAAAGAAAGATGTGTATAAGACCAAGCCAACCATGATCAACATGTTTATACTCATAGCCATCAATTCAACTTAAACACCCAAGAAAGAGATTTTTAGTTCAATACGGGTGGTCACAATTAAATGAATCAATCAATTAAACAACACTACATAGAATTTGGATGACCAAGCCAAGCAATTAGTAGATGTGCAACTCAAACTCTCAACTATTAAGGATACAAATAATGAAATCTTAGTTAAAATTGACCATTTTAGTTGTACTCTCCTTCTTTCCCAAAAATGATGTGACAATGGATTATGTGTTTCGGCACTCGGCTGCTAATGTAGGCTTATGCACATGTGGAGTGTCAGTTGGGGTATTTTACCCTCTTTTAAGACATACCACCTAACCATCGTGGCCAGATCAGACTTACACTAGGCTAGCATGATATGTGAGCAGTTTAGCCATCTTTCATGGGGTAAAAAGATGAGATAAGCCAAAATAAATTTTAAATTTTTTCCAAAACAAAGGAGAGTCAACTAAATTGCAACATTAGCTAGATTTCATTCATTTGTTTTGAAAAAAAATTCATTGAAAGAGTGGTTAAAAATGCACTAAGAGCTTGGCAAGGGCATCTCGTATTCCAAATAATGTTGTAAAGTTGATTTACTCACAAAAATTGAAACCATTACATGTTTTAAGCAATCAAGGTTGTGAAAGATGAATGTTTAGGCTAGAAGCATAAACCAGAGTTAAGCACATGTTGATGGCCAAAAGGTTTCATTTGATTACTGCAAGTCTTTTACAATTTCTCCAAATGATATTTTGCATCAAAAGAGGACAATCAGTTAAGCATAGGAGTTCTATCCACCTATAAAAGATAAACCTCATATCATACTAGATTTTCCACTAAAAGAGCAGAACTGAAAACAACAACTAAGAAAAAGATGATAAAAGGGAAATAAAACTACACCACCGGCCGGTTGCTCTCCCCCTAATCTTGAAATTTGTAGTGTCCTCACTGCATATAAAAAACTCAAGAGCATTGCAACTGGTTACCTATCAAGGTGAATGATGAATATGGAGGTCCATTGCTTTGATTTGAGGATGGAAATTGTTGTGCTAAAGATTGATGCCTCTTTGCAAATATGTCCTTGATTCGGGGCAAGCGAAAGCACCTATGAGCTGCAGCAAGAATAGTCTTTTGTATACCAATACAATTTCTCTTTTCATTCCCCTTTGAAGCATCATCAAAATATGAGTTGGGAAGAGTGTTCTCATTATAAAGCAATGTGTCATGTAGAGTGTGAGGAGGAAGGACATGTGGCTTGCTTGAAGAATCAACATATAGAGCATGTGTTGTAGCTTTCTCCCCTTTAGTTGCAACTTCATAATCGTCATGTATATCAACATCATCATACTTTGAATGATATACCTCTATAAAAACTCCATTCTTTAATGTCATCGGATTGAAATATGTAGGATTCATCTTCGGTGGACTAGGCAAGAAAGGTGGAAATGCTTCTTTGCTGAAAAGAACTTGTTGGGCAATTTGTTTCTCTAAGATGTGTGTATGAGTGGCAATATTGTCCACCTTAGAAGAAAGTTGGAAAATGGCACCCTTCATTGATTGTCTTTATTGATGGAACTCCTCATTTTGCTGCATTTGAGTTGAAATAAATGTTGCAAGCATGGACTCTAATTTTAGAAGTTACTTGTGGCTGTTGTGGCTGAATGAAATCTGGGTTCGCATTGTTGTAGAAGCCTGGTGGAGTGTATCCCATTGGAGAATAAATAAAAGAAGCATAACATGTAGAAGATGAGTGTCCACACAACCCACATGCATCACAAATATTGTTAGCTGTTTGAATTAGTTGTGTGCTTAGATTCTCAAACCTTTGTGACAAAGTGTCTAGCCTTGTTGCAATCAAGTCTATAACATCAACCATGTGACTCCCCACTTGTATATCAGATGTAGTACCTAAATAATATGGTTGGTAGCTTGTATCCGAGTTCCATTGGAAATGGTTTGCTGCCATATCTTTAATAATAACATAAGCTTTTCCATATGATTTGTTCATTAGAGCTTCGTTTACAGCTGCATCAATAGATAATCTTGTATTGTAGCACAAACCATTGTAGAAAGATTGCAATAGAAGCCAATTGCTTAGACCATGATGTGGATAAAGATGTTGGAGATCTTTGAACCTCTCCCATGTATCATACAAGTTCTCTCCATCCCTTTGAGAATAATTGATGAGTTGACTCCTCAGCTATAAAGTTTTGCTAGGTGGAAAATATCTTACCAAAAAGACCTTTAGAAGCTCCTCCCAAGTGCCGATTGACTTCTTTGGCAAAGTACAGAGTCATGCCTTGGCTCTATCTCTAAGAGAGAATGGAAAAAGGATTAGGCGTATCCCATCAGTAGGAATGCCATATATCTTTATGGTGCTTAGCAACTGTAGAAATTCAGCAATGTGGAGGTTTGGATCCTCCATTGGTGTCCCTCTAAATGCATTCAGCTGTAGAAATTGTATGATGGTTGGGCTGATAGAAAACTCCTCTGCCTCAAATTATGAAATATTAATAGGCCCATGCATGTGCATTGCAGTTATATAAAAGTAGTCCTTAAGAGGAAGGTCATCCTCCTTGACTAGTTCTTCATGTGGATCTAGAGGATTAGGTGGATGTGGCGTAGATGGTGGTGGTGTATGTGGTATGGATGAAGGTGGTGGATATGAGGGTGTGGAAGAATGTGGTATGGGTGTTGGTGGTGTATATGATGGTGGTGAATTAGGTGTGAATGATGGTGGTGTGGATTAAGGATGCATGGATGAATTTCGGTTGGATGATGGTGACATGGATGATGGTTTTGTGGGTTGTGATTCCTCCATACATGTTTGGGTTTCACTCCTTCTTGTTCCATGAGGGATGCAAACGATGTGTTCGTTTTCTGAATGTAGAGATATGCACAGTTCAAGGATCTTTTTATGAACACCCCATATGCTCCTGTAAATAAACAAGGTGAGTGAGATACAAAAACAAACATGGAAGATACAACACATTATGATGATCATGATGAATTATGATTTATGGATATGATGGTAGATATGAAGCTTGTGATCTAGTCTCATTTACTTATCAACAACTCTTACTCTAACAGGAATACCGATGCTACCCGGCATCGGGGCCAAAAACATGTAATGGTTTCAATTTTTGTGAGTAAATCAACTTTACAACATTATTTGGAATACGGGATGCCCTTGCCAAGCTCTTAGTACATTTTCAACCACTCTTTCAATGAAAAAGTTTTCAAAACAAATGAATAAAATCTAGCTAATGTTGCAATTTAGTAGACTCTCCTATGTTTTAGAAAAAATTTAAAATTTCTTTTGGCTTATCTCATCTTTATACCCCATAAAAGATGGCTAAACCGCTCACATATCACGCTAGCCTAGTGTAAGTACGATTTGGCCACGATGGTTAGATGGTATGTCTTAAAAGAGGGTAAAATACCCTAATCGACACTCCATGTGTGCATAAGCCTACATCAGCAGCCGAGTGTTGGAACACATAATACATTGTCACATCATTTTTGGGAAAGAAGGAGAGTACATCTAAAATTGTCAATTTTAACTAAGATTTCATCATTTGTATCCTTAATAGTTGAGGGTTTGAGTTGCACATCCACTAATCGCTTGGCTTGGTCATCCAAATTCTACTTAGTGTTATTTAATTGATTGATTCATTTAATTGTGACCACCCCTGCTGAACTAAAAATATCTTTCTTGGGTGTTTAAGTTGAATTGATGGCAATGAGTATAAACATGTTGATCATGGTTGGCTTGGTCTTATACACATCTTTCTTTTCATTTGATCTATGCATGAACTTGACAATCCTTCATTTGTGTTTCTATGCTCTTTTTGCTTGAGGACAAGCAATGGTTTAATCTTAGGGGGATTTGATGTGCACAAATCATATCATCTTTTGGATCATGTTTGGTTTAATATCCATGTTGTTTTGACTCAATTATCACTCTCATTCATGCTAGATTCTATATTTTTAGCTATTCTTACTTGTCTCATGGTTTGGATTGTAGGTACTACATTTTGTAATGCAATGATGAGGAATATATCATACTATCACTTATTGGATCAATACTCAATTATCTACATGTTTTGGGGTTTGAAACTATGCAAATACCACTTTTTACGACATGTAAATTGGACCTACACGCTGAAAGTTATGAGCAGAATACACAACAGCCCAGAATAGCCATTGACACGCCGTGTCTTAAAAAGACACGTCGTGCACCTGGGAGCGTCGAGCAGACTAAAAGTTTCTGGGAAGTTGCACGGCGTGCATTTCTTCAATGCACGTCGTGTGTAGTGCAGATTGGAGCAACTGACAAAAGTTTTGCACGGCGTGCACTTTAGACACACGTCGTGTCTCTGGCAGTTTCAACATTTCAAAAAATACGATTTTTTTAAAAACAAAGAGAAAACTTAATGGGTGGTTATCTCCGGTCATTTTGTGGAAGTTCCCTCGTCCCAGAGCGAGAGGAGAGCAGAGGAAGGAAATTTTGAGGAGAACAATGGTGGTTTCTTGCCAAAGGAGCCCATTTCTTCTTCTCTTTTTCTCCATTGTCTTCTCCAAAGGTACAACAAAGATTCTCCACTTCACATAGCTTCTCGAGAGAGGAGCCAGTTCATTTTGGAGCAGCTAAAGGAGGAGAATTTAGTCCCCAAGCCGGAATTCCTCCTTCTTGTGGTTACATTTTCGGATCTCTTTGTTTTTCCTCCTCTAGATCATGTTAAAACCTGAATTTTCTGTAGAAAATCTGCAAAACATAATTATGGACGAGTAATTCTCTTTTCTTGGGCATGGGAGAGTATCTCCCATGTCATAGCATGTAAGGAACATAATAATTTTGTACTAAATGCTAAGTTGCTTATTTTTCCACCTTGTGTGCACTGATTTCTTGCTTCTTGCATGTATGGCTGGCCACTTTATGTGCATGTTTTATGCTTTCTTGCTTGATTTGAGAAGATAAGTAGGAGAGTAAGGAGGTACTCTCTTGGCAACTCCTTCTTTACCACGAGAGTGGAAATTATGGAGTTGAGGAGTAGGATTGTGATCTAAAATGAAATTCATACATGAGAATGTTGTATTGAGTTAGGATCGTTGTACTTGCACTGAGAGGTGAAGTGCAACATACAACTCTCTTTTAAAACAAGTGCTTAGTATGTTTAAATTTCATGCTCTTGTTTTATGCTATGATATGTTGGTGAAATCCTAGGTCCAAGATCCTTCCATATCTGAATCTTAACCTTTTTTAAGTGATAATTTATTGTTTTGTTTTAAATCTATAATTTAGTTGTTCTAATCCAATCATTTTATGTATAACGATCTAGATTATTGAAAATCATAATCCTTGCGCCTAACTAACCAACTCTCCTTGTGTTCTACCTCAACTACAACTACTCTCGTATACTTGTGGGATATATCTAGTTGAGTAAAAGATCATTTTTATGATTGAAACTCATTAGTGTAAACAACCAACAAGTTTTTGGCGCCGTTGCCGGGGAGCATCGGTATTCCTATTAGAGTAAGAGTTGTTGATAAGTAAATGAGACTAGATCACAACCTTCATATCCACCATCATATCCATAAATCATAATTCATCATGATCATCATATTGTGTTGTATCTTCCATGTTTGTTTTTGTATCTCACTCACCTTGTTTATTTGCAGGAGCATATGGGGTGTTCATAAAAAGATCCTCGAACCATGCATATCTCTACATTCAAAAAATGAACACATCATTTGCATCCCTCATGGATCAAGAAGGAGTGAAACTCAAACATGTATGGAGGAATCACAACCCACACAACCATCATCCATGTCACCATCATCCAAATGGCATTCATCCATGCATCCTTCATCCACACCGCCATCATTCACACCTAATTCACCACCATCATATACACCACCAACACCCATACCACATTCTTCCACACCCTCATATCCACCACCTTCATCCATACCACATACACCACCACCATCTACGCCACATCCACATAATCCTCTGGATCCACATGAAGAACTAGTCAAGGAGGATGACCTTCCTCTTAAGGACTACTGTGGTACAGCTGCAATGCACATGAGTGGGCCTATTAATATTTTAGAATTTGAGGCAGAGGAGTTTTCTATCAGCCCAGCCATCATACAATTGCTACAACTGAATGCATTTAGAGGGACACCAATGGAGGATCCAAACCTCCACATTGCTGAATTTCTGCAGTTGCTAAGCACCATAAAGATATATGGCATTCCTACTGATGGGATACGCCTAATCCTTTTTCCATTCTCTCTTAGAGATAGAGCCAAGGCATGGCTCTGTACTTTGCCAAAGAAGTCAATCGGCACTTGGGAGGAGCTTCTAAAGGTCTTTTTGGTAAGATATTTTCCACCTAGCAAAACTTTATAGCGGAGGAGTCAACTCATCAATTATTCTCAAAGGGATGGAGAGAACTTGTATGATACATGGGAGAGGCTCAAAGATCTCCAACATCTTTATCCACATCATGGTCTAAGCAATTGGCTTCTATTGCAATCTTTCTACAATGGTTTGTGCTACAATACAAGATTATCTATTGATGCAGCTGTAAATGGAGCTCTAATGAACAAATCATATGGAGAATCTTATGTTATTATTGAAGATATGGCAGCAAACCATTTCCAATGGAACTCAGATACAAGCTACCAGCCATCTTATTCAGCTACTACATCCAATATACAAGTGGGGAGTCACATGGTTGATGCTATAGACTTGATTGTAGCAAGGCTAGACACTTTGTCACAAAGGTTTGAGAATCTAAGCACACAACTAATTCAAATAGCCAACAATATTTGTGATGCATGTGGGTTGTGTGGACACTCATCTTCTACATATTATGCTTCTTTTATTTATTCTCCAATGGGCTACACTCCACCGGGCTTCTACAACAATGCAAACCCAGATTTCATTCAGCCACAACAACCACAAGTAACTTCTAGATTAGAGTCCATGCTTGCAACATTTATTTCATCTCAAATGCAGCAAAATGAGGAGTTCCATCAACAAAGACAATCAATGAAGGGTGCCATTTTCCAACTCTCTTCTAAGGTGGATGATATTGCCACTCATACACACATCTTGGAGAAACAAATTGCCCAACAAGCTCTTTTCAGCAAAGAAGCATTTCCACCTTTCCTGCCTAGTCCACCGGAGATGAATCCTACATATTTCAGGCTGGTGACATTGAAGAACGGAGTTGTTATAGAGGTATATCCTTCAAAGTATGATGATGTTGATATCCATGATGATTATGAAGTTGCAACTAAAGGGGAGAAAGCTACAACACATGCTCTACATGTTGATTCTTCAAGCAAACCACATGTCCTTCCTCCTCACACTCTAGATGATACATTGCTTTATAATGAGAACACTCTTCCCAACTCATATTTTGATGATGCTTCAAAGGAGAATGAAAAGACAAATCGTATTAGTATACAAAAGACTATTCTTGCTGCATCTCATAGGTGTTTTCGCTTACCCCAAATCAAGGACATGTTTGCAAGGAGGCATCAGTCTTTAGAACAAAAATTTCCAGCCTCAAATCAAAGCAATGGACCTCCATCTTCATCATTCACCATGATAGGTAACCGGTTGCAATCCTCTTGAGTTTTTTATATACAGTGAGGACACTGCAAATTTCAAACTTAGGGGGAGAGAAATCGACCGGTAGTGTAGTTTTATTTCCCTTTTATCATCTCTTTCTTAGTTGTTGTTTTCAGTTCTGCTCTTCTGGTGGCAAATCTAGTATGATATGAGGTTTATCTTTTATATTTGGATAGAACTCCTATGCTTAACTGGTTGTCCTCTTTTGATGTGAAATATCATTTGGAGAAATTGTAAAATACATGCATTAATCAAATGAGACCTTTTGGCCATCAACATGTTCTTAACTCTAGTTTATGCTTCTAGCCTAAACATTCATCTTTTGCATCCTTGATTTCTTAAAACATGTAATGGTTTCAATTTTTGTGAGTAAATCAAATTTACAACACTATTTGGAATACAGGATGCCCTTGCCAAGCTCTTAGTGCATTTTCAACCACTCTTTCAGTGAAAAAAATTTCAAAACAAATGAATGAAATCTAGCTAATGTTGCAATTTAGTTGACTCTCCTGTGTTTTGGAAAAAAAAATTCTTTTGGCTTATCTCATCTTTATACCCCATAAAAGATGGCTAAACCGCTCACATATCATGCTAGCCTAGTGTAAGTCTGATCTGGCCACGATGGTTAGGTGGTATGTCTTAAAAGAGGGTAAAATACCCCAACCGGCACTCCACGTGTGCATAAGCCTACATTAGCAGCCGAGTACCGGAACACATAATCCATTGTCACATCATTTTTGGGAAAGGAAAGTACAACTAAAATTGTCAATTTTAACTACGATTTCATCATTTGTATCCTTAATAGTTGAGAGTTTGAGTTGCACATCCACTAATTGCTTGGCTTGGTCATCCAAATTCTACTTAGTGTTGTTTAATTGATTGATTCATTTAATTGTGACCACCCCTGTTGAACTAAAAATCTCTTTCTTGGGTGTTTAAGTTGAATTGATGGCTATGAGTATAAACATGTTGATCATGGTTGGCTTGGTCTTATAAACATCTTTCTTTTCATTTGATCTATGTATGAACTTGACAATCCTTCATTTGTGTTTCTATTCTCTTTTTTCTTGAGGACACTAGCCATCCAGATGAACAACTCACTTTTTTTGTTAGAAATAAAGAAAAGTTAGTTTTCTCATGGGTGGGCCAATAGTGGATGTACATAAGGTAATATACATGTGATGTTGCAAAGAGTTTTCACCTATCATATTCTCAAGACTTTATACCTAATCCAAGGAGGAGAGACATGGAGGAGAGACAACAGAGGAGAAGGAGGAGATATGGAAACATTCCCATGTAACATCTTGTTGCTATGTTGGATTGCCTAAATTTCTTGATAGGAATATTTTCCATCATAGACCACGTATGCAACTCATTGCCCTCCAGTGTACATGTCCTTCTCTCTCTTTTTTTCATTAATATTATCTCTACCATGAGAAGTGAGTATTCCTCAAATTGGATGTGGGGAGTATTCATGCTACCTATCTTTTGTTCTTTGATTTGTATATTAATTTGTGTAAATAATTTACATTATGAATCAACAATTTTTTATCTTGAAATCTTGTTTGGAAAAATTATTACATGTATGTTATATTTTAGATGTAGCAAACTTCGAATCCAACATATAGCATATTGATTTTCTCATATTAATCCTCATACAAGAACTTTCGATGTGATATTACCAAGTTGATGGATACATGACCTCAAGGTAATGCAATAGTCAGACTTGAGCAATATCTATTATTTACAATTAATACTCTAAAAGGGTTTGATGGTACACAGTACCAATGTATGTTATCTGTGGTAATGGATGATGATGTGAGAGGGTAAATGTCATCAATGGTGGTGAAACACAATTACCATTGTGAAGCATTGATACTTCCAACTTTATTCATAGGTCTTAATCTTGTAATTTGTTTATTCAACTAAATCCAACTTTTGTGTTAAATACTAATTTTACATTAGTTAGATTGATAAATACAACTCTTAATTAGGTTGTCCATTGAGATTTAGACCCTAAATCCATACCGCGACAAAAATTTTGTGTTGTCTGGTGATCCTTAATATCGATGGTCTATGAGAAACTAGGATTCTGCAATTCTAGTAAACCTAAAGGTATAAAAAATATAAATATATACAAATATCACACTAGGTTACTAAAAGGAATAATGCGATAAATGCCATAGAGATGCCTCACGTCTGAGTAAAAGATAGATTAGGGGAAATCTCTTTTATTGTTGATGCAAAGGTTATCCCTATTAAACATTTCATGTACTCATATAAAGTGTTTTACAAAGGTAGTCTATGTCACACCCTAATTTTAGGACCTAGAAAAACATGAGTATGTTGTTGATGAAATCAATACAGGATTGATTTTTATTACAATAAGGTTCCATCCATTTTTCACAATAGTTGGATTTAAAGGAAAATGAATGTCGAGGGTGTCTTTTGTGTAATTGGGGCTATTTCAATACTATCCTCAAGTTTGGAAAGTTGATATTTAATTCGATGCTATGACATGACAGCCAAAGTAGAATAAAGGGAATACGATGACTCTAGTTAATGATTTGAGCCCTAGATCTAGTTTAGATCTTCATATTAAGTAAAGTAATAATGATCAAATGTGTCATAAGGAAGATTCAATTGAGAAATTATATCGTTTCAAGCTATAAATTTCTGTAATTGAGAAAATGATTAAGCTTATGAACCATTTAGAAGACCAAGGATTGGGCCATGTGCCCTAGAAACTAATTCAAGCCTAATTGGGCAAATTAAGATTAATTAATGGGTTCTTGGAGTACAAATTTGGGGATGGAGTATTTCATGCTCGTAATAAATACTCTAAATATAATTAATGGATGTATATTTGAATTATAAGGTTATGGGTGAAATTTCAGATGATTTGAAATTATTTAGTGACCTAGGTAATTAAATTTGTAATGATCCATTAATAACTTAAAAGATACGTTTTGAGTGATGAACTGATTAGTTTTGATCTAATCTTTTGACCAAGAAAGGATAATGTAAGGACCCTGACCCACATTTTGGGATAACCCTATATGTTTTGCTTAAATATGTTGATTATCTCCTTGCTTTAATCATCTGAGATGTAATTAGGGTATGTTGGAAGCTTGAGTTCCTTATTTGAGCTTGTTTGGTTGATGCTTGTGTTTTATGGAGAGGTTTTGGTACAAATTGTAATTCACCCAGGATAAGGGGTTGATGTGCAAGTTTTCCACCTCTAGTATGTTCCTTCTCTCTCTTGGAATAATCTAGAGGAAAGAAAAAGAGATGGGCATATTGTTTGAGCCTTGGTTGAGTGGTGACATCCTTGGTGATGTTTTGCACTCATGTTTGGAGTGTGTCTTGCACCTAGGAGTGTTGTCTCGGGTTTGAGAGCCTTGAGGGGGGCTTGTATCAGTTTGTGGATGTCTTGAGGGATATCATATTGGTTTGTGGATGTCTTGAGGAAACCTCCTATCAATTTGTGGCTCTAGGGTTTCATCCCTATCAATTTGTGAAGGGAGTGGGTGTGTGTATAGGCCTTAACCTAGGAAGGTGACCTAGTGGGCGAGACATAGCTCTTATTACCTTGTTACATTGTGTTGCATGTGGCCTTTCTTTGTGGACATGTGTAACCTAGAGTTCTAGGGTGGTGACACCTTTTCTTTGTTCTCTCTTTCATATCTCTTGTATATATATCTCTTTCTCTCCATGCAAGAGAAATATTTTGGTTATCTTTGCATTCTCTCCTTGGTGGCTGATCTTGAGCTTGAGGAGTACTCTCCCTTGGAGCTTGGTGGACGAGCCTAAGCTTGTGGTGTTCTCTTTTTATCCTCTACCTTGGTAAGCCATGATCCTTATCTCTTCTTTCTCTCTGTCTTTCTTCTTCTCAGCCTTGGACCTTGGTTATCTCCTTTCCCTCTCATGCTCTCTTAACCATGGTTCCATCTTCTTTCTTGGAGGTGTTGTGGTAATAGATCTTGGAGGATCTTCTTCTATTGTGAGCTCGTGAAGCTTGGAGCTTGAACTTGGATCTTAGAGCTTGGTGGTGATCCTTGAGGTGGGTATATAACTCTAAACCCTTTGTTATTATCACCTCTACTGGTTATGTTGTTCTGTTCTCTTGGTTCGTTATCTCTTGCATACTAGTAACTTTTCTTGGTAGCTTTGCGTTCTATTTTAGGAAAGGAACTTTGTTTAGTTGTTGCTTTGCATTGCACTTTCTTTTACCTTGCTAGTAACACCATCTTGAGGTTGAAGATGGGGTGGACGTTATGCTTTTGTGACCGATATGCTTGTGTAGGTCGATATATATGTGGAGGCTGACAAGTAGCTTAGACCATTAGGTTTTGGGTGGTCGTCACGACCTGTGATGCCCCTGACCATTACCTTTGTGACAGGCCATCACGACCTTGGCTAGGTCTAGGTCGATATGTGCTAATGCTGCCTAGACCTTCATGCCTTAGGTAGGATTAAGTCGGTATGAGTCGAGGGTGTTAGTTGGTTTGGTGGCTGTTAAACCGATATGGAGTTTGATCAGGATACCTAGTGTGTTGGCTGTCATGGTTTAGCCATCACACTTTGTGATGTCTTGCTTGGGCAGAGGCCGATGCATCTTGGTGATAGTGTTGATGCATGTCATGGCTTGATGTGTTTCTAGCCCGTTGCTTTAGGGGCATTATATCCTGACACTCATGTAGCCGTCACATCCTTGAGAAGCGTTGTCGATATGTGATGCATTGCCCGGCATGAGGAGAGCCTGATGTGTTGCTTAAAACCTAATCATCTTGTCACCTTGAGCGTTTTTCGTTACCCGTGATGTCTGTCACACTTGTGTTGACATTGATAATAGGAGGGGTTGGTTGATACCCCTTATTGCCCGATATCGGTGTGTTGTCCGCTAGTGCTCTAGCCATCACATCTTGGAGGAGGGTTGATGTCTGATGCCCCTAACAGCCTGTCATGGTTAAGATGTTGGTAAAACCCTAGATAATCGTCACCCTTGAGGTGTTGTTCTTGATACCCCATGATGCTAAACCGATACACCATCCCAAGTGGTAGGTCGATACCTTGGTTGCTCTCTTAGTCTACCCTAAACTGATAACCCCCTTAGAGTGGTTGCCCGACACACTTAAGGTTAACTGATACCATATGTGGAAACTTTAATCGGTGCCTTGTGGTGGTGTTTATGATACCCCATGTTGGTGTTAGGGTCACATGATAAGATGTGATATTCTATGGGGTGGTCGTGTGTATGATGATAAGGGTCATGTTCCTATAACCTCTATCTTATAACATGTGTCATAATGATAAGGAAAGTGATAATCTAAGGGTACTTGTTGATCCAACCTTGTAAACCCTAATCAAGTAAAGAGGAAACCCTAACCCTAAAGATGTGATGTATTATGTGCGGCATGGATCCTACAAGATGATAGTGTTAGTGATGTATTACTTCTCTTGTTGTGAGTTTCTAACCATGCAGGTGAAATAATGTTATGCATAGCCAGGTATGATCTATGATGTTTATAAAATGTTTGAATAAGCCTCGTGAGGCATATGTGAGATGGTGACTTAGAAAGAGGAGGGAAATGGTCTTATGACCTAGTAATGCCTTATTACCTTATATGAGATGATGGGTTCCTCAGTTATGAGATGAGGGGTTGTTACCCCAAGATATGTTGTGATGGACATTGGTCCTTGTGATGGACATTGGACCTTGTGTCGGACATAGGATGAATAACAAACATAAAGAGACGTGATGTGATGAGATTATACCTAATATGTTTCAATATGTTCTGGTGAGGAGTTATGCCCTGCTTATGTAGATCTTGTTTAGAGGTTATACGTTGTAACTTGATTGATGCTAAAGATGTTTAAATTGGTCTAATTAATCAAGTGAAATCTAATAGTGCAGTTTGCCCTGTGCCATAGATCCATTCAGTGTCAGTAATTTGTTGAATGGTGAAATGAGTTTAACTTAGAGTGCATATTTTTTAATATGTGGGGTACAAGTCAAGGAATTCCTTGTATCCTTAAGTACAGGATGTGTGAGACGACCATGTGTGTGTCGATCTCATTGTACTATGAATGGTCATGCGTGAGCCATTCCTTTTTGTTAGAATGGCCATGAGTGAGCATGTTCTTCTAGCACCCTACATGTACCAAGGTGGGATAGATATGATTATATATGTGGATGGCCATGCGTGAGCCAATCCCTAATCTCGACTATATGTCATTGTTGCAGTTGACGGATATGTCTCTATGGTGTTTTCTCTTATACTGACCAAGAGGTGTGGTGAGGTCATGGATTCTGGCTCTTCCATTAGACCTCGTATGGCACCGATTTCGACTTATCAAGTGGTCAGTTGGATGTGGGTGGTATGACTCAAATCCTCTGGGCATAATGAAATATGTAATTAGCCGTGTAGTATATTGTATAGGATCAAAATATGAAAACATTGTTTGAGGCCTTGCTTGATCTATATAGAATGTTGTTGATAGGAAATATACATGTTCTTCATATTCCTTTCAGATTATTAAGATATTTCATAATTCAAAAGTAAATACTATTTTGGTTAATAATCATTACCTGCTTCACATAATTGTAATTATACTATTGCTTAGTTCATCTTACCTATGATAATAATAGAGTTGGTGGTGAGTTATATCTCCCGATGAGATTTGGAATCTCACCTCGTGGGTTTCCCACACCCTTTTTAGATGGACGAGCAAGAAGAGGTAGAGATCGTGCAGTGGAGGTTGAGGAGCAGCAGGAGGACCAGTAGCTGACAAGGTTTGCAGTGTTGTTGGATGTCTTTTGTTGATAGAGTCCTAGAGTCGTCCCTATACAGTCGGGTTTTTGGGAATGTTTTGTAGATGTTTTGCGAACGTGCTTTCTTTATGTTCGCTTTTGTATACCAAATGTGGTGGAATCATGTATATATGTTCTAGAACAGTTCTTTGGTTACAAGTTAACAGCATGCCTTGTATATGCTTTGAGGCATGAAAGGACTTATATGTGAAGGTTCTTGTTGCTTTATAGTTTTATGAAAATAGTTTTAAGTTTTTAGTATTTTCTAGTAATCTATTCGTTAATCCTTCTTATTTGGTTATTTTTTGAGTAATATCTCTTTGTGTGGCGCGGGGCGTCACCTTTGTGACAGATAATGGCAAGATGAGACTATGGCCTTAAATTTTGAGATTAAATGGGATCATAATTTATACTATATAATAATTTCTTTAAAGTGGAATTTTAACAAAAAAAACAAGGGGGGATGACTCCAACCCAACATGGACTGCAAAGCACTGCCCCTATTTGTTGAACCCAAACAAAGACCTCAAAAGGGGAGGGTTACGTGGTAAATATGAGGAAGCAATGAATATAAAAAAGCCTCATTTTGTAAAACTAGAGGGGCTATCAAGTTTTTATCTAGGGTTTTGCTCAAGATCGTGGGGTAGCAAAGGAGATCAAAGAAGAAGAAGAAGAAGGGTGCACCGTTGACGGCAACTATGAGGATTACAAGTCAAGTTCTTTGATCTGGATCACTCCTTGGACCAATGAGGTGTTGCCCTAGTTGTTGATGCACAAGTGAAGTGGTTGAAGGCCTTATCATAAACCGATGCAGCCTTAGCAGTAAGATTGAGCTCGCCTAACAAAACCCAAGCGTTGGTAGCTCACACTGGGAGAAGCAGGGGACCTTCCCCCTTCGGGTCTGTGTGTAGAAAAGGGATGGGATCCCATCTTGGGATCCACGAGTGTGGCCTCTTTACGGCTCGTGTGCAACGTGGCCTAATCTCAACCAATGGATCGTGTTTTGATGGACAAGATTTCCCTCAAAAGGGTAAGTATTAAAAATTCATAAATTAAGATTTTGTAATTGGTTTTAGGTGCACAAGGTACCAATGTAAAGGATTTTTAGTGTTCCATATATAAAAAAATTATCATCAACATACAAATTTTATGTTTAAGCACGCAAATATTTTACGTACTAAGAACTATATGATTTCAATGTTTTGATCATTAAAAATAGCAAACAGTTTTAGAAATTCATGAAAATTTTCTAGTAGGTATATTTTAATATGTTAAACATAATTCCAAAGCCTGATCGTTGTTATTTGAAGTTTTACTAAGGATTTTGATATAAAGCCTAATAAGGGGATTACCGGTATTTCAACCATCGTTTGACAATGAAATGATCGGAGACTTTTACCTAGACCCTAATGTACAATGTTCTTATTATTTTCAAAGTTTTGATGACGTTTCATGCCTTCATATATTAGTATATGATTTATAGACCTAATCTGATATCAGATGATGTGATTTATGGATATTGATGAGAAACTAAGTTACATATATGCTTAATTGATATGCAATAGACTTTTTGGGATGTTTATCTCTAATTTCAACCAAATCACATTATCTAGAGACATATAGGTATACTTGGAAGTTTTTCTTGATCATGGATAAATAAATTCACATATTAGTACCTTATGCAATTATTATGACTTATTTGAGTATGAAGTCTATAGTGTTTAATAATGTGATTTTGGGTATATGTTCAATGCCAAGATTTCAGTATAATTTTAGATGAAAGTTTTGTTTATTCTAAAAAGAAGTTAGGAGATTAGAGTGATGGGGGTTTGAAAATTAGAAATAGAAAGAGAGAACATATACATGGACTTCTAGAACATTAATGATGTCAAGGTGGTTAACTTATGGAACAAGGATTCAGGAACACATTAAAGAAATCATCATTATGAAACAAGGTAAGTGGGCCATGTCCATTGAATTTCATTATTATTATGACTCAGTCTACACATCCCTATATAGTAACTTAGACATTAAGTTACTTTTAGACTTTAGTAATTCATATCTTGTCATGCTTTGAGAAATCAGATTTCATTCAATTCAAGTTATGTTGACATATTATCATATTTCAAGTATTTGAGATTTACAAATATTTTTATGCTCGATTCAGTTTATTTTATTAAGCCTTTGAACTCAAATGTCCAATATCTAAAATCAGAATTATGTTAAGTCCTCATGTTAAAATAGAGCTTCAATTTAAGAATTATTAGACAATAAGATTATCAAATTTTATCTTCAGAGTTAGATTCAATTAAGAATTTAAAAACAGAGATATAAATACAGATACAAAAGATTAAGATCTAGAGATAAGAAATTAAGAACAGATTCAGATATAAGAGATTAAAATTCAGAGATAAGAGATTAAAATTTAGAGGTAAGAAATTAAGAACAAACCCACAAAAAAATGGCAAGGCATAGGGTAGAACTGATATGTTAGGTTTTGGGAGACGCGGAGGCGGCCGCAGAGGAAGTGGGGTGCGAGGCCATCGTCCGCCGAAATCCCATCAACAGCAAACTTCGGATGAAGATCTAAACAATACAGAGAAACTATGACAACAACAATCGTAGATACTGAACTCCCTCGGCATAACCTTCAACTACCGGACACACATAAACCACAATACCTCATATGGATCAGAACAATACCATGATGCCTCTATGGAGATTGAAGCCCCACCTGAAGAGGAGGCAACTACCATGACTGGTCCCCTCTATCAAGCAGAACCCAAAATTGGTCACTTGTCGTCATATAAAGACAAAGCCAGTGAGGCAATAGGAAACACCATCCAGTCGGTTCTGGTATTCAGATATATGGAGGTTCAGATCACAAAACATGACATCATAGTCAATCACATTGAAGGCACCCCATGTTTCCGAATAAACGAAGACAAACTAGGCGGTCTAATGAAACCTTGGAGATTCACTGTAATAGTCAAAGTCATTGCTCGGGAAGTCAGATTCATGACCTTGCATAACAGAATCAGAACTATATAGAAACCAATCAGAGACTTCTGCATCATAGATTTGGAAAATCAATACTACCTCATTCAATTACTCAGAGAAGATGATTACTTAAATGCTCTTACTGGAGGTCCATGGCCCATGATGGGATCCTACCTCAGCGTCCAACCTTGGGACCCTGAGTTCATACCATCTGATGTGAATCCCAGATACATAGTGGCATGGGTCCGCGTCCCCAAACTACCAATCTATCTCTACCAAAGACAATTCCTTGAGGAAATCGGAAACTGCATCGAAACTACCATGTGTGTTGACTCCAACACTGACCTCAAAAGAAGAGGCAGATTTTCTAGAACTGTTGTCAAACTCGACTCCACCAAATATCTAGTTCCAGCCATCATGGTCCAAGGAGAACGATATACTCTTGAGTATGAAAATCTCCCAGCGATATGCATGCACTGTGGACGTATGGGCCACACAGAAGAGTCATGCAGAATCAAAAAACAAGCCATGAAGGAACAACCATCATTAAGCGGAAATCCCCCAGATCCCATACCTGCACTGGGAGAGTTTACTGAAGCCATGCATGCAAAACCCACTCAGAGAAAACCAGATTGTGGAGACAACCAACAAATTCAAATCCCTATCCACAGGCCTTGAAGATGAACCTAACACAACAGACCCACAGATAATCGACAAACGGGTGGCTGGAATTGACTGGTGCCAGAGGAAAGAAAGGACGAAGCAACAGAACCAACAGAAACAAACTGAAACAAACACACATTAGAACCAACCTGCAAATAAACTACACTCAGCGCAAAGAAGTAAAAACACAAAACCCACAAATAACAACCATGTCTCCACTGAGATCATGGACGACGACACAATAATTATCCCAGGAAGCCCATCAACAAGCTCTCATCCGACCATGTTTTGCTTTGGCTCTACGACAACAAACAGTCCCTCCACATACAATGGAAAGCCACCTCCTAGAGGGAGTGTAGGCATACACCTCCGCAACAGAAAAAATTACCCCTGATAATCCAAAGATAGGCCCAAGAAAAAGAGGCAGAAGAACCATCATCAATGAAGAGGCTGCAATTGCAGAAGAAACAGGGATGCCACTGAATCGATATCTTTGCCATACTTGAACCTAGAACAAGCGGAACATCTACAGATAATATAATCAAAAACCTCAGCTTCGATTACTCTCATCGTATAGAAGCTAGAGGCTACTCAGGTGGGATTTGGGTCATGTGGAAGCATCGCATTGGTAAGGTGGAAATCCTTGCCATTCACAGGCAATTCATACACTGTCTTGTAAACAATAAAACCTTAGTAACGTTTGTCTACGCCAGCACAAAGCAACACAAGAGATGATCCCTATGGAGGCATCTTCGCTCTATTTCAATAGCCTCTGAACTCCCTTGGATAGTCATGGGAGATTTCAACACCATTACACACTCCTCTGAGAGAACAGGCAGTGACTCAATCAATATCAACAACTGCAAAGAATTTGCAGAGGCTCTCTTATCAGCAGGCCTGGAAGACCTTGGTGCCTCGGGACCATGCATGACCTTCAAAAGGGGCCTACTTCAAGAACATCTTGATCGAGCAGTCTGCAACTTAGCTTGGATTGACAATCACCCAAATACGTAGGTTGAGGTTCTACCCAAAATAAACTTTGACCATGCCCCGATCCTTGTCAGAGCCAACCCCCAAAGCAATATCACCAAACCCCACCTTAAAACATATATTTCCTGGTCAAAAATACATAGTTTCAACGAGTTCTTCATCAATTCCTGGGACAATTTTCTAGACTTCACAACAGCATCAAAACAATTCATGGATAGAGCTGAGCAATGGGACAGAGAAGAATGAACCAAAACTCACAAATAGAAAAACTACCTCCTACGCACTATCACGAAGAAACAAAAGAGCTTAGGAAACTACTATACTGAAGCACTTGACAACATGATTACTGGACTACAGCATGAATATTCTGACATCTTACACCAAGAATAAGAGGAATGGTGACAAAAATCTAGATGTGACTAGATCACCCTTGGGGACTCAAATACAAAGTACTTATAGAGTCTGGTAAATCTCAAAAGAAGGAGAAACTCAATTTCCAGGTTGAAAGATGCAAACAATAATTGGATTGAGAATGAAGAAGAACTCAAGATACTTATTTATTCTTTTTTTAGCAAGCTCCTAAATGCATATGACAACTCCATTCACCCTGACGCTGCAGCATCTTACATTGGTGTTTTCCCACCTCTAACTCCTCAACAACAACAGATTTGCTCTGCCCCACCAATAGAAGATGAAATCCTAGCATCACTCATGAAAATGAACGCCATTAAAGCCCCCGGGCCAGATGGTATCGACGTTGGATTCCTCCAAACTAATTGGACCCACATAAAAGTCTCACTAAACTCCACCATCACCAAATGCTTTACAGGCGATAGCATTCCTGAAGACATGTCCAGATCCTTAATGGTACTTATACCCAAAGTCCAAGTTCCAGAATCCTAAAATCACCTACGGCCAATTGCTTTAAACAATGTATCCATCAAGCTACTATCTAAAATAGTGGTTGAATGGATTAAACCTTACCTTGATGATTGGATATCTCCCTATCAATCGAGCTTCATCCCAGGAATAAGTATCTCAGACAATATCATACTAGTCCAAGAAATAACCCACTCCATGCGAACCAAAAAATATGGACAGTCCAATATGGTAGTCAAAATTGATTTAGCTAAGGCATTTGATCGAATGAACTGGGAATTCATCAAAGATACGCTTCTAAGAATAGCTATACTGGAGACACTAGTTCAGCTGATCATGAAAATTATAACTTCTGGAGAAATTGGTATTGCTTGGAAGACATGCACTCTTCCACCCTTTAAACCCTCTAGAGGCGTTCGTCAGGGGGGTCCTTATCACCATATGTTTTTGTCCTTTGTATCGACAGGTTAAGCCAAGCCATTGCAGCTGAAGAAATAAAGGGTACGTGGAAACCTCTAAAGATCCTGAGAACTAATACGTTCACTCACGTCTACTTTGTAGACGATATCATTCTGTTCGGAGAATCCTCCCTTGCTCAGGCTACAACAATCATAGAAACACTAAAAAAAATTGAAAGTACATCATCAATCCCTCTCGATAGAAAAATCATCTATCTTCTTCTCCAAGAACACAGACATGAGAATTCAAAGAAGGATCTATAGGAAAATGAATATCAAAGAAACATAGAATCTAGGGAAACACCTTGGTGTCCCTATTCTACACTCGAAATCAAACAAGCATATCTACCTCCCAATACTCAACACCATAAACAACAGAATATCCTCTTAGGCAAACCACACCCTTTCCCTTGCAGGAAGAACGTCTCTTGCACATTTTGTTCTTAACTCAATCCCTACGTACACGATGCAATCAACTAAATTCCCAATGTCAATCTATGATAGCATTGACCAGACAATTCGCAATTTCATATGGGGTCACAAAGGTGATACTAAGAAGATACATACAATCTCTTGGAAGAAAATAATATCACCTACAGTAGAAGGAGGACTAGGTGTGCGCCCTGCTAGAATTCAAAATGATGCCCTTCTTTCAAAAAAATGTATGGGATTTTTCTACTAATAGACATATTCACTGGCAAGACCTCATGCACTCCAAATACCACCACCTCAAAGATAAGGGAATGTATACATGATCAAGGTTGTGGAAGCACATACACTCTCAGAATAGTTCCATAGAGAACCATATGGGACGCTTTGTTCTAAACGGCACCTCTACTTCTGCTTGGAAGGACAGATGGGTAAACGCTTCTCAAACTCCTGTTCTAAAACCCAACAGAACCATTCCGGAAATTATTGCTGACCTCAAAGTATGCTCGATAACGGAACATGGGAAATGGGATACCAACTTCTTACTCCACTGGTTTGACGAAGACACCTACAACAAGATACAAAATATGATTCCCCCCCAGCCAAGTGTTGGCACAGATGAATGGAACTACATTCATAATTCAAACAGCAATCTTAAAACTGCAGCTATTTACAAAGACGTACTCAGAAATCAATGTGTCAAAACACATGGATGCTGGCCAAGAATTTGGAAGCTACCTACTGCACAACGCACCAAATTTTCCCTCTAGAAATCATTGCATGAAGAAATCCTAAAAAATCTCAATAGAATAATCAGGGGCCTCACTTCAGACGCTTGATGCCCCTGTTGCAATAACTATAATGAAACAACCATTCATGTCCTTAGAGAATGACCCTATGCATCAAAAATTTGGGAGGAAATTGCAATCTATCAAGGTCTACATGTCAGTAACGATTCATCTCTACAACAATGGTTCTCAAGGAATACTAAAAAGAAAGCCTCCAACATCCATAAGACTTGGTTCGCATCAACCATTGAATTTATCTGGAAATCTAGAAACGAACTTGTCTTTTCAAACAATACTATCTCTATCGTGGAAGCTATGAAAGCATTGAAAAAGCAAGTCACCATCATGACTCATGCCTTCTCAGGCAATGCCCAACCACCCAGGACTAGGTTGCCTGACAATATCAAGTGGACAAGACCAGCTCCCCAGACATTGAAACTGAATGTTGATGCTGCTCTTTTCAAGCGTCTTCACAAGGCTAGCACTAGTTTTGTTTTACGAGATGCAAACGGTCTATGGATCAGTCGAGGTGCCCAGACTGCTCCTTGCACATATGCTTTACATGTGGAAATACAAGTTGTGATTAGAGGTGTCACTAGAATCATCCATGAACCAAGAGATATCATTGTAGAAACAGATAGTCTCTCAGTATTCAAAATCCTTACCGATGCTATAAAAATGCCTCAGAGATTCAAGACATTCAAAAAGAAGTTGCAACGTCTCCTCACCTTAAAGGAAAATATCAAAATCACCCATAACAGACGGTCATCTAACATAATCGCAGACATCCTAGCCAAATGGTCGGCCAAGAATGACGTCTTACAGCATGAATGGAGAGTATGTCCTAAACTCACCCTCAAAGTGTATGAGTAAGAGCTTTAATCACCTTCTGTTTCTATAACTAACTTACACCCTTCTTACCGAGAGCAGTCTGAATAAAATCTAACTCGGTTATTTTCCACACACAAAAAAAATTAAGAACAAAGATAGAAAATGGCATCAGAATATTAACTATATACATTATAGGATAAGTCCTCACCAGAGAGTCTCAGGATGATTCAGAGGGTGACTGCACCAGACACTATAGGTGTCACAGAGGGCACGTTGTGCCAACAGAGGGTGTGTTGTACCATAGAGGACACTTTGGTGTCAAAAGAGAGCATGTTATGCCAGTAGAGGGTAAGTTGCACCATAGAGGACACTTCGGTGTCACAGAGGAGGACTTTTCGCATAATGGTTGCCAAAAACAGATAAGAGACATAAAAAAAAGACACAACGATTCAATATAAGTTTAAAAATTTTAGATATTAGTTCATCTTTTAGTTATAGTATATTCATAATTATCTTATTAGAAATTCAATGTCACTTACTCTAATCTAGGTTTCCCTTTGTACATGGCTAAGGACGAGATGTCCACATGTACTATTGTTCAGGAAGAGGGGTCAAGATACAGGATTCAAATACAAATTTAAGAGGTTTGCTTGGTGGGTGCCATATACACGATTTAAGACAGAGTGCATATTTTAGCATCATTTATGTAGGCTTTTTATACAGTTTAATGTAACCATTATTCTTTTTCTGAGAATTTATTCCATTCACAGTCTATTATGGTTTTTATCTATTGTTATTGTTATGCATATCATGTATGTGACACTCTCCAAAAAAAATTAATTATCTTCCACTCATGTGATAAGAAAATTGGGATTTTACAGTCTATATACTCTAAAACTAAGTTATTATGGCATTTAGATTGCAAACATCAAGATTTTATAGGTTGGGATGACCATCCCAAAAAAGTGGGGCCCATCTGTTAGGTGCACACCAATTTTGTCATATTGATTGCCATTATGATCGACTCCCAAGAGCAAAACAAGTTGGTCAACCTTTCAAGAGCTTAGTGGACCTTTAAGTGGTCAACTGACCTTTTGAAGCAATCAAATAAGTGTATAAAATTTCTTAATTCATATAAATGGTAACGTAAAGACTTATAGATGCGCTTAAAGATGAATAGAACTTTGTTTTCATTGTCTAACATCCATAGCTCCAAAATCTACCCTAGGAGTGGAGAATCAACTTTAGAGTGAAAAATAGTATGGATCTTAGGTGGAATATGATCATTTCTTACATGTGGGGTTAGTTTTGGGTGAAGAGAAGTAGAAACACTTAGTAAATAGAATGCTTTGTTCAACCTACTATATATAGTCATAAATTGATCCCTTCTTCTTGTATTCTTCTTTCAAACTCGTATCTCACTCTCCTACTTTTCCATAAATCCTAGCCTGGAAGGAGTGGAATTGATTGGTAAGAACCTTGGTGGAGTTTTTACTAGTCTTTTGACCATGCTACCTAATAGTGAGTCAGTTCAAAATCTTCCTTTTAAAAATCAATCACAGATTATCAATGAAGTGGTTAAGTAATGAAGTACATATGATATTTGAAATAATTAGAATTTGTGATAATTTTGAACCTTCAAAGGACATCTGAACAAAAACATAAACAAATATATTATAGTTCATTTATTATGAATACTTCTTTGTGTTATTTGAGATCCACTTGTTGTTAGTGGTGATCTACATATCAAGCAAGTTATATGTTTAATTTTGAGCATATGAATGTTGTTGGTACTTATTGTGATGTAGTTGTAATTGTAATTGATGAAACTAATACTAGAACACTTCCACTTAAATTATTCTTAAAAAATTGACATTAATTATAGTAGTAATCTTAAATTTGATTCTTATATATCAAGATTAGCATAAAATCTCAAAATATGTGATATTGAAGATCCAACTAGGACTTTTTTGTTCTACATTATTTAATGAGGATGAGATCTACTTTCCCAGGCATATTATCGAGTATTGTGATGAACATTTATGATCTTAGGTTATTATAAGCAATCATTTTATTATCTTTTAAGGTAGTATTCTCTACTAAATCTTGTATTATGTGTTGTTTTTGTATGAGTTATGGTAAAATCTAGGTTTTCCAACCCCAAGTTGATAAATTGTTTTACTTATATTGCTAAAAATGATTAGGTGGTGATGATGCTATAAATATGACTAAGTTACTAACATGCCAAGTGAAACAATGATGCTTAGATGAGTTAGGGACCTGAGCAACTTAGATCATTTCCATGTAGGTCCATACAGAAAGATGAAATATGTAAGTTTTATAGTGGTCAGTTGGACAATGTAAGTTTTATAGTGGTCAGTTGGACAATGTACAACTATGCATAATTACATATGTATTGTTCTAAGATTCAATTATGGTGGAATCCATGTGGTAATTGATAGGACTTTGTAGAATGAAGATGACCTATGAATTTCCTATAAATGTTTTGAGTATGGAACCTTAAGTAACAAATTCTAACTCATGTAGTTGTTAGACCTTGTTACTTTACTTGTTGTTGGGGTTGGATGTTTTAGCATCATTTGCATGCACTTTTCCTTCTATGTAGCCTGAGGATGGGTCATGTGTTGAATAAGTAGTAAGTCATTGAGCCCCTACTAGCTAGACATGGCGCCTCATAGCAGATCACTGTTGTAATTTATTTTCTTAGTGTGTCAAAAATCTTAAGATCTATATAGTTGGTTTCTTGGAATTGCCAAAATAGGTGTAGATTGGAGGTATAAATAATGTAATTGGGGCAAAGTTAATTTGTTAATAAAGTTGATAGTTGTGAATTGTCTATGTTGATTAATTTGTTGAAATCTGAACCCAAAATCTTAACAACAATCTGAACCATAATTTTATGTCACATTTAGCATTCCACTAAAATATAAATAAAAAGTGTGCATAAAACATTTCGTCTGAACATGTAATATAGTATTGGATGTCAGGCAATGAGAAAACAAGGTCTTCAAACAAATGAAGGCGGAATAAATAAAATGGCTAGATAGATATATGGAAGATATATAGGCACATTGTCAAAAATAGCCATATGAGATATAAAATGACAATGGCTAGCACTAGAGACACTACCGAAGAGCACTTTGAACATGTGCATGTAGGACCAATTTGTGAACCAGTTTAGTTTGAGAGTACTTGATAAAAATTAGAGCTAAAGCCAGGTAGGTAAGCCAAAACTAATTGTGGGTTGTTGATTAAAGATATCCACAATCACACATTAAAATGAGATATGAATCCCAAACAATTAAATGAGGGTGGGGGTTGGAGTTTTACATAAAAATGAGTACATCACCCCAAAACAGTTGAATGAGGTGGTGGTAATGGCATTAGTTTGCTTCTTTCCCTTCAAATATTAAATGTCCACCTTTAGCCTTTTTGGGTCCCTTTGGATTCAATCAATTAGATTCATAAATTGTAACCATCACAGAGATCTCAATAACATTGTTAAAGATGAACCATGAGTGCTCCAACTTCTCTCTAGAATCTAGTGAGAGACAGCAACAACCTCTCTCGACCAGAACAACCAGGCATCCCAACATCTCCGGCAGAAGCTCATCTAACATCTTAAGCTGACTCTCTCACTATTCTACACAATGTATACAGCTACATACTCTATTGTTGCATCTACAACACCGGATGTCCCTCGTTAACATCATTGAGGTTATGTGAGTTGCCTCAACATCACTGGCAGACCTAAGTTACTGATATAGGCATACTAGGGAAACAAAAACTGCTATAGCATATTCACACAAAATCACCATTACAATTACATCACTACATCCTTTTGAGAAGACAATATCAACTTTCGCATATACTTTAGGCCTAAGCCCAACCCGTCTTCACATACACTGAATACAACTATTGGGAAAACTCTACAACATACACCTTGGCGTAGATATCCATACCATATCGTCATAACATCTTTGGGCCTTGCTCAAACCGCCGACATTGCCACCATGATTTCACGGCGCTCGACTGGCTCGTCATACACACCATTGTGATATGATACAGACCACTTGACTCCATGATAGCACTATCATCACCACGACATCAATCCAGGCAACATCACCATCCTCATGGAAAACTAGACATTTCTAGTCACATTTGAGGCAAACAAAGACAATATTATACATACTAGAAGGGGGTGGAAAGAGATGTTGACACAACTCAAGATCCAATCTTATTGGATCATCTACCTCAAACTGACTGACCACCAAACTCTCACTTCCTGGATCACCGACCATTTTGAGGAAACCCTTATATAGCTAATCCCACTCTTCAAAATGTCAGGTGAATCCACTTATGAAGGAACAAACTTTGGAGACTAGTTCTTTGTCAGAGATATCTACCAAGCCCCTCTGGGTACCATAGAAAATTCTCTTCAAGTGGACTCATCAACATCCACTGAGCATGCTACATCAGAAGAGGATATGGCTACATCTTCTTACAAGCCACTGAACAATAGGTATGATATATGTTCTAAACATGCAACATCTCATTCATATGTTAGTTCTATTGATACTTCACATCCTCACTTTTTTCGACTGCAACTCCCTCTGCTCATTCGTTCTCCCCATATAACCCCACCTACTTCTCCACATTCCCTCCCCTATCCTTGTAGTCTACGGATCTCCATCTCCCTATCTCCACTTTCTTTTTTGTTCCATATCAATCTGGATGGACCATCATTTCTAACCAACGCAAACGCTACCACAAACCCCTTGTGTGCTCTCCCTTCCTTCGCTATTGTCACTTCAATAAACACTGCACTTTTCTTATCTCTATTTTGCTTGTCGCAAAATGGGCCATGTCTCCTACTCTCTCCCTCTCTTTCACCCTCCCTCACGTCTCTGCCCCCTTGCCATGCAACGGCCCTTGGAACCCGTCTCATCTTATCTTCTTTGTAAACCCCACCTTTCTTCTATCACTTTTTTCAAACTCCTTGCCCTCGATCCTATCTCTCATCCTCTCCCCCTCCCTCCTTTTCACAGAAAATCCTTTTTCCTGCCTCTCATTACCTAACGACACACCATGACCCACTGCCCATTGTACCTATGATGATCTCTTTGAACCCCCACCACCTCTCCCACACACCCACCATTCATCCTCCTTCATGCGCTCTATGTCTTATATCTATTTAACACTTTTATCTTCATCCATCTATACATCCTCTCCTCCCCAACACATTGTTTTGCCCCCTCATACCGCTATGGCGACATGTTCCCACCACAACATTGAGTTCCCTATCAACCTACCCACTAACTCCATGTGTCTCCTAAAGGTCTTCACCAGCCATAGCATCATGGTCTCTATCATTAACATCTTGGATAACAATATTGTAAAGATGTCACTCACATTGTCGCACACCTCCTCCCTGGTCACACTATCCTTAAACTCAAGATCCTTTCACCATCTCAACTTCTTTACCCTGTCCCCAAAGGTACCAAACTTGACCATATTTTTGACCAAGTCATGATGATTCCTTGCAGAGACAGCTTCATCTCAACTTTTCTTTGTAAGTGAACTGTTGAATAGGGATCATCGCTAGCAAGCTCGGGAGGCTCTGGATGGGTATCCATTTCTGACCTTCCCCCACACTTATGGGAAGTTGACATGTTCTGTGAGATTGATCAAGACATCAGAGCCACTCTTCATTTTGTTAGCCAGGACTCTCTCCAACCCACTAGTTACATTAAAGTTTTCTATGTCTTCTTAGTAAAAAAAAGCTATTGAACTACCCAGATTTATCAAAATATGTTTCCCCTCCATCCACAACCTTCACAGACCTTACAAATTATCCCCCATCGTGATTTTGCCTTACTAACAACAAACCCAAACCGTTCAATGAACCTAAGAAAGCCTACGAACTGAAAAATGGTCTGTGAGAGAAAAGAAAACCTATACACTCTTTGAGCAAACCGTAAACCTAACATACTACCACAACATAAGAGACAACACACTACCTCTCCATCAAATCTAGCATTTCAACCACTCTTCATGGATAAATTCAAACCTTTTCCTTTCCATAACAACCCAATTCCTTCTTCTAATCTTGACAAAGCCACGGTAGATAGGCTCAAACTAGTCATCATTGAAGTGCTCAGATCATCTCAAAGTCCAAAGATAAATAATTCATCTAAAACTTTATCTGCAATCACATCCTTCAGCTCCCTCAATACAACTCCACAGGAGCATACTAAGAAAAACTATTTTGTCATGGAAGATGAAGGTACCTCATCTACCGCAAATATTGTATCATAATTAAAAACATCACCATTTTACTATGATACATACAATATCAATATTGCAGATATTCCTATGTATAATATTGTCGATATAGGATATTAGGATGATATAAACTCCTTTACTACTTTTGTTTCGGGGTTGGGCTTGAAATATGAATATGACTCATGTGCTAGTATAGTCCTTAAAGGCATAGAACAATACATGGGATGGCATAATTACAGATACATTCATGCCACTGAAAAATAGATCCAGAAACTCAATATTGCATAAAGCCAACACCTATTTCACTAGAGATCATAGCTACATAACAATGATCATAGCTACATGGAACATTTGTGGAGCATCAAATGCTAAGAGACATCGAGCCATTAGAAGATTTATCTACACAAACAAACTTAACACCATTAATACATGAAACCAAAACATACCTCTCTCCTTTCACACTCAAAACCATAGGAGTAAAATACATAGACTAATGGTATTAAGTCTCTCCTATGGGTTTCAAAGGTGGGATTATCATAGGAGTCAACGGCCAAAAATATCATATCTCTAGTCATGAACATCAGACATATAGCATTACCATCCACATCAAAACTAAACTTGACTCACACGCATGGATCTTCACGGGCATCTATGGAATCCCAGTCAAGATAAATAGCTCTTTCTTGATAAAATCTCAGTATCGGTCACACCTACGTTGCCACCCTATGGATCATAGGTGGAGACATCAACCTTATCACCAATAGCTAGTATAGACTTAACACAAATAGTACTTCTACACCACCCAGCAGATTTGGCAAACTCTTCCTAAATCTTATTGAACACTATCATTTGATAGATACTAATCCATATATCACACCTTTTACTTGGAATCATAGTTCGTTAAGGGAGAGAATAGACCAATTCATAATCTTGCAAAAATGGGAAGACCAATACCCACACACTTCTCCTTTGCTGCTTCTAGACATATCTCTGACCACTTTCATGTTATTGTTATCACTAAACATATCTCATATGGACACAAACCATTTAGGATTGAAAACGTTTGGACGATAGACCCGAACTTCAAAACCATTTGTACGCAAAACTGGCACCACACCAACGGGCACACCAAACATGTTACCATATACACAATAACATATCAGAAACTTCCTGAAAACATGGACTAAAACAAATTTGGAAACATTCACAAGAAACTCGTTGCATTGGAAGCACAACATCTTATGGAAGGCAGTGATCCATACAACGAGCCTACATGTACCCTAGCCATCAAAATAAAAATCAACAATATCCAAATATCCAGCAAGATCCTTTGGAAACAAAGATCTAAAATCAAATAGATGAAAGATGGGGAAAGCAACACAAAACATTTTCACAAGTGTTAATACAATAACATCAGAAAAAACTATATACACTGCCTAAACATCCTAAGCACCCTTACACTAATAGACACTCTATCACATCTCATATTGTCTCACATTTCCACAGACTCTTCAAAAATGGACACAACCCATCTAATCATATGCATATCAATTGGATGCATACGTGTCTAAATCACATTGACTCACCACACAGCCTTACCTTGCCTTTTCAGAATATGAACTCATAATAGCACATTTGAACTAGGAACAGATAAATCCCTAGGACAGAATAGTATCAATACTGAATTTTATTAACACATGTGGGAACACATTAAAACTGACTTCATGCATCTCCTGAACCACATACATTCCCACGACCACATCCACAATCAAATTAGAGCTCTCAACCACACCTACATTGCATTGATCAAAATGGTTGAACAACTAGATTTGGTACAAAAGTTCAAACCTAATAGTCTGATCAGCTCTAATTACAAGATCATAGAAAAAAAATTAGCAACTGAATGAAATGGAAACTAAACAACATCATTGACCTATAACAGTACACTTTTATCAGCAAATAGAAATATTCAAGACACATACATCATGGTCAGTGAAACCATTCAGACATGCTACAGAAATCACACACCACTTTAAGCCCTTAAGCTAGATTTCAAAAAAACTTTTGGCAACATCAATTGGGATCACATCCTCTATGTCTGGGACAATGTGTCTGGCATATCCCAGCCATCCATTTTGTCATGGGACCCACAAGTCAAGGGATGAGATGTTGTGAAACAGAGGTTGGGACAGAGGTTGGGTATAGAGGATTTAGACCCACATCAATTGGCAGTGTCTTTTATAATGTATGAAGGGATAGTGATTTCCACATAAATGGATCTCATGGATACAAGCATGTATTTCTATGTGCAAATTCTCTACCATTATCAACAATTCTCCATTTGGATTTTTACAAAGCACAAATGGCCTTAGAGAAGGAGACCCACTTTCACCATACCTCTTCATTATTGTTGTCTTCATTATTACTAATATGATTCATATGAGCACCAACATCGGTCTGATTGAATCACCCACGGAATGCATAGAAAATATCATCCAATATGCAGATGATACCATCATCCTCATAAAATGAAATGATACCACTGTCATCAATACTATTTGCATCATTGGCGTTTTTTGATACATGACTAGACTCAAGATAAACCTACACAAATCATCCATTATCGGTACACATATTGAACCGGGATTGATGAATAGATACCAAGCATTTCTTACTTGCGAAGTGGAAACTTTTCCATTTACATATCTTGGTCTACGTATCTCACCACACCCCTTCCCAAAATTCACATGGAACCCTATCATTGACAGATTGAACAACATACTTCACTAATGGAAAAACAACTTCCTTAATCTTGTTGGTAGATTCACCCTGCTCAACAGCTCCTTGTCGATGATCACCACATACTACCTCAGTTGCATCCCCCTTCCTGCTAAGGTTCTACAAAATATAGACAAAATTAGGGAAAAAACTTATGAAACCTCAACAGACACAGCCCAAACAGGAACCGACATGCATCTAGTCGAGTGACATACTATATGTGTGCCTTAATATTATCAAGGATGGGGTATCATCAAACTTAAAACTCATGCCATTTGTCTGATTACTAAGATCATAGCCTCCTTAGTACAAAAAAGAAATTGTATATAGAAAAACTCCATCTTGCAAAAATATTACAGGAAAAATCCATGGTGGCACATTACCAACAGCATAGCATCACCTCTCTGGAAGTATATAAACAAGGCATATCTCCATTACCCTAAAACATTATTCGCACTGCTCCACATGTTGTCAAACACATTAGTTTCGGTATGACCCATGGTATCATGGCTCGACGAGACAAAACCTAAACCACAACATTCACATACATCACAACTTGTCCAAGCTAGACACAGCCACAGCCATGTCACTCCTCAGCAATCATACAAAAATATGCCTCAATTGAACCCTAACTTGCCATTTTACTTCAGACAATATTCTAGATGTTCTCCACCATTTGGAAACAGACACGACAAAACGCATATCATGGATGTGGGGGAAAAATATACACTCCACACAAGGCGTATCTTTTCGTCTCATATAGAGGATACACATGTCCCACTTCTAAGATTTGGAATGTCATAAGACCACTCAAAATCAAAATTATTATATGACTTATCATAAACAACAAAATTATTACAAACATCAGCCTCTTGAAACGTGGATTCCATGGGTCATCTAGATGCAATATGTGTTACAAAAACTAAGAATCAACCAAGCATCTTTTCCTTAACTTCCGTATCACTACTCTAATCAAAAACCACTACTTCCATACACAAAATAACAATGAGACCACCCTTGAAACTTTTTTGCTAATCAAAAACCCATACTATCACAACATTCCTTACACAAAACTCTTACATCCGCCATTATTTGGAACATCTGGACAGAAAGAAACCACATAAAATACAACCTTAACAACTCTATCCACAAACTCATTAAGTAGATCAATCATACATATGAACATTTCTTTCACTATTGGTTCTCTAATCAACATGGATAGATAATAAAGAAAATGAAGCTCATAACAACACTTTTGGAGGAGGAAGCAGTGACAGTGAAAAGTTTACCATAGAGGATATTCTAACAGACAACCACAAATTCTAGACTTTTTACTTCCTATCATTGCACCTTGTTTAATTTATGTTTTCTTTCATCCCTAAGGCATATTGTTTTAAGGGATGCCACCGCTGTCTCTATCGAACATTTTGGTTTTCATCATATCAGTTCATCTTAGACCCCTGTAGGTCACACCATAGGTGATGCCAAGATGTGGTTCTAACATTGTACTACTTATGTTTGTATGTAATTTTATATACAAATATTTTATCTATACATCTATGGAACTTCCATCAAAATAAAAGATTCAGTCATTTGAACTCCCAATAGTTTTACATATAAAAGGCAGTGTCGATTAATATATTATGAATACTTTTGACGTTTCATCAAACGCTTTTCTAAGGGTACGCAACACTTTCGAATCACGCCAGTTGAGGAAGCTTCAAACCTGATGACGGGCTAGGTTACCACCTGCCATCTGAATAGCTGGATTACTCCCCCTCTCACAGCCCAGCGATGCTAAAAGGGGGCTGTGAATGATTAACGCAACCTTAGCCATAAAAGATAGTCGTCCATCGCTACTGTAACCATTTTGATCAGAGAGTCCCCAAGTCGAAGTCATCACAGTTTGGGTGTTACCCATAATGCCACAGATCGAGGCACATCTACACGCAAGCTTTAAAAAGTGATCAGGCTTTTATTTTTCATCAATCCGGTTAAGACAATTAAATCAGAAAAAACAGTTAGCCATGTAACTCGAGCTGCAAGACGTACTTGAAGAAATTCACTGCGGCCATCTCTATTATTGGTTGTGGATGTAGAGAACTGGCACTTGAACGCAGAAAATACACGCCCAAGAATCAAAGCACACATGTAACTTCATATTAGTTAATGAATGTTAATTAGACAAGAAGTAAACTAAACGGAGAAGACCATCTCCGACAAGCAAACTGCATCTTTTTCTAAGAACCATCAACCTCTCTTACAGTAGGTAACAGCATCTGTTCTCTAGGCAAGCTCCAAGAGTACAATATCGCCACAATTATTAGAGGCATGAGTTTTTCTTTAGTAAACGGAAATTTCAAAACGTGACTAGCCTACTAACAAGCCCCCCCTGCTTTTACAAGTTCCTCCAATTTCTTGTTAATATCTGCTTCTGATAACCCATCCAAACGAACAGCTCTCTCAACTCCCATATCTGGCAAAAAGGAAAGGTACAAAAAGCCAGTTACTAGATAAGCAACCTGAATTCTCGAATGTTGCATCAGCAAGTAATAGTTTGTATGAAGTAGACATAGTGTGGTTAAAGAAAACAATTGTTTATCAACTCTCTGGGAGAGAAATTCAAACAGCGGAAAGACTGCAAATTTCACTGACATAAAACACATTTATAGCCTTACATCTAGTACTGACAAGAAATGTAAACTTTGTTCTAGGCAGGATGGAGGCTTGAGCATAAAGTTGACACTATAATTCAAAGTCTCACTGATAAGTGACATCATATAAGGTCATATATACTGAACCCCACGAGACCAAGGGGAATACCCAAACTTTGGTAAGTATCAAACTCTATAGGAAATACGAAATTTAAGCCATAAAAAACCCAGCCTCCCCTCTACTGGCCTTTCCTTCTTCCTCCTAAGAGTGGCCCTAGGTGAGGTAGCAGGCCACTGTCATCCGGTGCTATTGTGCTGCCAAGCATCATGGTCATCTACCACCGCATCACCATGGCCACTGTCGAGAGCTGCTAGGCTATTTAATTTCTTCCTGCCCCTTCACTATTCCTCTCTCTACCCAAATTTCATCTGCCGATAGTGGGAGAAAGGTCAAGGCAGATAAAGGAGTGTCCGGAAAAAAACAGGAGGGAAAGAAGCCAGGGATGGCCACGGTGACTCATAGGTGGGACTACGCATGCAGCTAGTGGGATGCTCGGCAGATAGAGGAGTTACAAAAGAAACAGGAGGGAAAGAAAGCAGGGATGCCGCAGTGACCTATCGTTGGGACCGCGATGACCCATGCGGCAAAAAGGGTGCTTGGTAACAAATCATTGGAGGGGTGATGATGCCACGACACCCGAAGACATTGATGTAGGAAGAAAACGAAGACAAAAGACGAAAAAGGGTATACTGGGGGCTTTACAGCTAAATTGAGGCAAAAACTAATTATCAGATTGGTAAAGTCTCAGTACTACCTGGTTACTTTTCATATAGCAGAAGGATCATGCCACGTTTGAAAGTGTTGGTACCACTGCTTCAGAAATGGTCTGCTCGGCAACATATGATCCTGCATATGCCTAAACGGTCACCCTGCCACACCAAATATAGCTAACTGATCCAATAAGTGGCCATGGGCCGCACATGAGGCCGCTTGGATGATTAAGCGGGCGATTAAACTCTGCCGTTTGAAAAGCCCATCATTTACACCAGTATACACACATACGTATATGGATGGATATATGCACTTTAGTTTATTTTTAAATATATAATTGTATATTCATATGGATATATGCAATTCAGAAAACATAACATCCTCTACAATTAGTTATAATTTTTAAGTAATAAATCTGATGGGAGGCAGGAGTCTTCTGGGAATGATAACAAAAACATCGATGCCTTGATACAATAGTATATGAGCTACAACACATGCGAAAGCAAAGTATATGAGTATATGCAAATCAAAATGTACTTTTTTCCATAGAAAATCCCGTAAAGCAGATATAGTTCATACAAATGCATGCATTCCATATGATAATAGAGCAAACATGTTGCCAAAGCAGTATGATAAGTGGTCAGCGAACCAGACCAGATATATATGAAAAGCTGCTAGTTTGGTAATCTTTATGTGACTTCAGTAGCCAGGAAGAATCGTCATTCATCAATTCCACAGGAATGAGAGCAAACATACAACAGAAAAATTAGAAGTGATGGTTCATAGTATCTACGGATCTACCCCAGCATTCTGAAAACAAAATATTTAACATTTTCTATAACAGTATAACTGAAAGAACGAGTGATACACCCTTCTGGCCAAAAAGCTGATAAAAGAATCCACATTCACCGATCTCCTGTCTAAGAGGCTGCTGACAAAATTTTGGATCTTATGTCGAGTTCTTGCAGATTAGTTTCATCCATCCCAAACCCACACGGGATTAGAACTGGTATAGTCTGGATCCAGATAAAAGGTTGTTTAGGAACTCAGTTAGTACAGGTCAGGATCCTGTCATGCGACTCCCAACAATGTCTAAATAGAGAAATTTAAGCAGTATGTTAATCCAGATTGAACTACAGAATCCTGCTCAAAGCAGTCATATTAGCAAAAGATAGACAAAAATCCAATTTGAGTGGGTTCTAAGGAAGAAAATGTCCGAATTCGGCGCCTTTTTGATGGGCACAGAAACAAACATTTATAAAAAAATTGACAGATGTGTTATTGGTGTTTCAACGCCAAAATAAACAAATTAATTGTATCACATTTTACCAAATCAATCTACTAGTATAAACACAGTTGTTTATGTAATAATATGTCATACTGGATATGCGGGTGGGGGTCTCCTTATGTTTGGGTGAAAGAAGGAAGCTGAACTGTTTTATATCCATGGGAATTCAAATTCAATGGTACAATTACTGAAGTCATGATAGTTAGTAAACTCAATATATAGACTTAAAGAAACAAAAATGTGCAAAGAAATAATGGTCTAGGTAGTAATAGTAACTTAGTGTACTTAGCCTCCTCAGACATGGATACAGTTTAATGCCCAATAGTGGTAGAAAGGAGCAGGAACATACTCATAAGTAGCTTACATTTGCATATCATGGTACCCAGAAGAAAAGAGGATCTCAACAATAATCACTAGACTTCAGGCCCTCTTCACTAATCACCATAATGAGAATGCTTCTGTGATCTCGTCCACTTCTCCACAGCCATAAAAAGAGCCTGTTCTTGAGCAGGCCATAGCAACTCTATGGTTAGTGTGTTTCAGCAACTGATTGCCATTGGTACAGAATATTTTGGCGAAATTTCTACTGTGTGGTCAAAATTTTGAACATTGTCAGATTCAGTCTCGTCTCATACAGAGGCTCAGAGTTTTAGTAGTTACATTATACGTTGTCCATGTTACTCACATAATACTCATGCTTCAATTTCATTTCATTATGTCATCGTTTTGTGCATTGAAATTAATATTTATTTTAGGAGTCCTTATAAGGGATTTTAATTGCACTACAAAAGATCATAGCATCTATACTAGAGCCCCTCTTGCATATTATAGGAACTCAAAGTACCGACACTAATTGTAGAAATTTATTTTATACAAAGAGAATTCCTTGAAATTGAATACTGAAGCAAATTGACTCGTAGATGTACCATGTGCCTTGACGCCTTCACATGTTTTCCTTATAGGGGATTTGATTTCAGTATAAAAGATCATAACATCTATACTAGAGCCGCTATTGCATATTATAGGAACCCAAAGAACCGACGCTAATTGTAGAATTGTGATTATAAACAAGAGGAAAAAATTTTGAAATTGAATATTGAAACACATTCAACTCTTAGACATATTGTGCCTTGCCTTCTTTACACGTGTGGGCACCACATTGCTGAGAATGGTCATCCTTCTGACTTGTATTGTGTTCAAACACGCTGGCTAGTAAATGCCCACCCTCTACTGCAATTATAACACCGATAATCACCATTTTCTTTCGCCATTAGTTACAGTGGTAGCAAGCAATTATTTTTACAAATTATCACTGTGTTAAATTAACGTTGTAGCTCAAAGTGATGGATGCCACCATTTTGCAGTGAAAATTTGAAGCCACAACACACATCTTGAATGATGTCAAACACATTTTAAGTCCTTGATTGCATAGTCAAAACTCCACTTAAATAAAGACTATGAAAGGTTTGTTTCCCAACCAACCTTCACACCAAAGGGATGTTATCATGAAGCCTATTTGATGCACCAACAGGACTTATTTTGTACCGCCATTCAGTCGTTATGATGATGCTTATTCATCTTTAAGTATTCAGTGGTTGTTTGGCATGAAGAAAGTCACTAGGCCAAGGCATTCTATTCTTTATAGCTCCAACACATAGAGGCTCATCATTTGCGATCATTTTCCGGTTGAAGTTTGGTGAGATAAAGAGTGTTCATGAAGATTTCCCTCATTAAGACCATTGCTCCAGGGCCGTTACTGTACTAAGGCCCTCTCCCATTTTTCTATAGGAACACCCAACCCTAAAGAGGAGACTCCGTAAATGAAGCTTTGATTGTTTTTTCTAGCTTCGCACAGGTTCCCTTTGGGAATATATTAGAACATGTTGACATCGATGGAGTTATGAGCAAAAACTTAGCCAATATCACTCTGAAGCAGGTGCAAGCACGCATGGGCTAATAACACTGACTACGCAGGTGATGTCTTGATTTGTCAATGTCTGGTAGAGGAGCTTTCCTACTAGCTTTTAGTATTTGAATCTTTCACAGTTGGATAGAAGAGTATTTGAATCATGGACTCAACTACAATTACTTTGTTCTATTTGTGACTATCGGCTTATGTCCCAGATTTCTTGTTTCCTTTAGTAAGTCAATAGCACACTTAGGTTGGATGATGTGTAAGTACCTCTTGGATCTGGCTCTCAGGCTGGGAGATGTGCAAGTACCACTTGGATCTGGCTCTCTCTATCCCAAAGAAGCATTGTAATAGCCCCAGGTCTTTGATTTCAAACTCTAGTAGTAGGATACCTTTGAGCTTATCAATCTTATCTTCATTATTTCCTATGAGGATCACGGTCAGCAATACAGACGAGCAAGATACTAATCTTCATACGCATCCATCTCACAATAGATTATGGTCAATTGTGTGTTGATGATATCCAAGACGCTTCATCTCTATCCTCAGCTTAATAAACCAAGCATTTGGAGTTTGCTTTTTGGCCATAAAACGCTTTGTGGGCTTGCAGCACTTTCATTCATGTAGAATCTAGGCATGAGTCGCTTGTATACTTCCTCCATTGGGTACTGGGTAGCCATTCAAGAAGGCATTTTTTTACATCTAGTTGATATAAATTCCAAGAGAGGTGACCAGCAACAAATAGAATGATTCCAAAAGACTTTAGCTTGGAAACAGGGACAAATATATCCTCACAATCAATGCCCTGAGTTTGTGTGAAGCCTTTGTCGCTAGTTGACCTTTATACCATACCACCTTCTTTGTGTTTTACTTTCAGCCAACCAATTTCTTTCCTTGTGGAATATAATATAGATCCCAGGAGTGGTTTCTTCCAAGACCCCCAATTTCCTCCTCCATTGCCAATTTCTGTATACAATCACGGAGAGCTTCAGCTAGATTTCCAAGAATAGATTCAGTAGAAACTTGAGACAAGAAAGAACAGTGTGTGGAAAAAATAGATGAGTAGCTCCTATACTTCTCGACGAGAAGAGACATGCATTATCCCTTTCCTTTTTGAGACCAATGGAACAATGATTGACAGATTTGAGAACATGAGTTTTATTTGCTTGAGTGGAAGTAATATCCTGAGTCTCAACTGCAGTAAGAATTGTTCTCCTCTAGTAGGTGATGATCATAGGTTTCTTAAGACTACATAGATCGACAACCTCAACAGATTGAAAACCTCAACATTAGGTATATCATGGTTTCCCCGCAGCTAATAGAGAAGGGAAGCACTATATGTAATAACCAATTCCTAGGTCAAACATAACCCTAGATCAACCTCTATAGTTTTGACATCGCCTCTTTCTTTCATGAGCTAATCTGAAGCCAAATTTAATGTTATGGAACATGTGTGAATGAAATTAAAGTAACTAAATCCTAAAATTTGTTAGAAATGCACGTTCGCAAGTTACTATGATTGATAAAACCTAAATTAGTGTTTCTCGTGTGGATGATGTTTTGCATCATCAACACCATCTAAGTCTCAATCTCAACTGTTAGAATATTAGCCTATTTAGTTAATAGGCTAATTAGTTTGTTGTATACATGGGCCTGTTAGCTCATGGCCCATTACGGTTTAGTCTGCTTCCTTGTAATTGCCTCCTCTCCTATATATATGTAGGACAGGGGTGTACATATCAATACAACAACTATACACTTGTTCACATGGTATCAGATCAATAGAGAGCGAGAGAGAACCCTAGCCGCCGCCTCCCTTCCCTCTCCTCTCGGCTCCCATTCCAGCCTAGTCGTCGGCCCTTCTCTCCTAGAGAGAACAACAGGGGGAGCACCCAACTACGAGCAATTGTCGCCGTCTCCATGGCTTAGGCCAGCCGCCCGCTAGCACCTTCCGGCCACCATGATCACGCCATCTTCCTTTTTAACATAGATCTTTATCTATGAGCCGACGCCATCCTTCTCGAAAATCTTCATCTACCCTTTCCCCAATTTGAGCCTCTAGATGAAACTAATTCCTATCCTGATCTACCAGTTCGTCGTCACTTTCCTTGAGTTCTAACAGAAGATCGATTTGTCACGCAGCTCCAGCCACCGCCATTGAAGCAGCCAACCCAAGCACATCTGCCATCCGCTTCAACGACCGCCGCCATCATGTTCACCACCTTTTGCCCTGCCGAGTCTACATCCATTCGCCGCACCAACCATTGAAGCAACCACACCGACCACTTCAAGTAGTCTCGTCGTCCCCTGGAAGGAGCAGCGACAACAGCCACTACAAGGAGCTGCGTTCATCATTCCACATAGTCCACTCCAAGTCTAGTTGTCCCCTGCAAGGAGCAGCAACAATGGCCACTACAAGGAGCGACGATGATCAGCACCGTTTCGTTACATCATGATCTACAGGAGAACAAAAGATAGTGTTAATTCCCATCGCCCATGGTGTATTCCCGGGGTCTTTGTCTCCTTGACAGCGCCAATTCCCGTCAGGATTATGCTTTAGCGGCGTCACACACGACATATTGGACCAACAACGAGCGTGTAGAAGCCCAGAATCCACTCGGCAGCGCAAGGTTTCGTCCATATCGCAAGTCACACGGCGTGTCAACACAGGTCTGTCATCACTGGTTCGTCCAGATCGCAAGTTACACTGTGTTGACATCCAACACGACGTGTTGGCGGAGATCTAGTTTACACCTCCGATCCTACACGGCGTGTAGGATCCCCACACAGCGTGTTGCAAGGAGTCAGTCACTTTCAAGCGAAGGAGCTACACGGCGTGTCAGCAACCTCAGAGTGTGTCATCAAGAATATGTCTTTCACCCCTAACAAGTTACACGTTGTGTCCAAATACACACACAGCGTGTCAGAAGCAATCAGTGTACTTCCAACTCCATTTATGACGTCCTCCAAGGGTCTATCTCTGCTCTAATACCTAATGATAATAGGATCCTTTTTTTTACCTCCAAAGATTTTTCACTCAAGAAAAAATCCATTTAATTTCTTTATTTGAATCTTATAAGCGGGTTGTTCTGCATAATTCTGGTAATCGGTTTTCCTACCGAGATCCGTTCTAGTAGTGCCTCTCCTTTTCCTACTGAGTTCCATTACGGGGGTGCTTCTCCTCTTTCTACCAAGTTTTCATTCTGGTAGTGTTTCAGTTTTGTTCTTCTCTACATACTACACCTCTTGTTTTTACCTTTTGTTCACGTGCAAGGGATCGTATTTTCCTTTTTCCAAACCATCTACTCACTCTCATCATACTTGGTGTGCCGGGGGATCGAGGAGAGAGAGGGTGTGAGAGCATGAGAGAGTGTATGGGGAGAGAGATATGAGATGAGAGAGATGATATTCCAGGCTATCTTCATGGAGCTTCGTACTGTCCAACACATTTGCTCACCTTTTTCAGACAGCTTTGAAGGATCTTCATTACAACATTGACATCAAGCTTCTTGCACTCGTACCGCATTATGTACGTCAAGACAAGAGATGTTGCGGCTAATTCTAGCCTCTTGCCCCTTTGGTGTTGATGACGTTCCAATGGATCGTCCATGTTGCGTTCTCTAGAGTCACAACAAGAGTTGTTGCGGCTAATTCCGGTCTCTTTTTCTCTCTGGATGTTAATGGTGTTTCAGATGGTTGCTTCTTCATCTCCGAAGCTCGTTATCTTCAAGCCTATGCAAATTTTGTACCACAAGGATTCATCCAGAGTGATCTTCACCGAGCTACTTCATCTCGTCTTCTTCGAGTTGCATCTATTACTACGTGTTGACACTTCAGCACCTCATCCAGCATGTTCGTGCCACGTTATGCACGTCTGTAGTCTTTTGCGCTAATTCTTGTTGGCTACACTTCTCAGATGAGTTGAAGACATCAGTACTGCTATACCAATGTCGTTGTTTCCGTGTTAGTCCCACGTAATGTATGTGGGATGTGTTGATGTGCGCTTATTCCACTCACACATTCCTCTCCAGTGAAGATGGCATAGTCATGGTATTTATCATTGTCTGCTTCAAATATTCTTCATTCCAGATGCACTTCAAAAGGAAGACCTCTAAAAGCTTGAGCCTTTCTATCCTGCAAAATACATCTCAAAGAGGTGTCATCACATGTTTTTAGGGGAGTAACAATTTTTGTATGGGGAATGACATAACTATCTTTCATTTATCATTTATCGCTTAATCGAGTCATGTAACTCCAAGCTTGGACATGTGTTCATCCATGCTCCAGGCTCCAGCTTGAGGGGGAGTGTTAGGATATTAGCCTATTTCGTTAATAGGTTAAATAGTCTATTGTGTACATGGGCATGTTAGCCCACGGCCCATTAGTGTTTAGTCCGCTTCTTCGTAATTGCCTCCTCTCCTATATATATACAAGATAGGGGTGTACATATCAATACAATAGCGTATACACTTGTTCACACCAATCATGTTGGGGTCGGCTACATGGATCCTTCTTTTCTAGTCAGCTTTGTTATGGGTCATATTTTGATCAAGATGTAAAGATTCAATTCTCTCTTCAAAGCTTTTCCCAAGTTAATTTAGGTCTGCCTCTTCTTCTTTTAACCGTGCTTGACTCAATGGCATTGCTTTGAATAGGTCTCAGACGGCTTGTGTTGGACATGTCCATATAATCTTCGACGACCTTCGCTTAACTTGTCCTCAATGCTCACTACCCCCCCACACACACACACTTTGTTCCTGATATAGTCATTCATGAGGTGATCTTTTCTTATCTTATCACACATCCATCTCAGCTTACACATTTCAGCCACATTCATCTTTTTAAGACCATGTTTGTTCACCACCCAACATTCACTCCCATATAGCATAGCTCGTCATATAGCTATTATATAAAACATGTTGATCTGAGAGGGGTTTTCCGCTCACTACTCCAGTTGCACTCCTCCATCCCAACCATCTAATTGTAATCTTGTGATATTATGAATCGTCTTTAGTATGACCATCCATTTGAAATAGAACCCAAGTAAAGAATTTTTTTCGCATTTTGGTACATCCAACTTGTGTTTGCCATTGATGGTTCTAGATTGGGTGAAAGTGTAATGCATACACTCAGTTTTGCTTCTAATGATCATAAAGTCATTAGATTCCAACACATTTCTCTAAAGTTCCACTTTACCATTCAAACTTTCTTTAGTTTCATTAACCAACAAAATATCATCAACAAATAACATGCACCAAGGAATATCATCCTGAACGTGCTTTGTCTGCTCATCCATAACAAGAACGAGCAGATATGGCAGTGTGTCAATTCTTGATGTAACCCAACTATAATAAGAAAAGTTTGTGTATCTCCTCCAGGAGTCTAACACTTGCAATTGAGCTATCATACATGTCTATCAAGTCAATGTATTGGATTGGCACACCCCACTTCTCCAAAACCCTCCTTACAACACTTCTATGTGTATTGAATCACAAGCCTTTTCCAAATGAATAAAAATCATATGAAGATGTCTCTTGTTTTCTCTATACTTCTCCATAAGCCTCCTTATCGGAAAGAACGCAAACATTGTTGATCTTCCAGGCATGAAACAAAACTGTTTGCCTAATATCTACATTATTTATCTTAACCTTTATTCAATAATCCTCTCCCTAAGCTTCAGTGTGACTCATCAACTTGATACCTCTGTAGTTTGTGCAGCTCTGAACATCTCCTTTGTTCTTGTAAAATGAGGACTATAGACTATAGAACTTTCTAGAAAGTCAGTCGACTTGTGTTTCTAGTAGAATAAAAATAATTATATGTTAAAATCAGAAATGGATGATATGTATAAGACCCACGTCTATTCTTTGTGAAAGGTAATGGATTTCCTAAAAAAGACATGTCGCAGGGAATGAAGAAATACAAAGTATTAGTGAAATAGCAAGTATACAAGCATATCAAAATATTGGGACATTGCAACATTCAAAATACACAAGCTAGCAAAGAAGAAATCCAAGAAGAGTATACAAGGCTATATCTTGTATCTTGTTGATGATATATAAAAGGAGTTGGATACATGGAAGGGTTATCGATATGTAAATGTATGGACTATGATGGCTCATAGAGAGAGAGAGAGAGAGAGAGAACTAGAGACCTAAATCAAAAGAATTCGCATTAATAATAAAGATTTCAAGATTTAATTGCTCATGTATAATGGCTTATGTGGAGTATTGATAAAGGATAAAGATATCAAGAATTAATGGAAACTATTACAAAATTATGAATGAGAGACCTCATTTTCTTTTGAGATTTTTGTTTTGGAAAAAGGGGTAACCACTCAGACACAACAGATAACACTATCAAAGGTGATGCTTTGAAAAAGATGGAAAGTGTTCTTGGGATATGGAGGTGATGGGAAACCCAACAAGGGCCAACGAGCTTGTGGCAGAGATGTGAAAGGGTGAGATCGAGCAATCCAGTCTGAATGCGTAAGACGAAGGTCAACGACGAAGCAAGCAAGCAACCACAGACAAGATTTATAGTTGTTTGACAAATTCTTAATGTGGGAGCCTACATTAATTAGCGAAGATGAATGATATTATTGATGGAGAGGATTACAAAAAGGATTATTAGATAAGAGAGAAGAACCCGATCTCGTTTTACACCCAAAATCCAATTGTAGAAAAAAAAACAGTTACTTAAAGAGGAGCCCTTGCAAGCTTGAAACCCTAAGGGAAGCCCTAGCTCTGATTGTGGCTATAGGTCTTTAGAAAATGACATCTCTTGATGTCTCTTCATTGCTCTTCATGTTTGGGATGAGTTGAAGGGGTCTATTTATAAGAATAGGACCCATACCCAAAGTTCAAAAGTCGCATGGTTCTTTTTTTACCGTGTTTACAGTCCGGCTGGACTGCATATGGTAACTAGAAAGACTATAAAAATTGTTGCCGCAACATTTAAGGTTCAATTAGACCGTAAATAGCCATGTTGTCGCCCCTTACCAGATACGGTCCAAGCAGGCAGAATATGGTCAGATTTATAACCGTAAATGCACCTATAGGTGCGCAAAACGCATTGCGGCGGTGTTAAAGCTCGATGTAGACGTTCCGTTTGTCAAAAACTTTTCTAGACAGTTTAAGAAGTCTCTCAACAAACTCCACCTTTTCTTCAACTCAAAAACAATGGAAGTAGAAAAACACGTGCGATCTTCTCCAGTATCACAAACTGAATAAGAATACCATCTCCTCCACATCTACACAGGCAAAGCTCATGTAGAAAGAAGACCAGGAGTCTTCATCATCATGGGAGATTTTTTTTTTGAAGTTAAACAGACAAATTTCATTATGGAGTAGCCATACGGCATCTACATGAGGAAAAAACAAACTAAAAGACCACACGGAGATCAAGAACATATACAAACCACCACAAAAACTCATGTCGGAATCTGATAAGGACAATGATGTATAGATCCATCTTCTCCTTCGCTGGCTAACACAACTTTCTATGAGGAATACCTTCAACCTGAGTATGTATATGTGATAGAGTACATGCACCAAATCGGTGTTCCAAAAGGATATTTTCCCCGCACTTGCTGCCATACAAACTCCACAACAAAATTGACCGAGAAAGAAAAATCTACCACGAGAAGAGAAAGAAGCGTCGATTAACAGCAAGATAGACAAAACAAGAGAACAATCTAGCCTAAACAGAAAGCCAGTAAAAGAGAAAGGGGATCGGAAACTCGTCGTAGCCAGGCTCAACGACAGGGAGGAAGAAGACCGCTGCCTCCAAAGACACCACGCCTGTATACCTCTCGAAGAAGAGAGCTTACTGATGACGGGTGAGAAGAGGCTGAGGGGGAGCGGGGCACCGCTTTGCGGCGGCCAAACCCCCTCCCCCCAGCCAGCCGCCCCTAGCGGCGCTAGGGTGAGAGAGCGGGTGCCTCCGTCCGCTACTTAAAAATACTTCAAACCATTATGAAGATAACTCGTCATCATGAGAGATGGATTCTCAGACATACCAATCTTTTTATTTGAATCTTGCCTTCATTTGTAACGTCTCTAATGAAATGGTATTTCACATCAATGTGCTTTGTTCTCTCAAGGAATATTTGATCTTAGCTAAGATGTATGACACTCTGACCGTTACAATGAGCAATGACTTGTTCTTAATCCATGCTCAATTGATTTATCGAACCCTTGAGCCATAAAGCCTGCTTCAAAGCTTTTGTTGTCGCCAAGCACTCTGCTTCAGTAGTGGATAGAACAATGGTACTTTGTAGAGTGGCTTTCCAACTTACATTTGTCAATCCCTCTATGAACATGTAACATGTGAGAGATCTCCTCTTGCGAATTCGCCTACATAATCTGATTTCGCATACATTGTCGTGATGGAACTCCACGAAAGATTAAAAAATATTTAAAGTGTCTACCAAATACCTTGGAAGCCACTTAATTGTTTGCAAATGTGCCTTATCAGGACGAGCCATGTAACGACTAACCACACATTGCATGTTAGGTCTAGTGCAAACAACAGCATACATGATGTTGTCGATGGCACTGCAGCAAGGTATATGTGACTCATATCTATCTCTTCTACATCAAACTATCGAGACTACAAAGCAAAAAAGCCTCAAGAGAGTAGCCAATGGAGTTGAAACAGGCTTTCTTTCTCATCTTTATCAGACTATAGAGACTATAAAGCACACAACCTCAAGTGAGCGGTCAATGGAGTTGAAACAGGCTTTGCATCTAACATGTGGAACTTTTGAAGAACCTTCGTGATATATTTCTACTATGCCAGGACAAGCCTTATATCTTTTTGGTTTGCCACATTATTTTGTTGGGGTGTGTAACGCACTATACAATGTCTTTTAAACACATGATCACTACAGAAATCATTGAACTCCTTACTCAGAACTAAACTTCAAGCCGTTAACAATCCAAAAAGTCTTCATGCTCTTGTCAGTTTGATTCTCAACAATAGCCTTCCATTGCTTGAAAGTAACATTATGCTTGTCCTTGCTCTTGAGAAAATAAACCCAGACCTTCCTTATGCAATCATCAATGAAGGTCATCATGAATTTAGCACCACCTTTGGAAGGAACACGAGAAGGGGCCCATAGATCAGAGTGGACATAATATAGAACATCCTTGGAACAATGAATTGGCATGTTAACGCTATTAGTTTGGTCTTTCCCAAAATACACGATGCTCATAAAAATCTAACTTTCCAATGCTTTTGCCACAAAACAATCTTCTCTTGCTCAAAAGTGCCATCCCTTTCACGTATATGTGTCCCAAATGCATATGTGAGCGCCTTGTGGTGTCTTTAATAAAGGTTGTATAGGCATCTAGGCGTTTCCCAGGGGGGCCTAGGCATTGTTTCTAGGCTTTTTTATATTCTTATCTATTTGTATATGTGTATATAGTTATATATAGTCATAGACGTATATACATATTTATATATAGTTATATGCTAACCTATGAGCAATATATGAATTATCAATCAGTAGGGAGGAAGGGGGTGGAAGGAAAAAGAAGATCGGTTGACTTGAGGACTGTGGAAAATGAGATTGGAGACGATTGTGTTGATTCTATACATATGAATATAAAATAGGATTACTAGAGTAAGCAAACTAAAAATGCAAGCAAGAAATCAGCATTGTATTTATTTAAGTACATTCATACAAGATATTAATAAACAATAAATAGAAATAGGAGGGATGAAGAAGAAAAGGAAAGAAAAATATCATGGAGTATGCAGTATATCTGTAATAGTGGAGCTGTTTTACATGGGTAATAGCAAGCAGCAGTAACTCTGTAATATAGCAATAATTTTGCAGCTTGGTAGAGCAAAAAACAAAAATCAAAAACAACAAGTGGGGCATACAGTAACAATGCCGCAACTTTGTTGCTCGGTAGAACTGTGGAGCAAAAAAAGAGATTAAGGAGCAAGAGCAAATATCAAAGAAAAAACAAAATAACGTCGTGGGAAGATAGGAAAAAAAATGAAAATGCCCAAAATCTGGGCCCAAGAAGCGCCTAGGCATGCCTAGGAGACCGACCAGGCCGCCCAACAGCCTAATTAGACAGGACACCCAAATCTGGCGGCTAGGTGGCGGCCTAGGAGGGCGCCAGATAACGCCATGCTTTAGATGAAGTGGTAACCGTTGTGTAGCTTGAAATAGTGGAACCTTGAAAGATGTACAGTTTGTGTGAATTTATCACCCTTTCATGAGGACCCAATCAGCTTTAAGCATATATATACATCCATTTTAACTGGAGAACTTGCAAGCCTTGTTTTCAAGTATACCCCATGACATGAGATGAGATTCTTCTTCAACCCGACAAGACAACATGTCACACGTTTGTCAACGTTCTAACTTCACTATCAAACATCTTTTGATCATTCACCATGCCAACACCAATCATCTTACAATGACTATCGTCCCCCATAAGAATATCTCCACTTTGATGAGGCACATAGTTATGAAAACAATCTTAATGCTCGGTCATGTGGTACGTGCAATGTATTAGAAAGCGGGAAGCGGGAGGCGTGCGGACAACACCCTGTAACCGATTAAGCGGTAGGCGGGCGATTAAGCGGGCGATTTTTGAAAAAACGGGTGTCTAAATTTTATATATTTTTATACAAAATTACATGTATGTGTATATAAAAAATATATTTATAAGGAACTTCTATACATATCTAATCAGCAAATCAGTAATTAACTAAGTATTCATCAATACTTACTATTAATCAGCATCTCTAATCACTAAAATCAGCAAGCAGATCAGTAATTGTATATAACAAACTATGAATTATTGAATTAAAGTAATCACTAAAGTAATACTAACCAGCAGTACCGATCATTAATCACTGAAAGCAGCAAGGAAATCAGTAAAACTAATCATGCATTACTAGTATAATAGAGCAATAGGATATTTACTTAGATGCATTACAGCAATACCCAATTATTACAGCTTACACACAAAGTATGCATTCTAAATTAGGACTAGCTATATCATAGAACATTTAATGTATACAAGTTTCGTATATTATAGTCAATACTACTTGGCTATGTAATTAATTAATGTTAGATGCTTACATTAGGATTTTTAAACAAAAGCGGGAAAAAGCGGGAAAAAAGTGGGCAAAAAAGCGGGTGAGGCGGGCAAAAAGCGGGCAATTTTGTTCAAAATGATTAAGCGGGTGATTACATAGTTATCCAGGCTCCCGCCTGGGCTCCGCCTAAGCGGGCCTAGGCCTCCTAGGCTTTAGGTGGGCCGCCTAAAAACTGGGCACTTAGGCTTTCATATACTAAAGTGGATGCCTAAGGCCTTTTTTGGCCCAATTTAAGACACTTAATGACCAAATTAGCAGGGATTAGGTCTGCATTTGGCCAAATTAAGTGAAGTTTAGTTATTTTAGGGAAGAAATAGATCTGATTTAGGCCAAATCAGATCTAATTTGGGCATAGTAGATCTGGTTTGGGGGGAATAGTTGTGATTTGTGGAAAACATATTTGATTTGTGGGAATTAGGTTTGATTTCGTCAAATTAAGGCTCGTTTAGGTCAATGTAGGACAAACTAGGGAATTTACCTCTGATTTGGGCAAGTCCTGCCAAAATAGGTCTGACTTAGGCTAAATTAGGGCAAACTAAGTTAAATCATATTCAATTTAGATCATGTTAGGTCAAATTTGAACCGAATAGGTCTAGCTTAGGTCATGACAGGTGTAATGCAAGTGAAGTTTGTTGACTCAAGGTCAATTAGGTCAATATTGACTCACGTCTAAATTGACTAAACCCATGTTTTGATGATGACTAACCATTCCACATTTTGGTGTCTAATGTCTCTACTTGAGTAATTTCAGATTATGTATAGACACTCCAAATGCCCTAACTTGCGCATCTCAAATTGGAGAAAAGACAAGTCAAAGTCATACAAGTGCACGTTTTTGTAATATGATGTATATCCATTAGAATCATGTTGTAAATCACTTGTAATGATTGTATGACTTGTAATTAAGCTTAGAAAAATATCAGGAACACTTAGATCGAATATTAGAGCACTTTAAATGCAACTTCGAAAATCAATTACAGGCACTTCGTCGGTCGAGTTTCCCACCCTGAAACTCGACCGATCCACCTTGGTCGATTTTCTGAAGATTGCATCGGTCGAGTTGTGCACTCACAGAACTTGACCGATTGGGTAGCAGGCCATTTCCAGTTGAAATGGTCGGTCGAGTTTCCTCAGGACAAACTCGACCGATCATCTGAATATCGGTTTGCCTGTTACTTGATCGGTCGAGTTACACCCATCAGAACTCGACCGATTGCACTGTACGGAAAAGTGCAGAAAAGTGTTTCTAGCCGTTGTGGAGTTGCAACAAGTGAAAATAGATCCGTTGCAAGCCACAAAACGGCTAGTTTTCGTTCATAAGTGTTCCCAAAGGCTAAGAGGCATCCCCAGCTATAAATAGGACCCCTTAGGCTTCATTCCAAGGTTGAGCATTCATTGCAAACTCTTTGTGAGGTTCCTATTCTATAGTTGAGTGCTTCCTACAGCCTCCTCTCTCTCTCTAAGCTTAATCACTTGCAACATCCATTAGAGTGAGTAGGAGATTTGTAAGAGAGCTAGTTTTATATGTATATCTTGTGAGGCTCTCACCACCTCCCCATCTCTCATTTGCAATCATGAAGATGAAGGTTCTCTCTCTTGTCCAAGAGAGGTGAAGAAGAACAAGGGAAGGAGTCCCTTGGTGAAGATCAAGGCAGAAGACTTGGAGCTAGAGTGGGTAAACCCTTGGAGAAGGCAAAAGACTCAAGCTCAAGTAGGTAAGACCTTGGTGGAAAGCTTCTCCGAGTGAAGGTGAAGTCAAAGGCGGAAGATCCAAGAAGAGTGGGTAATTCCTACAAGGCCGAAGACTTGTGCAAGAGTGGGTAAGTCCTTGGAGAAGGCCGAAGACTCTTGCAAAGTGGGTAAGTCATTGGTAAGGTTGAAGACTCTTTTGTATTGGATAGGTAAGTCCTTTGTTGGTCATGTATTGTAAGTCTTATAAGTGAATATAAGAGTGCAATTGTTGGAAGTCCTAGAGGTTGACCTCTCTAGGCAAGTGGACTGACACACTTCTAGTTTGAAGTGTGGAACCACTCTAAATAGCTTGTCTAATTGGTGCATGTTCAATCTCTCTTATCCTTGCTATGCATGATTTAGTTGCACTCAAATTGCCTATTTAGCAACCTTATCTTGTCATATATTTTGAAGGTTTAATGAGTTTTGTTTAAGTGCTTTCAGCTCTATTCACCCCCCCTCTAGAGCATCTAATCACCCATCTAGGATCCAACAAAGTTATGATTGATTGAGCTTAGGGATAACCGGTACAAATGTACATAGCAATCTATATATTTGATTATATCGAAATGTATATGGAAAATCATTTATATATGTGTAAAATATTAATACATATGAAGAACGCCTAGAAACGCCCAGGCTCCCGCCTAGGTGCCTAGGCCCTCTAGGCTTCCCTTGGGTGCGATGGACCGCCTAGCCGCCTAGACAACTATGGCGATTAATGGCAAAATTAAGCGGCTGGGGGTCATGGGCGCTTAAGCGGCCCGCCTGGCCGTTTTTTATTTCACTGGGTACATGCATGCTAAAACGAGAACTCAATCCTTGTAGTAGTCATAGGACGGAGATCAAGCAAGAACGTAGTCATCATCTTCATAACTTCCATGAACCTCATTTGCATGAGATGCGGCATCATTAAATTTCCCATGCTTTTGCTTGTTTTGCAACTTATAGCACTCAACCCAAATATGACATGTCTTCTTGGAGTAGTTGGACCTCTTTGATATATGTGGCTTTGATTTGTTCTTCCTTTGCTTTGTGCTTTCAGGGTATGTAAACGCTCCATCCTCTAGCGGCCAATATTTCATTGGTCACTTTCGATGAAGTAAGATAAATCTCTAATTTCTCTTAAAATGTCAAGTCCGTTTTGACTTCATAGAGTGAGATAGTCTTTGATTCCCATAAAATCATCATTTCTTGGAGATTCTTGTAGGATGGGGGAAAGGTACAAAGCAATGCAATTGCTTATCATTGTCCCCTACTTTCGCATTGATCTGTCTGAGGTCGTGGATGGTTTCATTGAACTCATCGAGAAGAGACATCAAGGAACCACCTTCTTCCATAAGAAAAATGAAAAGGCATTTCTTTAGCCCAAGATAATTGGTATTTGGTGATTGACGTCTTCATATAAAGTGCTTCAAGAATCAAGATTAACCCGAACTTCTTTGCAATCTTCAGATGGATGACCTTGCGGACTACATCCTCTAAGCAAAGGAAGATATATGTGTGAGCCTTTTTTATCAAAATTCTCCACTGGTCATCCATCCATCAAATATTCAAGTTTCATCCTTTCTAAGAAGAGCTTTGTGGACTCCCTTGTTGTGTCAGGTAAGAGTACCACTTGACTTGATAGTGAAAGAAGCTTTTCAAGCGGTCGAACTTCTTGATGATGTACTTCAACATCATGGTGGAAATCCGACGGTAAAACTAGCTCTAATACCACTTGTAGAGATATGGTGGTGATGGGAGACCCAAAAACAAGGTCCAGCAAGCTTGTTGCGGAGACATGGAAGAATTTGATCGAACAATCCAATCTGAATGTGTACGATAAGGATCAACAATGGAGTAAGCAAGCAACTACAAAAACAAGATTTATAGTGGTTCGACAAATTCCCAAAGTCAAAGCCTACATCCACTGGCGGAGATGATATTATTGACAGAGAGAATTGCATAGAGTATGAGTATCGAAAGGAGAAGAACCCAGTACCCTTTTACACTGAAAACCAACTATGAAAGAAGATGGTTGTGGCTTATAACCCTAAGGGAAGCCCTAGGTCCGTTTGTGGCTTTTGGTCCTTAGTTATCAAGGTGTTCGCCTAGATGCCATAGGCTCTGGGCAGATCGCCTCAAATTGGACACCTAGCCCCTAAAATGACTTGAATGGCTGCCTAAGGCCTTTCACGCCCAAATTAAGTCACATAAAGGCTAATTTAGCAAAAAATATAGGTCTAGATTTGGCCAAATTAAGTAAATGTTTCATCATTCAAATGGGTTTGAATTTATCCAAAACATGTCAAAATTGGGTAACTTAGATCTGATTTGAGGAGAACATGCCTTGTTTTGGGGGAAATAGGTCTACTTTGGGAAAATTACGCTTGATTTGGCAATATAAGGTCTCATTTAGATCAATATAGGACAAATTAGGCATAACTAGGTGTGATTAAGTCATGTTATGCAAAAGTAGGTTTGATTAAGTCATGTTAAGCAAAATTAGGTTTTATTTACCAAATTTGTCAAATTTGGGTGGACTACGTTTGATTTCAAGGAAAACACATTTGATTTGGGGGAAATAGGTTTAATTTGGAATGATTATGCCTAATTTAGCCAAATTATGCCTTGTTTAGGTCAATATAGGAAAATTTTGGGGATTAGATCTAACTAGGTCATGTTATGCAACATTAGGTTTGATTTAGACAAAATCATGACAAATTTGGGTTAATTAGGTGTGATTTGTGGAAAACAAGTCTAGTTTGGGGAAAATATATCTAATTTAGAGGTTTAGGTCCTATTTGGACAATTAGGTCTAATTTGGATCAATAAAAGAAATTTTGGGGCTAATTAGGTCATGTTATACTAAATTAGGTCTGACTTTTAAGCCAAATTAGGGCAAACTAGGTCAAAGTAGATCAATTTTTAGATCAGGTAAGTTCAAATTATGGTCGATCAGGTCTAGTATGTCATGTTGGGTAATACTATGTAATAATGTCATTACATTTGTAGAAATTTGAAATTATGAATGTATTAATGTTAATAAATGAATATCAACATAATATACAAAAAAAATATATGAACATCTAGGAACCCTAGGTGCGCCCGTAGCCGCCTTGACAACTATTCTTTAAAGAAAAAAAATGACATCTCTTGACGTCTCTTCGTTACTCTTCATGCTCGGAACAAGTTAGGGTTTATTGATAAGAAGAGGACCCATATCCAAAGTCTCATGGTCATAGTTTTTAAGGCGGCTAGGCGGTGGTTGTCCCTAGATGGACGCCCATGCCGCCCAACCCGCCCAGGTCGATTAGGCGGGCGACCAGGCGATTTTTTTTTACACACAAAATTATACATATGTATATATATACTTATATATATTATTTATGTACTGATGTTATATGTATATCATATATGATATATGTATGTATTACTTATCCAGCCTTCTCAAATTTATTAAAATGACACCATAACAATAAGTAAATGAGACAAATTCAATATCAAAAAGAGACAACAAGAAGTATTGTACACTAGAATCAATAAAATGTTGCAAGACATATCTAATCTAATTGTTTGTTAATATTTTAGATTCACTATCGCGACCAGGGCTGAAATATTGAATATTGAATTAGGAAAAAAACATATCACACAATACAAACATTATAAAATAAATTTTTAAAAACAATTTAATGCAGCCCAACAGCCAATTAAGCGGCCGCCCAATAGGCTTGTGAGTCGCCCAGGAGGACTAGGCGGACGCCCAGCCGGCCCAGGCGGACGCCCAAAAAGCCTCTGTGGCTAAGCGTGAAGCTGGGCGGACCCCCCTTAGACGACCGGTCGACTAGGCGACACCTAGGTGGCCGCCTCAACAACTATGCTCATGGTCATACAATTTTTTTTCCAACCGCCTTAACGGTCCAAATGGATTGCATACAGTCCCTAGCTGAACTCTAAAAGTTGTTTACATCAACAATTACGATCTAGTGTTGCACCATATATTGTCCAGTGATGGATCATATACAATCTAGTTGAACCGTAAATAGCCTTTGTTGCTGACTCTTACCAAATATAGTCCAAGCAGACCATACATGGTTTGATGTATGACCATAAATGCACCTATAGGTGCCCAAAGCGCATCCCAATGATGTTGAGGCTCGATGTAGACGTATGTGAAGTTTTTCAAGAGAGTTTAAGACACTCTCAACAAGTTTGTGGGTTTAATTTGAATGTTACCATTGTTTAGAGAAGTAATGGAGATAAAGGAATTTTCTAATTGACGGTTTTCTTAATTAAGTTTATGTAGGCAAGTACATTGTTCGAGGAGTGGAGAATTGAGAAACTAAATCATGCATGGCATTGAAATAATAAGAAAAACAGTGAAAGTTGCTCAAGTACAGAGATATCAAACTCACAAATCACACTATGCAGTTTTGGGAGGATTACTGATTTAGACTGAAATTTAAAACACGTTGAATAACAATTTCATTTCATGTACACAATATCTTAATATGGAGGTATTTTTTTTAATAATGAGGCTTGTGAAGGAATTTATAGGAAATAAAAGAGAACTTCATTTGATGATCTTGGAAAAAACTTAATCAAGAGTACAAGTATGTTGGTGATTTTTTAAGGAAAAATGAACCTTATCCAATATTAAACCTAATTAAGACATGTGTGACAGCTCAATCGACGTGTGAGGACTAAGAAGAGGAGACACCAAGATTTACTATAATCTGGAACATTAAGAATAAATTTCAAGCCATTATGTATTTGTTTTACAAATAGGTGATCTCTCAAATCATGTTCATGGTTATATCCATTGGTCTATCGATTTTTTGATGTTATTATGTTAAGCCGACAAACAATGGGGTGCCAACCAGGCACGTCTAGGCGGGCTTGACTCTGGAGAGTTTGGGTGCTTAAGGCCTTATAGTCCCAATAAAGGTCATTTTGGCACTAAGTTAGGTCAAATAAAGTCTAAATTTTGTCAAACTGGGCCTGTAAAGTCATTTTAGGACAAAATTGAACTAGTCTATGCTAATTCAGGTGAATCGAGATTTGATTTGGGTAGATTAGATCTGATTCAGAGCAAGTTGGATCTAGTTTAGGTCACATTAAGTCTCCATCTAAGTACATTTAGGATTATTAATTAAGTGCAAAACCAGTAAAATATACTTTATAAAATACACACCTAAACACATCTAATATGAATCCAAAATAATAATAAAATAATAGAACGTCTAGGCAGTGGCGCCTAGCTGTCTAGGCAACTAGGCTCCCAAGTCCCAGAGGTCAATGCCTAGCCACCTAGACAACTATGCAATGGTCATGGTTATATCCTTTGGAATATCTATTTTTTTGATGGCATGATGAAATCAAACATGTGATGAATAACAAATTAGAGCTATGGCATGGCGTTGGAATCCAAAGGTCATAAGAGTAGTGTAAACAAATAGATATATGCTTTGAAATTTCAATTAATTAAGAAGTCTAGGAGGTGGAGCCAAGTTGGATGGAGTAAATGTCTTGAAAATGTGGTAAGTTTCATTATGTACAGTCTTGATTCATTATTCATATGGAAGGTGATGTATTGGAGGATGTGTCTCATGAGATCATTGCAGGGTGGATGAAATGAGGAGGATTAAATGTAATGCATCTGTAATATTTGACTCAAATTTGAAGGGCAAGATATAGATAACAGCTAAATACCCATCCATATTTCATTGTGAATTCGTAATGAATGCATGGATATGAAGAATCACGTTGTTCACAAGATAAAAGTGACAAAAATGAGAATGATAAGATGGATATGAAGGAAGACGAGGAGGAGTTCTTGTAAACTGATTGTATAAGATACAAAGAGTGAAGTACAGAGGACAAAATACAAAAGGGTCACCTTGGCGTGCAACACAGGTTGACAAATGCATAAATTCCGGGTGACCTTATGAAGTCAGAGAATGACAAACAGGGAAGAGGTCTACCTATATCTCTTGGGGAGAGAACTTGTAAGGAGAGATCCGGATTTATTACACCTCAATAGGAATGTCTTAAAAACAGAGCTGAATAGAAAAAAAAGGATTTAAGTGGTCGGCCCTGACACGGTTGGTTTTAGCCTCAAAATGGTCATAACATTGAAGTATTTCCCTTAAGAATAGATCTAACAATGACATAGAGAAAGAGATACCAGATTTTATTACTGATCTAAAAAGGCTATAAATATTCTGTGTGTCTACGAGAGTTTAGAACTTAATATGGAGGCAACTTCATATGCTGACCCCTATTGACGTTATAAGTATAAAATTCAGTAATTAAACCATACAAATTTGAAATACATGAGATAAATAAGCTTTCATTCAAATATCCTGAACAGATCGTATTTACTCTGTAAGGTATCCGTATAGTAAAAAGCATCAAAATAATAGATCTGTAACAATTAATTGCATACAAGTAAAGTCTAATTGATTGGCAGAAATAAAGTCTTACATATATTTGTGAGACGTAATTATGATTTATTCATAATAAGTTAAGTCGCGAAGATTGGTTTAGGAAAGTCCTACATTAGGTGATAACATATGGATGATTGTAGCAAAGGGTCAATCATCATTGAAAGGGTGATGCAGTTTTTCTTTATGTGTTACTGCCTTACTGGTGCAGTGGGTACTGTTTGAACTCAACTTTTAAAAACCTCATAAGCACATTTCACAAAACATACCTCAGAGCCCTGTATCATGGTCTGATGACCAAGACCTTAGTGAAGCCTATTGTTGACCTCATAAAGGGTCTTTAAAAGCATTTAAATCTGACTACCGCTTACCAAATCACTTTGACATAGGTATCGCAAATAATTTCATGGAAAGGCCCGCCCAAGGTCAAAGGTAAAGTGTAAATAAAAGCATTCTTGAAGAGAGGAGAAGCTAAGGTCCTTGTTCTTCGTTTTCAGTTTGTGATAACTGCAAATCTACATCGGCAGTGACAGCTATGTTAAGGGGGGAAACATATTGGAGAGTGAAAGATGCAGTCCCTTTGACTAATGCTGAGGTAAAAACAATTATATGCATACTTGTACAACTATATAAGTGATTTAACACTGTTACAAAGTTCAGAATCATGAATTTACTCCTGAAATATGTCTTTCGGTTTACTAGGTGCTCGTCTTCGTTTTTGTTAACATGATGTGCGATTGAACATTGTAATGCGTGATGAAAAGACATTATACCGTATCTAGCCCATAGCTGTGGTTCCACGCCTCTGCATTCTCGGATCAAAAATGGGAACTTGGGATTCAGGGTCTTCAGATCCTTATAGTTCTTCTGCACGAACTCCCTAAACTCAGGAAAAATCAAAGATTGGATAAGTTATTCTCCTCCTCCAAGTAGATGAACGGTTACAGCGCATGGAGCTGATATTGCAATTTGCAAGCCGGAACAACTGCAAAATCGCAGTAATCCGCGCTCGGAAATAACTGAAACTGACAGAGCAACTTACCTGACTGGAGCACTCTCAGGTGAGGTCTGGCAGAACAGGAACCGAAGTTCCTTGAGGTTCTTCGATATTTGGCTTCTCCAGGCCATCTGTCCCTTCACAGATTCAGCTCGCCTTTCACGTCCCTGGCACCGTCTCACGGGTGAAAGCAACGGAGAGAGAACGAGCGGGGAAATTACTCGCCTAGGGCTAGTCTGCGACCGGCTAACGCTACTGGTGAACCGATCAGTTATCGTGTGCAACCCCAACAAAATTATAATTTCTGATCGATCACATAACGAATGAGTTGAACAATTTTCTATTTTAAGGTAGTTGACAAGTTACAACTGTGCATTTTTTATTTAAAAAATTTGTCTAACCGGCTTATGTATTTTCGTATTGTAATTTGTAATTTTCTTATCCTCAAATTCTTTTACTTTTGATAAAAATAAAATTTCATAGTGACAGATATCAAAATGACTCCGACGTACATAAGGTGTGTTATACTTATCTTCTTTCTACTTCCCCAATACAACATCCCCTCTACAACCTTATTTTTGCTTACATGATAACTCTACAAGTCTCCAACCTTTAGACCTTAATACATGCGGACTGGTAGTTGTGTGACACATTAAAAAAGAAAGCATAAGTGTAGAAACTATCTAGAAATCAATGGCTTCAGTTGACTATAGGAACTTTGTATTTGTAGGGATTTCCTTTTTTATTATAATGCATGTCACTATTAGAGAGATACTTATAATTTAAACTCAGATTGAGAAAGAAAATACCAAATTTTCGACAAATACGATTAAAATGGTATACAAGAAGTACACATAATTTTTTTCAAAATCTCAAAAATCAATGCCACATAGAAGAATCCACGTGTTTAGTTATCAAAATTCTCATTTATCTCCATTAATTTAAAATCAAAACCGGATCCTACCCCTCATATGCAATATGATTACATCATATTATATGTACATGAAAGAAAGAAATTTGACATACAACCCATCCTGGAAAGTGAGACTACATGGCATTCTAGTATGTTTACATCTTCCTTGTCACAGCCTCGCCACTGGATGTCATTATACCTAGAAACATATATAACAACCCCCGTGAGACTCATATAGAGCCTCGGTGAGTGGAATCTTCCACTCAGCTAAGTAACATGCATCAGCATCAAGTCAAGTATATTGAACTTAAAAGAAACTTACATATATTGATAAGTCTAACTAATAATCCTAGCATTTAACATGTGCAAACTGTGATAATATTTTACCTAATTATAGAGAAAACCATCTAGTCAAGTTATAACTTCTTAACCATCATTTAGAGAAGTAGATCAGCAAATATTGTTTATTCTAAAATTGCATTCGTGTTACAGGACTAAAAAGGTTGATGTCTCCACATTCATAATCTAGCAATAATAACACATATGTGTGACACCACACCATCCTAACTAGGAAAATATCATGTAGTCATGGAGTTGAAGTCTGCTTAAGACATTTCTACCAAACATGACTGTTGAAATGACAATCAAAGCAAATTATAATAGCTATAGATATCAAATCCAAGCATAAACTAGATGTCAATGTTTAAGATCATGTTCCATACTAGACACATAAGAATAAGGCAACATATTATCTTTACAAAAGAATAATTAATTTTCACAATAACAAACATATTGAACAACCATAGATTTATCAACTAGTAGTAAAGAGAATATAATAATGTGCAACTCATATTATACCTAGCTTGTCCATCTTTTATTCATTTGCCCTGAAACTACTTGTCTTGTACATCACCAAGTAGAAGTCACGATGTCTGGTTCTCCTGTCAAAGACTCACCTCATTATCTTAGAGTTTGGTCAATCGCCTTAAAATAGCTACAACAGATCGTAGTCCACCGCATGGTTGTCTCAAGAGGCTTGGGACCTCGTCCCTATTATACGATATAGAAACAAATGGAACAGAATATCACATATAAGAAAATTTCTCATGTTTTAGAAATATATTCCTTATGGACATAGACTTTCACATAAGTCAAAATCATGCCATGTGACTCACTCCTAATTCTTTGTGGTATAACCTTCAAGGTCTCAATCCACACTTCAAAAATCCTTCTCGTAGTCCTTTGATTACTCTAAGGAGATCTGTTTCATTTTCATTATATGGACCTCTGGGAAACTAAGGGTGTTTAGGGCACCTAACTAAATATATTTATCATTTTACTTATTACTTAATCCTCTTACTCATCTTAAAGAGAATTCAATTCATAATCTATCATGTGTGTATTATCGCACAACTAGAATGACATAGATCATATTAGAGTTAACATGAAAGATGACCATTATATCAAGAATCACAACAATCTATAATTTACAAATACATGTTTCATCACCACATTCACATCGTTTCATATGATTCATCATCCATGGGCTGTGAGCATCACATATAATCTCAAGTATTTACCCTAATCACGGTTTCTCAATTGCTAATCAATACTTCTTATTTTAATTCTACCACATCTATTATCATTTCACCTAATCTCATATATTCACATATATTTAGAACTCACACCAAGATCAATGTATAAAAATATTTTAGCATTCATTGTTCCCAAATCAAGTGTATCATACAACACATGGGCTATCCCATCTAAATCCAATTAGACATAGAGTAATCTCAAAGTATAACATTCATAGACCATAGTTAATATTTCATGTGAATTTCTTATCAATTCCAATGTAACCATGGCTTCCTCTCTTTTGATTAGGTGAATCTATATTCAACCATTTACATTCTTTAACCCTTCATTCTCCATTATTATAACTTTACCTGTCATATTAGGGCTAGGATTAGGTTCTTAGATCAGCAAAGATAATTGTTTGGCTTCCCTTCATTTTGGATTTATTACTCTTAACTTTTTCATTTGATATTCATCACCATTTATTGGAATCCATCATTCTCAATTCATTTAACGCACAATGATTCTCTCTTATTGAAATCCTTCATAGTCCAACTTTATTGTTCTCTTTCAAAACTATCTCAACCCAAATGTAATTAAAATAAATATATTAAAAATTCATCATACTCCATTTGCTAATATTTCATCCATAACTCATCATCACAATACAGTTCACCCTTGTCCATTTCCCCTGCACTTAGATATATAAATTGTGTCATTAGACTCCTAATAGCAATTTAGAAATTAAAATCAACTTCCTATTCCTTGTAAGACTACTAAATTTACAAAGTAACATAGACGAGAGCTACTTCTTCATACTGCTTAATCTCTAATCATAATGTCAAATCATAATTATGTGACATGTAGAAAAGACTTGCACTCATTTGGGATTTACTCATTGTTCCCTAGATTATATTGTAGTAGATGCATTAAAGTAGACCATCTTATCAATATCTCTTGACTTCAATTCAAATAATCATACTAAAATTGGAGGTTCTCTTCACATTTTTAAGATAATATAAAAACTAGGGCTTGATATCTCATTTCAATTAAAAAAAATATGTTTTCAATGAGTCAATTTTGTTTAGTACGTATTTAAAGATCTATCAAGGCTATTCACAACACATGGAAACCATAGTTTTCTTTTCAAGATAAGTGATCCATTAGTCATAAATACATCATGTCATCGACTCATTTGAGTCAATTCATCAACATTAACCCTAAACTGGGATATAACTATCACAATAATTGTATGGAGTATATTGATCCTAATACATAGCCATACACAGATTCACTAAGCATTAAGTAGTGTAGTTAATGAACCATATGAAATCCATGATCTAATCATACTACATTTCATAATGTCCATTGTGTCTCCGAACTACATGCTTATTTGGAGTTTAAAGCAATATTAAGATTTGAAAATATAATTTTGTTACCATCAAATTTCATTATAATTGAATTACATATCATGAAGTAAACAAATTTAATTCATTAAGGATGAATATGTAACAAAAAGTATACAAATTTCCAAGATTTTCTCAACTGATTACCAAACAACTTAGAAATACAAATAATAATCTCATTATCTTTAGTTGGGTAGGATTAAGCTTTAAACATCTAAATCAGGGACTAACCACTCACCTCAGGTGTCAAAAAACCTCAAAAACATAGCCTAGGAACTGATCTTTTTTAATATGGATTGAATTTTGAGCAATGAATCATTTTCTTCCTCCTTCCAATTCAAAAATCCTAGAAAGAAGAATTGAAGAGAAAGAAAGAGAAAATATGATGATTTGACATCATTTTGATTCAAATCATAGGAGGGATGAATTTTAGACACCTGAAAGAATATTCACCAAGAAATTCTACCAAGAAGATCACCTACTAATTTTATCATCTCTGGGAAGATAAAACCCTAGATCAAGAATTTTATGTCCCTGAAGTAAAAAGATAGATTATGGAAGATATTAGGTTTTCAAGTAACTATATAGGTCAATTGAGGTGCTTGGAACAATTACAAACAATCATGCATTACATTTTTATTTCCAAAGAATTTGTCATTTTTCGAGTTATTTGAAACTCGACCCCGATGAAGGGGTCTATGGTTAATAAAATGTTCTCCAAAAAATTTACAACTTTAATACATTGTGTTTAATAGAATTTCTGATCTACTAATAAAATATCTCATTTTGATTTATTAATAAATAATGAAAAATCAAATACCATATCGTTATATTTTTAGTTTGAATGTATTGTCAAGTGAGTTAGTCTTAGGAGAAACTCGACCGACCACAGATCCGAAAAACACTCAAAATTTCTGATATTTTATAGGAAAGCTTACATCTGAGTTATCCAAACTACACCCAGATTTTAGTAAAATTCAACTTAAGGATAAGATACTAAAAAGCTTTGAGTATGCCATTCTATTTATCACATTTTGTATTCATATACTACAAAAATCCAAATTTGGGCTTTCTAGTGTTTTCACTTCTAACACCCTAACTATTCAAAATAAAATCCTACTTAGAGTTTCTCATCAAGTTTAGAACATCATAATTAGACTATCATTGTTAACCAAATCAAACAATGTTTGTAAGGAGTGAGATCCCAGAGGGGAACCACTCCCTGCTAAAAATTTGAGGAATACAACCTCCAGTCCAAACACACCCAAAAATGTATGATGGAGTGGGTGTAAAATTTTCAAATATTATTAATGGTATTCAAAACAATCAAAGTGTAGCAGCGGAATAAAAACATTGACTATATTCAATTCTCATAAGGTTACAAAAGAACATCTTAATCTTACATGTAAGGGTACATCATAAGGATCCATGTAGAGGAAAATCTAAACCACATCAAGATTGTCTCCAAGATTTAACGTCTTAAGCTAAGTCCATATATTTAATACATGTCCTCCATATCCTTCACCTAGGGTTGGAAGCATACCCCAACAAGAAGAGAAAATAGATGACATCAGCAAAGGCTGGTATGTGCATACTAAATAGGAAATTGAGCAATATAAGGAATAAAGGACAACAAATATTAAAGGTTTCACATAGAAAAGTAAAGGACAACCCAAGTGGATATCAAGAGAATTAAATTGCAAACCAATAATAACAAAAGAATACTTGCCATAAATAAAACAATAAACGTGTGCCACATAATCACATATCATGAGATTAGGGCACATAACCCTTAATCAACTATCATCATCCTGCATGCATGTGAGATAAACATAGCCCTAGAACAATATAAAGACAAAGGCGTCCAAGCCTCATAAACTTGAAACCTGGTAGAGAATGGCACATAACCAAACTCCCAAATATATATAAAGTGGGTCGAACCTCATAAATTTGAAACTCGGGTATGGGGCACATAACCTCCATCTGAAAAGCATAAAGGGCACATAACCCAAAACCAATGCAATTACACTACTCTAGTGCTACTGAATCACATAGCATGTTTAACGTGGATGCAAGTAGAAAGTATAGTTAGATTATACAAACTAATCACCACAAAAGTGACCAACATATACATCCACCTCATAAGTGGGCAACAAACATCACATGTCATCATATAGAGTTCCATCATGTACAAAGCATATGAAAAGAGTCCGAAGAGAATATCCATGATCACAACATCAATATCAAATAAGGTAGTTCATGTGAACCATGATTTCAAAAGAAAAGACATTGTGTATAGGCTAATGTCCATAAGACCAAGAGAAAGAAGAATATAGGTGATTGCTCAACATAGAATAATAGGAGATGTAAATATACCTCACTTCAGAGTCTATACAAATCCAAGTTACTTCTAGATCCAAGTCTAGGCCTCCAAAGAACCTATTAATCATATATGTAAATTTTAAGTCCATTTCACATTGATTATTCAAATTCTAAAAATTGCCTTTTTATTATTAGTGAATTAGGTTATCAAAACTATGCCATGTTTTAAGTTACCTTTTTCTGAGTTCAAAATATATTTTATTATATTTTTCTAGACTTGTAAATAATTAGTTATGAATTTTGTAAGTTACTACTTATTTAGGAAAATCCATTAAAATTCATATATTAATTAGATTAAAAGTAGGCGACAAAACTGATATCATTATGTAGAGAAAAATCATACGATTCAAAAGCATATTTTTATGTAATTTTGGCCAAACGGGGAATAAGTTATGAGTTCTGGAAAATCTGACCAATTGGAAAATTGTAAAAAGCCACTTATATATTGCAATCCATTCTCATATAAAACAGAGTGACATGGCCCAATCCAGTTTGACCAGCTATCCTAGACCTCCAAAATGTCTGGCGTACAACTCAACACGGTGAAAAGACAGTCCTACCCATAATAGAAAAACAAAGCAGTGAAGAAAAGAGAGGGGTAGATCGGGTAATCCTTCGAGGGCCATCTTCCTCCCTCGTACAATAATGGCACACATCACCGCAACTAGTAGCCAACTCGAATCCCAGATCTTGGGGGAACATCATGCCATCATAGCATAAAACTGAAATTGCCATTGTGCTCCTCGACGCTTGCCGAACACAAGGATCCTCAAGAAGAGTCTCCACAACGACCAAAAACTAAAGGGTAGTCCTCGCCATATGTGGTCCACAAGACAGAAGACCAATCAACAGTGGAAAACATAAAATGATTGACACAAGAAAACATCAGACCTAGCATTCCGTTCGAGGATGAAAAACAACAATTTTGATTGCGATAACATCTGAAATAATGAAGTGTAGATCGTAGATTTCTCTAGGGTACCATCGCCAACCAAAAGAGGGAAAATTGACCTTCTTCTCATGGGGCCAAATACCAGGTCGACAGACCTTTGCAAGGGCACAATGATTGGTCCTGAATGATCTTTTGGGAGTTTTGAGGTCTGGAAATCACTGTTGGTCACCCGAAGGTAGCAGCTTACTAGTTAAATCATGCTGGCAACAGAGACACAGACGACCCGAGTAGGGAAGACATAATCAGGAGTAGGTCATGTCAAATTAACACCAGAGGATGGTACTAGGGAGTTTGGAGAAGGTCAGGGGTAGATCTTTTAGGAGTACGAAGCCTTGATGTGGCAAGGAGAGGAAGGAAAGAGAAGAAACATAGGACGAACAAGACGAAGGGGCGGCGACCTACGGATTGGGGCAATGATGTTATGAACCCTAGAATTTATAGGGTCATCAGATTTAGGATGAGGCAAGGAATATGGATGAGAAGAAATCAGACAGAAAGGTGAAGAGAAGAGGAAGAAATCGGAGAAGGTAGCTGTGAGAAACTAGTTTCCTAGTCCACCTGGAAAACCAAGAAAATGGAGGTAGGGGAAGCTACAACAGCCGTACGATCGGATATCCAATGACCCAAAAAGCTTGTGCATATAAACAAAATAAAAAATTAGTCACATGACAAATAAATAAAATCCTAAATCAAATTGGACTAAAGTGTTAATGCATTTATTTCCCTTTTTCTCTTTCTTCTTTTGAGGGTGCAAATAAACTCCAAATTGGATGAAATTTTGTACAGAGGCTAATTAACGTATGTAGATTATGATTATGAAATTAGATTTGTCTTTTGACTATTTTCTCTTTTCTCCTGTATTAATGATATTAGGATTATCCAAATTTGATGAAACTTCATCCATAAGTCATATTAAGTGCCATGGATAAGAATTTACCATCAATTTTACATGTTGGAGTTATTTGTTCATTTATTTAATACTAGTTAGTTCATGTGCTTTTCATGCAGTATAATTGTATATGGTTGTTGTAATACATCTAAAAGAATAATATGTTTATGTATGTATAAAATTTCCATGATTTTTTTAGTACAAGAAAAAAAAATTAGATGAAAAAAGTCATGAATTTTTCATAAATTTCTTTATGAATATTTTCACATCTTCATTATTTAGTTAATTTGATTATGACAATTTAATTCTTTATTTATATTTTTTTGTTTCGACCGAGCTGTTTAGTTGACTCCTAATCATTTGTATTTCTCTTGATATTGTAAATGTTCACCTTGACAAAGATATGTGAATAATCCTCCTTTCCACGTCCAACATGAATCTTAAGTGGACATAAACTCCACTTTACAAGTTTATTGTGTCATTCTATTTCAAAATCATATAAGATATTATCTTATAAGAGGTAAAATAACTACAAGTACTCACCATCTACAAATATAATATTGATCAAAATAAAAGTCTAATTGTTTTTCCTTCCAAAAAACTAATTAAGGTTATTTTGCTTATTTCCAATAAAATATCTAAATATTTAATTAGACTCTAGCAACCCAGTAGTGTGTTTGAAAAACTTTCTAATTAGTGATGATTTTTAAAAGTCTCCACATACACACCCACGTCAAACATATAACGACACTTGATATAGAGTTGCATGTTTTAATATTATGCAATTCTTTAAATACAATTTATGTTGACTTCATTGTTCTTGTACTATGATACATCAATCTCAATAGTGTCTTTTTGATTGTTATAGGCCAATATATGTGCAAATGACCAAATATTAGATTGAAGTTCTTACAAGATTAGAATAACTTCCTACAAGTTTCATTTTGTGTACTATCCTATTCAACTTACTATTATCATCGTGTGATGCAAAACCACTTCAATAGGTATGAGTATATAGAAATAATGTAAAGAATATTTTTAATAATTAGTGGATGATGATGATAAGTATTAATTATCACTTCAATCATTATCAATGAGTTAATCTTGACATGGTGATTGAGATGCATTACTACTTTCATATTGTGATGTTACCTTGACATATAGAATCATACCTACTCCATATAAGCCTCAACTATAATATTAGTTAAATACTTTGATGATATATTAGTAGAAAATACTAAATTCCTTACAAATATATTTCCTATGTTGATATCATAGTCAATTTTAATATTATTGGAATTCATTATAGTTCATCGTCAATCTTGATAATCATCCAATGACTAATTTGAAACATCTCATGATTTGAACGAGTTTGTTGTAATCACCTATTCTTATTATATATTTAATCTTTCACTTTTGCACTTCCATAACAGTCTAAAATTATTCGGATATATTAATTCTACAACATTAATGTTAAATTATCATTATGTTCTTTGAGAATCTTTTCTTGTATACCTGACATTAGGTTATATAACACATGAATATGATACTTTGGAAGAATATTAAGATATAACATCAGCATTGAATCTTAAAGTTATCAACATACACTTAGATTTGTGCATGAACTTATGTCTTAAATATAACATCATGATCCTTTTTAAGAATTATTTTTCATTGTGAACCATGTCATATATTATGTGTCACTGTAGATATTCAAGGTTAAATATTTGATTGTTTGCTTATGACTTTTTATTGATTTTTCTAAATAAAAATCATTCTGAAATATCCTTTTTGATGCATCTATTCTATCTAGCATCGACAAACCAAATATCTTGAGAAAGCAAACAATAGAGTATTAACATATGGAGTATTATTATATTTGAAAACCTATATTATATCTAAGTGAAAGAGATGACGAAAGTCAACTGTCCACATTTATTATGAATACATAATGCATAATTTTTGTATTCAGCTATTCCAACATCATATGTTTTTATGAGATCATAAATTTTACATATTGTGTTCATGGAAGCTATTAGTTATCGATAGGTTAATCACTATGCTAGTATGTGTATGTTTTGATATTAACGGGATATTCTTTCTCACTTTGAATTAAAAGTATCCTCAATTGCACAATGAATACAAAGAGTTGTTTTTAATATCATCTAGTAATCAATCCTATATCAATCTTTCTCACTTTGAATTAAAAGTATACTCCCGTTTTAGTGAAAAAAATATACAAACTATCCATTTGAGTTATAAATTGGTTGTGTTTCTCTTTCCTATCTATATTTCAGTATTTGGACATCTCAGATACTTACTATATAGATTAATAAAATGTTATAATCAAGTGGTCTACATCATAAGAAGTGCATGAAGTAGGTTTCAACCTATTGTAGAATATGAAAATTGTTAATACAATATTTTTTAATATAATCAAGGTTTTTGTATAGTATACCAAGTGGTTGCAAGGCATAATGTTTATATTACCATTGAATATCATTTTTGCCAAATTAACATAACCATTGAGTTCTCGTTATAGATGTTGTGATTACTGTAATTTCAAATTTTGGTTCATCATTTCCACGTCCATCCAATTGTTCTATAAGAAAAATGTGGGAAGTTGAAACACATTTGAGAAGACACTCATTACTTATATACAGTGTGAAAATAAGGATAAATTATGCAATTGCAGAATTTTTTTTGGCATAATTGATTTTGGATATAGTATGTTGTGTTGTTCCTAGTGGATTCAAACAAGAATTTTAAATAATAAATCATTACCGAACTCATTGAGGCATGTATAATGCATTGTCCTTAAGAGTATTTCCTCCTTACTCAAATAATATTTGTCAGTGCAATAGTAAACAGTGCGGCTCCCACTCTCTTAGGATACATCAACGACTGGAGTGGGGATGCGTACACACACAAGTTGCATTCTCCAACTAATACCAATTGATCGTTCTTCCAGTGATCGCACGAATAACATCACTACTACAAAACCTACCTTTAGTGTCGGTTATTTAAAGCCTTTAGTGTCGGTTTCTAAGCGACACCTATGTGGACGACACTAAAAGTCCACCCATTAGGCGTCGGTTCCAAAATCGACGCCCAAACTCTTCGCGCGCCACCGAAAGCACGCCATCAGGGGACTATAGGCGTCGGTTATTAGATAAGAAACCGACACCCAAACTCTTCGCGCGCCACCGAAAACGCACCATCATGGGACTATAGGCGTCGGTTATTAGTTAAAAATCGACGCCCAAACCCTTCGCGCCACAGAAAGGGTGCCATCTTGGGCACTATCAGTGTCGGTTATAAGTAAAAAAACCGACACCATATATGTCCGCCCCACGGCCGTGCTGTCCAGCACGGCCGTGGTGTTAAGGAAATAGACGTCGGTTTATTGTAGGAAAACTGACACTATAGTGCCCAAACCCTTTATCAGTGTCGGTTATAAGTAAAAAACCGACACCATATATCTTCGCCCCACGGCCGTACTGTCCAGCACGGTCGTGGTGTTAAGGACATAGACGTCGGTTTATTGTAGGAAAACTGACACTATATCATTATGAGTCGGTTATTTACAAATAATCGACGCCTATTGGTTTTTTTTCTGTCAGTCTGCAGACCTGCTGTGGCTGGTCGTAGGATGAGAAACCTGTTCAGTTCAGTTATGAACTGCAGGTTTTACGACATCCATTGATATCAGCCGACAACAGGCCGCAAACCTGCAAAATTAACAATAAAAAAGTAGCACATGCATTTAGCAATACAACATGCAGTTCCATTTTATTTTCACACATTTATAAACATTCACACATGCTAGCAATCTGTAGTTCCATTCATTCACATTCACACATGTAGAAACATTCATATAGCAACCAACACTTTCATTCATTTTCACTCAGACACATGTAGAAACATCCAGACATGTAGAAACATTCACACATATATTATAATTCAGAAATTCATTTACAAAGTATCATTGTTTAGTCATTATTCGCTATCAGGATCCCAATTATATTTTAAAGCCCCCACTAATTGTATGGTTGTTGCCCATTCTTCTCTTACTTCATTTAATTCTCCCATTGTATAGGGAGCATTAACATTTGGTAAGTCCTTTCCTGTAATGGGGTCAGCTTTAAACACCTGTAAAGAGAATGATGTATATATATAATTAATGAGCTATAAATAAGATTGATATATTTCGATCATATTATCTAATGGGACTATATAATACCTGAGCAATACATTCGATATCCAGTACGGCATGTTTGATAATCATGTGCATATATCGCATGACATAGTATCTACATGCCCATCCGTTGTCTTGTGTAGCACACTATAAATTCAAACATACAAAACATTAAAAAATACAACTAATTAAGCATTGTTCACATAAATAAATAATATATATATATATATATATATATATATATATATATATTGCAGTCAGGAACTTACTTTCACGTTCTTCCAAATTATTGGCTGGTTCTTTTTCGTGGGGACCTTTCCTCCAGCCTTTTTGTACTCCTCAAAACCCCTACATGTTAATGTAACACAGAACATTGCAATTAAATAGTAATGTAATAACATATGTTAACGGATATGAAAAATGAAATATTTCTCATCAAAATATTGCCATTTTCATTATGTGTCCAAATCTTGTATTCAATTTACCCCCCTTAGGATCTAGATAATACACAGTGAATGTCTCGGGGGCAATAACTAATAACTCCCAATGCCTACCCCTAGAGGAAAAAAAGTTAAAATTAATAACTCAAAATCCACAATAAAATGTAATTTTCTTAAGTCCAAATTATAATAAGCAAAGTAAACTTACTCTACATTGAATGGAGCCATTATCATTGTCTTCTTTTTTACAGCAAAATTTGAAAAAGACTCACAGCAGTATTGTTGAACTGATGTAGGGTCTTTAACTACTAGACTAATCAAGGATGGAATCAAAAACCCTACATGTTCGAATCCAAAATCTGCACATATGTTGTCTAAGTAGCTGCAAAATATGTATTAATTACGCATGCATTAATAAATAAGAAACCAGATCACCAGATCATACACAAGGTATATGGATGTATAAAGAAAATATCACCTTATCCATAGCTCTATCACAGATGTATTTAGCCAATCATATCGAAACAACTCCAATATATCTTGTATAAATAGTTTTGTTTTGTATGACTGACTTGTAGAATCTGAATCAGAAGAAACAGTTATAGGGGAGTTTATATCATGTTCCCTTAACCATACTGCCATACCCCTACAGTTAGGACCTAACGGGACAGGTAGGTCCTGTGGAACCCAACTAGGTAATGCAGGAGGTGGAAGTGGAGGCCTAGATGCTGTGGGTGTCTTCTTTTTAACCTGTATATATATATATATATATATATATATATATATATATATATATATATATATATATATATATATATATATATATATATATATATATATATATATATATATATATATTTCAGATCAACTGCCAGCATATACACACACTAACAATTGAACGTAATGTAAATTTACCATACCTTATCAGTAAAGAAGACATCCACTTTTAGCCACAATATCACTCCGCCTACTGTCTCACCAAGCGTTTCACAATCTGGGTGGGCATATGGCAGTGGAAGATCCATCCACTGGGGGAATATATGTATCGGGCTCACCCGAATCCTACCAGCTGGTACTGGAGACCCGTGACACGTTTCCCCTGGTAGAGATGGGTAAGCCGACACCTCTGCCACGACATATTCTTTACTTTTTAGTCGGCATGGCTTCAACCCCTACAAATTTTTGTGTAAAGAATGTTATATACATATATACATATCATCTTTTTTTTGAAACGACTACAATTTCATATATACGTATCATCTTGAATTAAAAAACTAGTTACTATGTCATAAAAATACTTACAGTGGATGTGCTAGGTGGTAGTTCTACAGGAATACTCCCAACCTCTGCAGTAGGAGTAGGAGTAGAGTCTGTAGTAGGTATTATCTGGTAAGTGGCAGTCTGAGATGCCTGCCACTTTTTCATTGCTTCTTCGAGTTTCCTATCAAATAGCTTATCTACCTATACATGGATAAAAGAAACGTCAAATTCTAATTATTGAATTCTCTTTTACAATAACATCTACAAGGAAAAAATATGTTACCTCTTCTTGTGAAAGTCCCACTTTTGGGACATATTTGCGCTGGGATGGCCTAAAAAAAGCTTTGATGCTCACACCAGCTCCTGCAGCCCTAATACGTCCAGGATGCTCTGGGTTACCCAGAGCAACTGTCAATTCATCCTTTGTTCCCTCGGGGATGAACTTTCCTTGTTTCCTCAGCTCGTGCAGCTCCCGCTAATCGCCAAAACAAAAATTTGTACTTAAGTAAACACCACAAATAATCAATATTCGAATGATTGCTGTAAGAGTTGTATTTTACCATTTTTGTAGCCGCCTCAGCAGTTGCGGCCTTAGTTATTTCTCCCTTCTTATTTTGCCTCCCAGCTATCCAGACATCATGGCGAGGCAAAGGTGTGCTACCTATGGTAGAGGACTCCTGAGTAGCAGCAGACTGAGCAGAAGTAGCCTCAGCATGTAGTCTTTGGCGAACGCCTGCATACCCCTTTGGACCCATTGTGTGGTCATGCACATTCAGTGCACGCCTTGATCTTTGTGCCTCACTGAGGGCCTAGTTAGTATGCAAATTAATGATTTGGTTAGTAACACTAAATGTTAATCTTGAATAGGTGAATACAACATATATTAATTAATGAGATTGAGACTGATGCCTAATACCTTGAATTCATCAGTTTGTCTTGAAGTGACAAACACGTCCCATTCTTCTTTGTCCAGGAAGTTCCACTGTTCAGTGGCTGTCTTCTTCCTCTTGTCGGCTTCTTTTATGTATTCTCTGGTGAGATTTGTCCTATAGTTCCTTAGGACTCTCCCACAGCGTTGCATCACGCATTTACAATGCATCTTTTCATCCAATTCAAATATACTCTGCAAAATAGAATTGCTATTAACTAGTATCCAAAAATTTAGTAATCTACAAAATAGAATTGCAAATTAATAATAACTCACGCATAAATCCCTCCATATTAAATATTTCTTCTCCTTAGAAACTTTATGCCAAGAATTTAAGCGACAACCGCAATGGCTACGAGTAACAAACCCAAGATATGAAATAAATGAGAATGGACTGGAGTCATCATACTTATCATAGTATTGTTCTTCATCTATAGGATCTTCAACGAACTGTCTTTTACCATGAAGAACAACCGACCATTTATCATTTGCAGGATCATCGATATAAAATACTTGTTTCGCCTGTGATGTCAATATGAATGGTTCAACCTTCTCGCCAATCTTTTCAAAGTTCACTAAAGTGAAACCCAATTCATCCACTATAACTCCTTTGGTGTTATCAACCCAATTACATTTGAAGAGCGGAATTCTGAAATCTATGTAGTCAAATTCCCATATGTCTTCAATGACACCGTAATATGACATTTTAGCTTCACGTGGACTCTTATCCTTTGCAGTTGCAAAAAACATAGTCGATGCTTGAAGGGTGACCCCACTGTTTTGGACGACACTCTTATCATCTTGGCGCTTTGTGTAAAATGTGAATCCATTAATGTCATACCATTCATAAGACATAACAGTCAACTTTGGTTTAAAGGCGAGTCATTTGATAGTTTCAGTAATATCATCTGGTGTTTGAGATAGTTGATGTAAGACTTTATCTTCAAACCACTTAATAAAAGTCTTGTTATGCTCTCTAGCAAGCCACATTGTATTCGCTCGAGGATATTGTCTTTTGATGAAATTGGTATGTTCCTCGATATAAACGTTCACTTCGTACATGTGGTGTAAAATATACAAATGACCTTGTTCTAACTGCTCACGGCTGATTACTTTCACACGTGAACCCAAAATTCCTTTGCCAAATAGCTCGTCAATATTCTTGTCATTATCAAGAGTGTCATTACCACTGAGAAAGTCATTGCAGAAATCCATAACCTCTCTTGCCACATAACCTTCAATTATACTCCCTTCAGGCCGATAACGGTTTCGAACATCACCTTTAAAAATGCTCATGTATCGTTTAAAGGGATACATCCAATGCAAGAAAACCGGTCCCAAGATTTTCACTTCCCTAGTCAAGTGGACAACAAGATGTACCATGATATCAAAGAACGAAGGAGGGAAATACATCTCAAGCTGACATAGGGTAACAACCACTTCTCTTTGTAAATTATCGAGAGTCTCAGGGTCAATAACTTTGCTGCAGAGACTGTTGAAAAAGAAACAAAGTCTCGTGATTGCAAACCTTACATGCTTCGGCAATATAGATCGAATTGACACAGGCAATATTTGTTGCATTAGAGTGTGACAATCATGAGATTTAAGACCTATCAACTTCAAATCTTTCATTGATACCAAACTACGGATGTTGGATGAGTAACCATGTGGCACCTTAACATTTACCAAGCATTCACAAAAAGCTTTCTTCTCCTTTCTAGACAACGTGTAATAAGCGGGAGGTAAGTATGTTCTTTTATTACCCATTTCACGTAATTCTATTAATTCTGACCTTATTCCCATTTCACGTAGGTCCAGTCTGGATTTTATCTCATCTTTAGTCTTACCTGGTATATTTAACAGAGTACCAATGATGCTATCACAGACATTTTTCTCAACGTGCATTACATCGATACAATGTCTGACTGTCAAAGAACTCCAATAAGGAAGATCCCAAAATATTGACTTCTTCTTGAATGAAGAATTGTCACTCCGTGTAGTACATTGTGATCTCTTACCAAATTCATTGACAATGTCTTTTACTCTTTCATAAACAACCTCCCATGGTATAGGTTTAGGTGCAGTCCGTTCCTCATTCAATCCATTGAATGCTTTGCGCTTCCTACGATACATATGGAATTTTGGAAGAAACCTTCGATGACCGAGATATACATTCTTACCGCCATGTTTTAGTCTTGTTGAATTAGTGTTCTCTTCACATATAGGACACGCTTTAGCTCCTTTGACACTATATCCAGACAAATTCCCATATACTGGAAAGTCATTAATAGTGCAAAACAACATAGCATGCAAACGAAATGTCTCTCTTCGTGAAGCATCATAGGTCATCACACCTTCACCCCAGAGTTTCTTTAAGTCATCAATCAGAGGTTCAAGATAAACATCGATGTCATTTCCAGGTTGTTTAGGGCCCGATATCAACAACGACAACATTACATACTTATTTTTCATACACAGCCAGAGAGGAAGATTGTATATAACAAGCATGATTGACCAAGTGCTATGTTGGCTGCTCAATGTCCCGTACGGATTCATCCCATCTGTACAAAGCCCAAGTCTTAGATTCCTGACTTCTTCACCAAATTCAGGGTACAATAGATCAATCTTCTTCCACTGTGGGGAATCGGACGCATGTCGTAGGATCCCATCATTATTTTTCTTAACATCTGCATGCCACCTCAAATTCTTTGCATCTATCAGATTGGCAAACAAGTGTTGAAACCGTGATATTATAGGTAGATACCACATCACCTTGGCAAGAGAACCAATTTTGGACTCCCTCGAAGTCGTCAATTTATACCGTGACGCACCACATTTTGGACAATCTTTCAAATCCGCATAGTCCTTTTGAAATAATACACAATCATTCGGGCATGCGTGTATCTTCTTGGCATCCATTTCCATTGGGCACAACAATTTCTTTACCTGGTATGTTGAGATTGGAAGCTCGTTTCCTTCAGGAAGCATTTCTTTCAACAAAGACAACAATGACGTGAAGCTTTTGTCGCTTCATCTATTGTTAACTTTCAACTTATACAATCTCAACACAGCGCTAAGCTTCGTAAACTTAGTACAACCTGTGTATAACGGCATCTCAACATCATGCACAATGTTTCTAAAAATGGGAGGTGGATCGGTGTGCTCTACCCCACAACTATCCAGCATCGCATCAACGATGTCTACTGGAACTGGTTCATTCACATCTACGTCATTGTAGGCAATTTCTTCTTCCACACAAGCACTGCTATCGACATCCACTGGTTTCGGGTTTGAAATCTCTCCATGCCAGTGCCATTATGTATAGCCTTATATAATCCCGTTGCACATGACATGAGTTTTGATTTCGTCACCAGTGTTGACTTTCAAGTTGTTACCGCAATGCCTACATGGACAGTAGAACCTATCTCCAGGTTGTTTCCTATGTTCCTCGAAAAATCTAATAAACTGGTCAAGACCAGAAATAAACTCTGGGGTGCAGCGATTGCGAATGGACATCCATGATCTATCCATTCTATGATCAAAGAGAAAACAAGTATATATTAGGACACGATTAGGGTCTAGGGTTAACATATTAGAGTTTTTGCATGGTTAAAACTTTAGGCCAACAAATACATGTGATGTCATTCTTATATATAATAAATGTGTACCACCTATCCCATTCTTGAACACCTAATCTCACTAATAAGTGTATAATGTGTATTGGGTTTTCGAGAAAATTTCGGCAGCATTTCCCCACTGTTCTCCAAGTACATATATACTTAGAGAACAAACGGGGAAATGCTACCGAAATTTTCTTGAAAACCCAATACACATTATACACTTACATCCTAAGTGAGATTAGGTGTTCAAGAACAGTCCCAAACCGGGGACTATCCAAGATTTACTCCTAATGAGTAAATCTTGGATGGGGTTTTAGGCTAATGAGTACATATCCACTACATGTATTTGCTCACTTACATTGCATCACTCACAATTAGAGCATTATTATATAATAAATCAAGAATTCAATAGTTTCAAACATGCAATAATGCCCAATCATGTTTAAATCAAACAAAATATCCTAAGTCAGATTAGGTGTTCAATAACAGTCCCAATACATGTATATTGTCATTCCAATACCTACAATCCAACTTTCATCACAATTGATGTTAGGGTTTCATCACAATTTTAGGTATCATATAGAGTATGTAGATGTTAGGGTTTCATTATGCAACAGGGATTCATGTAGATGTTAGGGTTTCATCATGCAACTCGACCAGATGTTAGGGTTTCATCATGCAATAGGGATTTCATCATATAATTGATTTAATCACAAACTCATAATTGATTTCATTTTAGTATATATATATATATATTCTTGTTCTTCCTTCTCCCTCCTTACCAACAGCAACCACGGTCGTGTGGGCTAGCACGGCCGTGGCTGTGTTGGCCAACCACACTGCCGTGCTGGGTAGCACGGCCGTGTGGTCGGCCAACACAGCCACGACCGTGCCAGCCCACATGGCCGTAGTTGATGTTGGTAAGGAGAGGGAGAAGGAAGAAGAAGAGCAGGAGAAGGAAGAAGAAGAAGAAGAACGGAGGGCCTACCGGAGAAAGAAGAAGGAAGAAGAACGAAGCAGCGTGGAGCCGGAGGAGCAGCGGTGGACGTAGCAGCAGCTAGGGGACGGACGGCCGCCGGTGAGCAGGAGCACGGCCGCCGGTGAGCCGGTGAGCAGGAGCACGACAACAGGAGCACGACCGCCAGTGAGCAGGAGTAAGGCAGCAGGAGCACGGCAGCGGAGAAGGGAGCACTGGAAATCGCAGGAGCTAGGGAAATCGGGAATGAAACAGGGAAAGGGGAAGAATCGGTCGGGCTGGTCAGCTATTAAGTTGACAATAAGTGTCGGTTATTTAAAAAAACCGACAACTAAATCTACAGTGTCGGTTCTTTACAAAAAACCGACACCTATACTACATTATAGTCGTCGGTTTTTAAGTAAAAGACAACCGACAACTATTCATGTTCTCTTTAGTCGTCGGTTATTTAGTTATGACCGACGCCATATGTAAAATTTTGGAGCCAATTTTTTCACTGGAATTTTGGATTTGGCGGTTGAGTTTAGGTGTCGGTTGTTTATTAATTAACCGACACTTAATAAAAGCGGTACCCGTGTCTGGTCGACCTTCGTAGATTGGATGTCGGTTTATGTTATCAACCGACATTGTAGACTGTAGGTGTCGGTTTTTGTATAAAACCGACACCTTGAAAAGTGGCTTTATAAGCCATTTCTGTAGTAGTGCATTGACAGTAATAGCAAAATAGAGTTGGAAAAAAAATCTATTTTTGACTATTAAAAAAGAGACAAACTCGTTTTTATTTTATCAAACGTTGATTGGACGGTTGACAAACGAAAGGATGCAAGCGAGCAATTACATATGTGATTGGACTCTTCCTAACACGCTCTAAAAGGATGCAAGAAAAGTTCAACAGGAGGCCAGATTGTACCCCCATGCATGAAGCGACATGGGTTGACACGTCCAATTAAAGGGGACTGGACCGGCCCAAATCCAGTTGGACTATCCCACCGTGCGCGTGCGAAACCCATATCTCACTGTGCTCTTCAAATAACATATGGATAAGATTGCATATATAAGGAAGATGGAAGTTTTAGAATTTCCCGTGGTGGGACTAAAGCTCTTCCTTTTGTATATAAAATACAACAAAACACAACACCTTGCACCTATGTAATGAAGTTTTTAGATAGTAGAATGTAGTGATTGTGGAACACACAACCAATTTATCACGTTTACGTATCTACATGAGATATTCTACTTGTTTCATTGTTAGAAAGGTTCCTTTTATCTCACATTCCAGCAATTATATTTTTTTACAACATAATTACTTTTCATTGCATGTGTTGATGGCGCATGTGTAAAGTTTCATGTATTGTACAATCTATTCAAATACAAAACCAATTACAATCCAAAGCACTCCAATGAGTATACATGTATTTCTAGTTTGCATGCATGAGATGTCTAAACAATATTATTTTTGTAGATCACTCTCACATAATTTTGTTGTGGCTTGGTCGTACTCTCCATGAACAACACGTTGCAAAAAGTACTACATTCTGACTGTGTAGGGAAAAAAATATGACAACGGATGGACAAATTCAAGTCTATTATAATGTATATTCCAAATCACATAGTTTCTAATCTTGCCTTTCAACCTAAAAGTTCTACTCTTTCATGAGATATTTGAATGATTAAGAAAATAATAGAAAGTAGAAGTACCAAAGTAGCGGCAGCTGATTTTGAGATAAACTATAATGTCTGTAGATATGGTTGTTGTTATTAAAAGTAAATCAGCTACTAACAATACAAAATTTTTAAGCAATCTGATATAAAATGAATAGCCAACTCAGACGTGCAATAAAAAAAATAGGATGTAAAATTATATAGCACTGCGAATAACCCCAAAGCTAATCTTAAGCGAAAGGTATATAAGAGAAAGATGATTTGATTACCTGAAATAGCCAAAATTGATAGCATGGAGCACAAAGAGGGGCGAAGACCTTGAAGACCATCAAAGAATTCCAATCCCGTAACTGCCTTGAGTGATCTTGTGTACGTTGCAGAGCAAGAAAAGGAAAGGATCAACACGCGAAGTCTAATCACACAATACGTACTTTCAAGTGACCCTGACTTAGCCAATGCATTAAGGTAAGATCTTGATGTGTACAAGCTGATTAATTCGCATCAGCATCCTAGGGAACATTGATATTCTGATAAAAGACGGACGAGATGGCTGTTTGTTAGGCGATGAACGTTGATCAACCGTGCAGTTCAGAAATAATGGGTCGGATGAAAGATGGATTCATACCAGACGACCTATAACATGGATCTGAGAACCATCAAATATTTCTGAACCAAGCCATGCATATTGATTGCCTGCCACAGCCTTGTACTTCGTGTAACCATAATCCCAAAACGCTTTCCTTGTTGTTGTGATCGATAATGCTACAATATTACCGCTGCAATCGGCATCACTATAGGCCTAGTTTGGGAGAGACTTTTCAGAATGCGGAATTCGTATATTGTCACAGCTGTTGGTAATAAAAAATGCTATGTTATTCAGAATTAATAGCTAAAGATAACATTTACAAAACACGTCATATACGTCATATCGCGTTGGGGCTTACGGCAAGAGTTCAGCTACATGATTGCAACAGCAAAATCAATATAACCAACGAACCGAAATACCACCCGGACACATTTTATACATCGCATACTTGTAGTCGGGAAAGTAGGACGCAAACGGCCCTTAATATTTGTATTCTGTGGTGTCGGCTGCAGTTAGAAAGGAGTTATATACAGATTGTTGAGGATCTTGATCTTATGAAACAGTAGGTGAAAGACATTGCGGACACCGTGGATGTAAAATCCCCTGAGCATGCTTTGTTACATCTATTCGTACATGTGACCTCATGCAAACAGTTCCGTAATTATTTTTTTCTGATGCAACGCAAGTTGTCCTTGTCCAGCTTGGAAGGGAAAGGGAACATAAAGGAAGACAATAAGGTGGTGGAGGAGGAGGAAGGGTAATAGGGCTTTGGACGTCGGATGCATGGGTGGCTATATGGGGCTTCCCTTTGTAATCTCAAGGGTTCGGTGATAGGATTATATACGGATATATATATATATATATATATATATATATATATATATATATATATATATATATATATATATATATATATATATATATATGGTAACAAAATCCGAGAAGTCCACTTGTTAAATGTAATGGCGAAGGAAGAGTCCACTTCAATCTTGGAGGACTTTAACGCGTTCACAATGGAAGAGTCCTCTTAATGTTGGGATCATTAGAGGACGGAGGCGAGTCGGGCCACTTAGTATGATAAAATAGTAGATTTTGAATGTTCTACACACTTTCTCTCTCCTAACTTCACATGTATATTAAAGATTCTCCAAATTATATGAAAATTCACCTAAATGCTATTTTTAGGTGAAAATTACGAATCTAAGATTATTTTTCACTTTTGGAGTCATTTATTATTTTATTTGATATTTTGGGGAAAACATAGATCTTCTCTATCCAAAATGAATTAAATTAATTATTATTATGTGAATAATGTGAAACTTGACTCCCAAGACAATTGTGACCCAAGGAACATGATTTTTAACTTAGATTCAATTGTTGATATTTCTTTTAATGAGTTATTTCAAAATTAATATTTGTGGCTCATTAGTATTATTACCATTATTCATCCAATTATGCTTCATCCTTTCATATTATCACCAAAGGAATTATGTAAGATTATTTGCACAAAATTTTATATAATTCATCATTACTTTTATGTGTCCATTATTGGACAAAGATTAATGTATTACATTAGGGTGATTTATACATGTATTAAAACATTAAGGTTATACTAAACCTCATCTAGATCTATCCTCAACCTTATTTGGCTAAGTCCAAAAGATCAAACTTCTAGGGTAGGGTTTGAGATCTAATATGTTACAATGTTCACCTAAGTTAAGCATGTAATCATCCAAGTAAACTCTAATTAGATGGCTAATATGAAACTGTGTCATTAGAGTACCGGTCGAGGTCCTTATGAGAGCTTATTTCCAAATATGCTATGATCCATTTTTCTTGCTTATAATGAGGATTTCACATATTCTACACCAGATTACTATTTTAGTCAATTTTTATTAACATATTTATCTGTATTTGAGTTGATTTGATGTAGTTTGTGAAGTGAACCCCTAGATTATGTTGAGTTAGTTGTCGGCAGTAATTCTATCTTTTGACATGTTATTTTTTTTGGAAATGTGATAGCCTAATCATAATGCACATTTTTTAATGTTTGAAATAGACTTAAAGTTGTTCTGGACCATAATTAGAGTTTTGAGACCATTGGGACCGACATTGAGAGTCTTAGTGGTCACATGGGAGGTTGCTTGGTCTTTGCCCAAGTTATGGTCAAAATCAATCAAGCTTTCTCTAGGTGTTTATCGATGTATAGGTTGCTAGCAACCACATTAATTGATGGGATTGGTTTCTACTAACTCATCAATGGTTCATATGACCTTTGACTCAATCATCCTGACTTGTGGGATTGCCAATGGCCCAAGTTGATCTCTAGCAACTTGAGATTTTTAGTCATTAATGGCCCAATCAGGTCACTACATACCTACCATTATTGGGTTTAGCCAAAGGTTGATCAGGCCTTTAGATAATCAGTTGACCTATCATATGCAATCAAATACACGTCTAAACACCTCTTATTATCATTTGGCTATTAAGTCTCATATTTGAAGAAGAGGGTGTAACATACCCAACTATGTGTATATAGCCTAGTCCTCATTAGCTTATTTTTTATGATGTCCTTAATAACCTTTTTCTTAAATTAGAGTTTATTAGGATTTATAGAAATCAAGAAATATGTTGTTTTAGTTGATAACTATATTGAGATTGGTAGTTTCATCTTTGTTTATTTATGGGAAGATATCTTACTTCTAAAATCCAAATAAGAAAGAAACCCTCAAAAAGTTTTTTATGTGGTTCTTAGTTAGTAGAACAAGAGATATCCTTACTAACTTCCCTATAAAATCGCAGCCCCATGGGCATCAAAGGCCTTCAAGAAATACATAGATATGTTCAATTTTATCTAAACATGACAGTTCTTCTTCTTCCATGTCATTTCTTCTTCTTCCAATCCATCCACCTTTGGAAGACATGTGGCCAGTTCTTTCTGTCCCCAGGCCATTCCCTTCGAATTCCTTAGCTAGGAGACTTCCTCACTATCATGAGAAGCTCTTTCAATTACGGGTCTTGAGTAGACGACATGAGTTTCCCCTACTCTGATTGGAGGCACCCAACCTCAAAGGTCTAGGGGCTTGTTCCAGGAACATTGTGGTCACATGTCCAAATATGGCGAGTTCAGTGTGACCTTGACCCTAATCTTTATGGTGAAAATGATATTTAGGCTTTCAATTAAGGTGTGTGCATCAACCCTATTAAAATTGGACATTCTCGTGACTAGACATCCTTTTTCCCATATGAGGCATAAATTGAATTGTGCATTTTCTTGGAACACCATTATCATCTTTTGAAGGTACTCTTCTTTATGAATATCTTCCCGATTTAGTATTGATGTTGTGTTAATATGACGTTCATGGTCTTCTGACCTAATCTTACTATTTATATGGGTCCTCTAACCCCACTTGATGGCAATATTATATTCCCGTTCCTTACATGCAATTGACTATACTTTATATTGTCGTCTCTAATTGCATGTGTGAATTGACTAGTCATAACTAGAAGTAGGGACACCATGATTTAGGCATCAAATTTTACAGTCGTACCACATATATATTATTTTCAGCATTGGGTTTTATTCCCATTCCAGACACTGGTTTTATTCCCCTACCACATATGATATTAAGCATCAGTTTTTATTCCCCTGTATGCACTTTGGTCCTATTCATCCTAGAAAAATTCTTTATTTGATTGACATTGAGGTTCTAGTCCTCCTGCTCGTTGATATGGAATTTATGGGTTCCTATCCCAATTTTTAGTATATACTAGTTTGTATTATACTCACTATGCAACTATTTAGTTTTTGTGATACTATTGATGTGAAATTATATGGCAAGAATTCTTTCTGATATCCATACACTTTTTAATAAATGCCTCATCTACTTGACATGTTATATCTTTTGATGCCTTTCTCTTGGACTTCTCTTTATTCAAATATCCTTAACATTGATTCTTCCTTGCCTTAAATAGTACCCAATGGTTTATTATATGCACATACTCAATTATATAGTGACTCCCATTTTCTTGACTTCTTTCCTTCATTGGGTGTTGTCTTCAACCCACTCAAGTGTGGGTAGGCTGATGGAGGATGGCTCATGATGAATTTGAACTAGGAGATTAGATTTGGATGATAGTTTGATATGGTCAGGTTTCCCACAAAAACTGGTCCTAGTGGCATAAAATATGTTGCCTTTAACTTTATGGATTCCACCTATTGGGTGAGGAACAATATAAGTAGATTATTTTTGTGATAATAAAACATTTTTGATTTTTTTATGCTATGTATTCATGGTACATGTATACCATTCTTATGAGAAATGAAAAATACTCCTAATTCACCATGCTCATTAGTGTGTTTGGATTGAGTGGTTTAATTCCTCAATTAAGTAAGGAGTGGATCCCCTCTCAAGTCACAATATCTGTAAGATGGTTTCAAAGAATAAGCAATTGATAAATATGACTATTTTAAATTATCCTAATATGTTCCTATATCTATGCCTTAAATAGGTAGTTAATTGATTCTAGAGAGACCTTTGAGGGATCTACCTAAAGTCTAGGATAACCAATTGGGATTTCAATCCCTACTCAAATCGGTCCTTTTATATACCCTAAGCCCTTTGTGGTTGAGACTCTACCTATGGTAAAACCTAATCTCTTCCAACTAAGGTTGAGTGTCTTTGTAACCCTAGTTTTCCCATGACAAGGTTCTATGTTGTTTGTTAGGATAAGTTAGGTTTTCATGATTGAATGGTTGTGGTGATTGATGTGACCTGTAACTATGTATTAAGAGTTGATATCATGGAATAGGAAACCTTACCTCTATCATATTCCTTAAATTAGAATGTTTGGTACATCCTTTTGGATGCTTGGATAAGTCAGCCCCTTGTTGGAAGTATGTGATGGTAAAAATCCTAGTTAGTTTGTTCAAGTTGGTGACTTGGCTTCGCATCAATTTTGGATCCTATTTCAATTTTACATCACAAAGTTTTACTTGTAAACTTATTTTCATTATTATACTATATGTACAAAAGAAAAGTTTTTTTACTTCTATCGATAGTTTCATAAACCAAGTCACCACCAAAGGATTTTAGGTAGTGAGAAACCCTTGGAAAAATCCCCTGACTGGTTAGGTCAGCCTAAAAACTTTAAGACAAAAATGTGAAGAATAGAGTAGGAGGGAGTTTTGGGTATGGTATGACTTAGTTGACTTACCCCTTGTTTCATATATAGATTGTTGGTTGGATTTTAAATTTATAATATTAAGGGTTGGAGTCTTGTAACATATAGACTCTAATATGCTGATATAAGTTTAAGGATTTTTTAACTTAATAATGAATGCATTAACTAACTTTTAAGTAACTTCCCCAATTAATGTATCTCTTACGGATATAGATGAATCGAATCTACTTAGTTTACCACACGGATGTTAATTGAATAACTGAAATTAGTCTTGCAAACTGAAATCATGGTGAACATAAATACTGTTGCTCCATTTGGTAAAGCGGTGCAATTTTTTAGGCAGTGATGGGGCAAGGTCGGGCAGGTTGCAATCGCTCGTAACCACTGTTACCAAATGCAAGATCACTTACCGCTTTGAATTTGTATTATTTTTAGTGTTGAGTAGCATTCAATGGTAGCTTTTTCTCACTAGACAAAAATCTTGCGGTGATCCCATGGAACCTTATGAAGCTTTGTATGGGAGGCGTTGTCGCTCACTGCTTTGTTGGTATGAGATAGGTGAGTGTCAACTTTTGGGTCCTGAGCTTGTATCGCAGACTTCAGAGAAGATCAAAGTCATATAACAATAGTTGAAGATAGCCAAGGATAGATAAAAGTCTTATGCTGATAATCGTCACATGCCTTTAGAGTTCCAAATGGGATATAAGGTGTAACTCAAGGTCTCTCCTTGGAGAGGTATGTTGAGGTTTGGGAAGAAGGATAAGCTGGCTCCCAGGTATATGAGACCTTACCCTGTGGTGGCATGTGTTGGGAAGGTGACTTATAGGTTGGAGCTACCACCAAAGTTGCACATTGCATCTTCTCTTCCATGTTTCTATGTTAAGGAAGTGTCACCTGGATACAAAGAAAGTGCTTTAGCCTGTGGAGGTTGAGTTGGAGTAGGAGCAGTAACATGTTTAGGGTCTTGTGTTGATCATGGGTAGGAGGGTGAAGAAGTTTAAGAAGCAGTATATAGTGTTGGTTAAGGTTTTGTGGCATCGTCATGGTGTGGAGGAAGCCATGTGGGAGTTAGAGGATGACATGTGTAGAAAGTACCTATCTTTGATTGCATAGGATTTCAGGGGCAAAATCCTTGTTATGGGTTCATTATTCCATGGCCCCTGACCTAGCTTTATGCTTGATCTTGCTTGCTTAGCATAATAAGATACTAAAAACCTTAATCTAATAATGTGATCTACTGTAATAACATGTAACATGCTTTTTTTTAGTTTGGTCAAGTTTGGATGTTGTTTGAGCTAGATATTCCTTTATGTGCTTATTTTGGACCTAATTGCAATTTACCCATGCTCATGATTTATCTTTATAATTTCTTACATGCTTGTTGTGCCTCACATGTTTTGCCATCATGGTGGGGAGAGATAGTGGTGCTCTTAGCCCTTTTGGTACCTTAGTTTGTTGAGGACAGATGTGGTGTCACCTTGTGTTGTTTCTAGGGTTTGCATAGATGCCCTAGTTTGGTGTTGACCCTGTGTGGTGACCGTTGAGTTTTTGGTTTTCAACAACCACCTTGGTGTTCCTTCGACCTTGTTCTCTACGGTTGAAGAGGTTTGGGTGTGCCTTGTATTCTCTTCGACCTATGAGCTCTTGATCCCTTTCTTTGGTTGCTAAGAGCTAGGGTTTTGGCCTATGTGACCATTGGGTTTTGATGTGTTCTAGTAGCAAAGAAATCCCTTCAACTAATGGGTTTTCTTAGACAAGTAGGTCGATGATTTTCCTTGGTTTTAACAACCTGCGTTGCATGCATGGTCTTAGATGGTCGAGTTTTGAGGGACATGTGGCACATGTGTGCATGACACCTAACCTCTCCTACCTCTCTCTACCCTTGGGTATATATACCTCTCTCTTAGCATGCAAGTGATCCTTTTGAACCCTCTTCTCTATCTATTCTCTTTGGAATTTGTCCCTTGTGTTCTTGGTGGATAACATGACCTCAACCTTGGAGAAAGGTGGCCAAACCCTTGCATGTGTTGATCTAGGGTTGGAGCAAATCTTCTTTGGTGATCCTTCTGTGCTCCTTGATCTTGGTAAGTGATTTATCCTTATTGGTTTCATTTTCTTGCAACCCTACCCCTCTCTTATTTCTCTTGGACGAATCCATGGGTTTCCATGGTGCTTCTTCTTGAGGAACTTCTCTCTTCATGGCCAAATTCATGGTTCTCCATGAAAGTGCCTAAGTGGAGTTGAAGATCTCCTCTCTCCTTGTCTTTTCTGGTCTAGGGTTTTACCTCTTTCTTGTGCTCCTTTAACATATGGTTTTGTTTCCCTCTTTGAGGTGGTGATAGCTTGGCTGTGAGGTGGTGATCAAGCTTTCATTTTCCTCTCTTTGTTAGAGCATCTTGCTTTTAGAGTTGTTCTTCGTCATCAAGGCCAGTTATATAACTCTCTCCTTGATTATTGTTGCATTTAACTCTGCATGCTAGTAATCCATCTCAAAAATGTGGTTCCTAATAATATGGTGATGATATCTTGAGCTAGGTTTTGTGTCTATGTGGTGATCTTGAGTAGATAAACTCCCTTTTTCTAAACCCTAATTCTTGTACCCGAGACCTTGTTGATGATGGAGGTGTTGGCCCTTACATGCACATGCTAAACATTAGTTTTCCTTTCATGATCATGCTTTTGCTCTCGTGATTTAGAATGGAGGTTTTAGATACATGGGTGACGAGTAAACAATTGGTTTTATCTCTCTTGTATCATGGTTCAATTTTTCTCATGATTGATGATCAGATTTAGGGTTTTGGTGATGACCTTATTCTAGTGCTTTGCATCGTGGTGACTTTCATCTCATGGTGGTTATCAAACCTATTTTGATCATGTGTTAGAGGTATTTTTCTCTCTCGTGATGTTCATCATGATGTGGTCTATGTGGTCAAAGAGTTTTGATGGTTTTGGGTCGCTAAGTATGGACCTACTTCTGAGGTCACTACGGTGATATACTTCTCTTAGGTCAATGAGTTTCCCCTCATGATATTTGGTCACCATGCCCTTATGTCCTTCAGTCAATGATGAATTAGATGTTCTTCGATCGATTATGTCCTTGACTCAAGTGATCACTAGGATAGTGATCTTCCCTTCATCGATGACCTAATGTGGTCCTCTTCGATCAAAGTCATGTCTTGTTTCTCTTTGTTCGCTATGGGTTGATTCATGTGGATGATGAGGGTGATCTACCTTTGGGATAGATTAATATGGTAAGGTCTACTCCTCTTCGATCCATAAGATTTCTTGGACATATTTTCCTTATATGGTTGACCTAGTGATGATGGTGGTTGACCCTCTTGCTTCCAAGAATGTGGGAGATGGTGATAATTAGAGTTTAATGTTAGTTGTTGTTTGGAAACCCTAATTCAGTTAACCATGTTGAAACCTAGCCCTAATTGCAAGTATATAATGATGTTGCCTAGTTGCTTGAATAATTAGAATGATGATAGAATGCTTCCTCTCTCTTAAATTGTTGTTGCCTTAATCGGTTAGCATATGAGAATTATGGTTCTTGCAAGCAGGGTTGACAAACTTATGTGTATGGTGGCAATGATGAGCCTTAATGAGGTGTGGAGAGATAATGATGCTCCTTGCATGAACTATGGGAATGGTCTTATGACCTCAACAATGGCTTTGTGCCTTAGTTTGAGGTGATATGCTCTGGTTAGGTGATGAAGGATTGATATCCCATGATAATGTGGTAATGGTGATGGACTCATGAGTGGCAGTGGAACAATACCATGTGGTGATGTGATAAGCTTTATATATATCATATGTTTTATATCTTTTGAAGTTGCACTCTACCCTTGCTTTTGTAGAATCTATTTTGGGTTTGATTGTAACTTGATTGATGCAATAAAAGACTTTCAATTGGGTTTAACTAATCAAGTGGAACCCTACTCATGTAGTTTCCCTGGTCATAAATCCATTTCAGCATTAGGATTTGCTGGATGGTGAAACCAGTATTCCTAAGGGACACTGGGAGTGCATATTATTAAGTATGTGAGGTGCAAGTGACTAATTGTCCTTGACATATTGACTCCATAGTTTGAGGATGGATGCGATCATGCCTCGGTAGGAGAATGACAATGGTTGTATCTCAATGTAAATGATGTAAGAGAAGATAGTTGCACTTGTACCTCATATGTTTGGGTTTGTATACCATGTTTACTAGTGTCATGACATATATACTAAGGCGGACTAGGCTATTTTGTAGTTGGACTCTATATGTCATTGCGGTGGACTCTTACTGATCGAGGATAAAGGAGATCATAGGAGTTTGACTCTCCTAAATCTTGCATGGCTCTATTTTCAACTTAGTAGTCGACAATTGGAGTGTGAGTGGCATACCTCAACTCCTCAGGGCTTGATTGATTAAAAGATGTAATACAACCATGTAGTCTACTTGCTTAGGGTTAAACATGATTCACATTTGATGTTTACCCTTGCCTATTTCTTATACTGCTTAGTTATTATATAATGTGATTTGAGAAGTTAACTATTATACATGTTCTTCATATTCATTCTTAGCATGTTACTATGCTTACCTATTATGGTTGTTCAGCCTGCTCAATATGTGTGCTCAATTTTAATTATGCATTTAGCTGAATCTGCTCATAACTACTTAATCTGCTATAATCATACATCTTGTTATAGAAATAGTCATTGGTGAGAGTTATATATCTCGCTGGGATGTTGGTCTCACCTCGTGGGTTTCCACATCTTTTAGGTGGTCGTCAACAGCGTGGTAGAGATCGCGCTGTTATAGTCATACATATTGTTATAGAAATAGTCATTGATGAGAGTAATATATCTCGCTGGGATGTTAGTCTCACCTTGTGGGTTTCCACATCTTTTAGGTGGTCATCAGCGGCGTGGTAGAGATCACATTGTTGAGGAAGAGAAGCTCGGTGATTAGTAAGAAGTAGGAGATTTGATAGTTGCTAGCGTGTGTAGTAGAGTCCCATGTGTCGTCCATGTACTCTCAAGTCTGGGAAGGGATGTATTCTGTATTATGTTGAACATCGATGCATGTTTTTAGCAGTATGGCATGGCTTGTATAATTGAACAAATTCTTTTGTAATAGGTTTTTAGTAGATGGCCACTATACAGATGTGAATACCTGATATGGTATGTGATATGTTACAGGTTGTGGATCTTGATGTAATATGTTTTTGCACAGTGATGGTAATATAAGATTGGTTTTAATTTACTCGTTCTTTTGGTAATGTTGTTGTTAGTAGTAAATTGTGCACTTTGTTTTCAAGTTATCGCGACTGGGCCTCACACACAACTAGCATGATTTTATTTAGCTTTTGATAACTATACTTACAATGTTCATAGAATGACAAACTGTTCATTTTATATACAAGTCTTTGCTTTATAAATGTCATGGTAAACTACAAGACACAAGGAAAACCACAAGTTCATCCCATGACCCAATTACAAGAATAATCTAGATTTTTCACATCAGATAAAGACTTCACCTAAATGAATAAGCTACTTAGCTTGAGAAGAGGGTTGGATAGATGGTACCTTAACTTTAGGACCTAATTTTTTATTGGTTGATTAGCCAATGTCTAAGTGAGTAGATACTTAATGCATTGTTGCAACTTTTTTATTCTTATCAACAGATTAAAAAATAGTTGAATAGTATGAGCAACACACCACTAGACATAATAAGGAGTACAATAGAGATATATAGAAAACATGAAATTCTTTCATAGCAAGTCCATGATCCCCCCTTTGGACAAAGTAGAAATTATATTCTTTCATAGAAGAAATTAAGTTCTTTTTTAGCAAGTTGATGAACCCCCTATGGATCAAGTAAGTTTAGCAATACCCCTATGGAAAAATATAAACAAGTTTACGATTCCCCCCTTTGGACCAATATAAACAAGTCCATGACCCTCCTCTGGACCAATATAAACAAGTCCATGATCCCCCCCCACTCTAGATATTTCTTTCTTCCTTCCTTTGTCTTTAACTTGGGACCAAGCTCCTCTTCCAAATCATTACACGTAAAGCATGCCATCATAAGAAATAAATAAATAGTAGTTTAGAAAGAATTATATCAGTATCATCCTACTGCATTTAAGGCTTATCAATTCACAATATTATCATAGTAATGATGGGCCTTCTTCCAAGAAAATCAACTAAATCTAAGCCTTAATAAGTCACAAGATCGTCATATAAATATTGAACCTTCTTTCATGGCAATCAACTACATTTGAACCTTAGAAGGCCAAAGATGATTATACATATATTCAACCTTGATTCTCAAGGCTTTCACAAAGTATTGCTGCCTCAAAAGTCATATAAGTATAAGAATGAATTCAGCAAACTCTAAATTTCTTTCAGGCCTTATGTAGGTTTTTTTTTTCAATCACAACTTCTCAAGAACAAGAGATAAATATCATGAATATCATTAATATACTTATGACAACAAACAACTAATCATCTCTTTCATGTTCTCATATATTTCATGTGTTTATATTCTTCTAAAAGTCCAATTTAGAAGATAGATGGAAGACGAATTCATGCTATAATCTCTTTTAGCAAAGTCAACAACAATCAAATGTATATATAATTAATCTCTCATATTTAGCTCATCTTTCCTCATTTTAGAACTTATATTTTGCACAAACTAAAAGACACATACCATAGCAGGTCTGGTTTTATACCTTTCTTATGATCAATATCATATATGCTCCAACAATAAGTTTTTTGAGCAAACGAGGAAGAAGAAAGGTGTAGCACAATAGTAAAAATACATATCTACTCACCTTACTTTAAAAGATGCAAATTCCAAGTCTAGTAAGACTCCAGAAAGTTTGTTCTTAAATTAACCTCCTTTTATTTAGAAAATGTCCATGGAGAAGAACAGATAGAAGGGGAAGAACAAATCAACATTTTGCTCCAAATTCGAAGTGAATATAGGGGAAGTGAAGTGGAATCAATAGGTATTCAAAGATCTGGGTGGAACCAACCTTAAATCTGAGTAAAGAAAGAAGATTTGAACTCTTAAGTTAGAAATCTGTAAGAAAACATATATGTTCAGTCCTCTTTACCAAACTCCCCCTTGATTATCATAGAAGCCGCCCTACAGACCTCCAAAGCATCTATTTTCAGTTTAGTTGGATAGAGAATGAAAATACAAATGCATATAACCAAATTTTATTGAAACACAAAGTTATGTCATTTTTTGTGATTATGACTGAACAACACCACTGCTCGCCACCTGCAATTTGCATGCCAATTGCTAGTTGTTGTTTACATGCATATTACAAATGCAATAACTTTCCCATTTTAACTCCGATTAAATCTGTTCTTTTTGTGTTGGATTAATAATTCAATTCTATACAACAATACCATACAAGTTTAACAAAATATCAAATATCAGTTCTTATATAAATTAGATACTCAGGTCTTTGAGTATGTGATACTTCTACATTGTGTTTGTTCTTCTCTTACCGTTATTAAGTTCCAACTTTCAAGTTAGACTTAAGACATATTCAAGTAATTGTCTATTATTAACACATAATCATAACATAATTCTTATATTTATAAGATGAGATGAAATTGAGACTAATCATGTTGAGTAGAACATTATTTATAAATAACTTAAATTTGCATTGTTACATCAACCTTCACTTGCCCTTATGACACTTTTCCTTACTATTAAATTCCCTTTGGTCTTTGTAGCAGATCTTCCACTTTTGAGAGGTGCATGCTTTCCATATTGTCAGATATGGTGGAGTGTTGACTTGAAATTTTTATGGATGGTTTTTCATTGTACGAGGAGTCATTTTTAGATTTCTTGGATAATTTAGACAAATAGAAATGTGAGGAGATACATTTAGTCCTCAATTGGGAAAATGTGATATGCTGGTTGATGGGGGTATAATGTTGGGACACAATGTGATCAATGAAGACATGGGGGTAGATCTAGTCAAATTATAAATTATCTCCTAACTTCATCCACCATCATTGATGAAGGAAACAAGGAGTTATATATGCCATGTAGAATTTTATTGGAAACTCATTAAGATTTTTTAAGATCTTGAAACCAATTTCAGAGCTTCTTGAAAAAGACGTAGAAACCCATGTTTGATTACTTTTAATACTTTGAGAGAAATATTAATTTTAGCTCATGTTGTGGTGGCCACTAATTGGAACCATCCATTCAAGCTTACTACTGCTGCATCTAATTTGACAATTGAAATTGTTTTAGGACACTAGAAGGATTGTCCTTTATATATTATCTATTATGCTTCTTGCATGTTAAATGGCACCTGATTAGATTACATTACCATTGAAAAAGAGCTTTTAGCCATTGTTTTTGCTTTTGGATAAATTTCAGCAACAATCGATTGAGGCAAAAGTCATTGTTTGGACATATCATGCTACAATAAAATATTTATTCTTTAAAAAAGAGGCCAAACCTACACTTATTTGTTGGATCTCACTCATGCAAGAGTTTGACATAAAAGTTAGAGATAAGGCTGACATTGAGAATGTTATGGTAGACCACCTCTATGATATGAAGAAAGTGGAAGAGAAGGGGCTAGATATTTCCAACCAAGAGACTATCCATGATGAGAGATTGTTAGTAGTGAAAACACCTGACCTATGGTATGCTGACATTGTTATTTATTTTGCTAATGGGGAAATGCCAACAGACTGGAATTATCAGGAGAAAAAAATAAAATTTTCTATTCTTTGAGATACTATATCTGGGATGGTCCTATTTTTCTAAAGCAATGTGGGGATGGATTTTGAGAATATAGAATATTGTCTTACTATCACCTCCTACCCATCGAGGGACACCATGCTAGTATTGAGACTGATCCAAAGGTGTTAGAGTGTGGATTTCAATGGCCATCCTTATTCAATGATACATACAATTCTATAAGGATGTGTGATGTGTGTCAATGCACCAACAACATTTCAAGGAGATAAGAAATGTCCATGAAGATATTTTACAAAGTAGAGGTCTTTAATGTTTGGGGCATTGATTTAATGGGTTAGTCTGTCTCTATGATATTTATATATTATGGTGGCAGTTTATTATGTGCATAAATGGGTTGAAATTATTCCAGTATGTACCAATGATGCCAAAATAATTTGCAAATTTGCTAAGTTTTTACAGGTTTATGATGTCCTATTTGATTATTAATGATGGTGGATCTCTCTTCACCAACTACAAATTTAGGGCCCTCTTGAGGAAATACGGGGTATTTCATCATGTAAATACCCCCTATCACCCCTGAACACAAGGACATGTGGAAGAGTCCAATCGGTAAATAAAGATGATATTGGAGAAAAATGCTTCTAAGGCATGTATTGATTGGAATATGAAATTAAATGATCATGTGAGCATATAGGACCATATTGAAAATCTTAATTGGTACAACACCCTACAGACTTGGTTATACCAATAGAGATAGAACATAGATCCATGTAGGCTTTAAGGATGTTGAATTTTGATCTGAATCCATCATGTAAAAAGAGAAAAACATAACTTAATGAACTTGATGACATGCGCCTTGATACCTACAAGAATGCTAAGCTTTATAAATAAAGAACCAAGCATTTTCGTGGTAGACATATTCTTCATAGAGATTTCCACCCATGGCATCATGTACTTTAATTTATTATAGGATGAGGCTACACCTAGGTAAATTTAAGACTAGATGGAGTGGCCCATACCATGTTGTGAAAGTTTATCCACACTGAGTCATCAATATCAGTGATGGTTCTATTATGTTTAAAATCAATGGATATACTTTGTTTGCCTCAACAATTGGCTTAAAATATACTAATTAATGATAGATGAATATATCATGTAGTTGCCCTAGCCATAGATCCATCATCGTCAGTATTTGGTGATGGTAAAATAGGTTTATCCTGTGGGATTACCTGGAGCACATATTGTTGAATATGCGAGGTTTCCCCTAGCCTAAAATAGGAGGGTTGAGTGCAGCTGCGGTTGCCGACTTAGGATATATGGAGCATGGTGAACATACCTATGGCTCAGGATATGTGATGATGAGCATGATGCGTTCATGGCTCGTATGTATGCACTAGAACCTATGATGAGGTGAGCTAGAGATATGGGTAGCTTGCAGAGCTGACCCAGAGGCTGAGGCCCTATAAGCATAAGACTGCAATCTTGCTTGATGATTTGTGTACTGACCATGAGAAGGTGAGGTCATGGAGTCCGGATCTCCTTAGACCTTGTATGGCACCGGATTGGGCTTCACAGCCAATGGTTGGATTTGAGCAGGGAAGGCTCACTTCCTCAGGGCATAATAAAACATAATCCAGCCGAATAGTATATCTTGCTTAAAACAAAAACACAAAACATTGATTGAGGCCTTGATTATATAGCTGATCTAGTTACACCTTGCATATATGTGTAAGATCCTTATATTCTGTGATAAGTTTTTATAAATCTTATCTTGTCAATCATGTTCCATAAAGAAATACTTGGTTATATGCCTCCTAGATATCTTGGTAAGATTGAAAGTAATAATAGCCTTGCTCGGTATGCTGCTCTTATTATACGCTTTATCAGTTATCTGCTTTAACCTTTTGAGGTTTTATAGTTTCAGCGGGGAGTTATGTTTCTCGCTGGGACTGTGTGTCTCACCCCGCTGGTTTACACCCTTTTTAGGTGAGCGCTCTAGACGTGGTGGTGGTCGTGAGGTTGCAGCCGAGCAGCAAGAAGAGCAGTAGAAGGCAAGAGATGGACATGCTTCTATTTTGGTGGTTTTGTAGTAGAGTCCTAGAGTCATCCTTGTACTCTTAGGTCCTCAGAGGTGTTTGATGATGTTTCACAATGTTTAGTTGTTGTAATTTTGTATATCCTGCTGTTGACCGTACGTGGCCATTATATATGTATAAACAGGTGTTGAACTCTGGTGCTGACGGTACAACTGGTTCCAATAAGCTATGAACCTATATCAAGATTTGTGAATGTTTATATAATATGTTTCTCTACAGGATATGGATGCAAAAGTTCTCTCATGTATGCTTTCCGCAATCGGTTTTAATTAACCCGTGTTTTCAGTAATATATGGTTCCGTACGTTTTCGTGTATCATCTCATTGTCTTTGTGACGGCGAGGTGTCACACTAGGCCTCCAAAGAACCTCTAGGGAAGGTGGACATGTCCAATAAGTAAGGTTCCCAAGCTTAGATAGGTTGGTTTCTCCAACAAAGCTCATATCTCGAGCAAGAAGTACCTTCTCCACTTTAGAGGTGAAAACCCCTAAGAAAAGAACATGGAGATGAGGTGTTTATGGGTTCTAGGTGGGGTTTCACCATGGAAGGCCATGGTTACGACCTGGAGGAAGGTGGAAGGAAGAATAAAAACATGAAAATAGGGAAGCAAAGTAGGATTCTTACTAGTTTTGGTCAAAATCACCAAGGAGGAGCTTAAGAGATCCTAAATAGAGAAATTTGGAACCCTAGGAGTCTTCTTCACCAAGGTAGGCACCCTATTTTTACCTTGGGACAGCCCCTTCATGGAAAAATAGAGTAGGAATGATGCTATAAGCTAGAGGAAATAAAGGAGAGCAAGAGTTTTCGAATTGGGAGTTGGGAAGGGATAGATATGGCTATATAAAGAAAGAGGTCAAGTATGAGGTGTCTATAAGACTTTCCATGTGTCATGTATAAGGGTGTCCATGGACATGCAAGCCTTCATGGATAAGTAAGATGTCAAGCATGATGTGTCAAGTTACTTTCCATGTGTCCAATTCTAAGGGTGCCTATGGATTTGCAAACCTTTATGGATAAGGAAGAAGTCAAGCATGAGGTGTCCATGGAGCTTTCCATGTGTCCTTAGCCTAGGGATTTCATGGCCATGCAAGAAGAAATCTCATAGAAGCTTCTTGAATTTCAAATGTCAGTTTATGGACACTTATGGGCCATCCCAACCGACCTCCAATCAAAGAAATAACCCCATTGGTTGATAGTTTTTAAATATAAGCTCATTTATAAAGAGGGTAATCCCTATAATGCCCTTGGAAAGTAACACCTTCAAACCAAGGTGCAACTAGGTGCCCCATGGTTCAAAAAATCAAGAACGGTAAGGGAATATATAAGGATTATAATGCATATACAATTTGCAAAGAAAACCTCCCAATTGGGTAAATTGCATAAAAATCCAAAACATACCTAAAATTGCATAACTTGCACAAACAACATCCAAATTGGACCAAACTATATCCACAAGTTATATTTGATGTGTTGAATATGAATTTGCCATTATTTCCATATTTTGAAGTTATAAAATCACATTATTCATTACTTATGCCTTGTACTCATTTTCTCTCTCATAAACTTGTCATAATATTTCAAGGTTGTCCAAATTAGATGAAATTTGACATGTAGGCTAATTTTGATATGTAGATTTCGAATTTGAAGTTTGTTTCCACTTTCAAGACTTATTTTAATGAGATATGTCATATGGCCCATTATCTAAGTTATTCATCCAATTAAGCTTCTTATCTTTATATTACCACCAAAATGAGTTATGTGGCATATTTTATGTATCCATAGTAAACCTAAGATTAATGTTAGAACATTAGGTTACATTAAGGTGGTCTATACATGCATTAGCTTATTGGGGTTATACTAAACATCTATTTAGGTCTAACCTTCAACCTTGTTTGGCTAAGTCCAAAATGTCAACTTCCAAGGTAGGGTTCGAGATCTAGTATGTTACATCAAACTAACAAAATCTAGTAATGGTATTGAAGAACATTGGGTAGTCTTGGCAACATTCTAGTGGTATATTGTAGATATAAAAGTCTCAAAGCTTATGTTAGCATAAAATATGCATGGAGGAGGGATAAAAACATGTGACACAACCCCAAAGGAGGATGAACCCCATCATGACTGGAGTAGTCAGAAAGGAGGCAATTAAGTTATTATTTGTAGGAATTACTTATGCCAATCTTATTCCAAGTAGGTAAGCCCTACTCACGTAGTACCTAAGAAAGGGGGGATAATTGTGACCACCAATTCTATGAGTAAACTAGTTACCACTAGATTAGTGTAACAAGTGTGCATAGATTATCATTGTTTGAATGTTATAATGGTAAAGGACCACACTTTTCATTACCATTCATTGATCATATTTTAGAATGACACACTCCCCATTCTCACTTTTATTTTTGTGACGAATATATAGGTGATAATTATATTTCTATCGAGTTTGGGGATCAAGATAAGTTGATTGTCGGGACCCTGTCCTAGAAGCCAACTGAACATCGATTATTGAAAATGGACCCTGAGGTTTAAGACATAGTAAACCTTAAAACAATAGCGCAATGACATCAATAGACTAACTTTTTTTATAAGAGAGAAATTTACTAAAAATAACTATATATCATCTCTCGTTGATCATACAAGTACATGTAGTATGATTTTGTTTAGCTAGATAACTATATTTATAATGTTCAAATAAAAACAAATTGTTCAGATTATATACAAGGATTTGCTTTCTTAACGTCATGCTAAGCTACAAGGCACAAAGAATGCCACAAATTTATCCCATGACTCTACTACAAGATTAGTCTAGACTTTGCACATCAGATAAAGACTTCACCTAACTCAATAAGCTACCCAGTTTAAGAAGAGAGTTGGGTAACTGGTGTCTTACCTCTAGGACCTAAAGTTTTTTCATTGGTTGATTAGCCAATGTTTAAGTGAGCACATATATAAATGTAATATATTGTTGCAAATTTCTTATTTTAACAACAAATTAACAAATAGATGATAGTATGAGTAATACATCACTAGGCATAATAAGCAGTATAATAAAGATAAAGAAAAAAACATTAAATTATATCATAGTATGTCTAGGATCCTCTCCTCTGGACAAAATAGAAATTATATTCTTTTGTAGTAGAAATTTTATTCTTTCATAGAAAATCCAGGACCCCCCTCCTTTGGATCAAGCAAGTACAAACCCCATCTAGACAAATATAAATAAGTCCATGATCCCCTCTCTAAACCAATATAAACAAGTCCAAGACCCCCACCTTTGAACATTTCTACCTTCCTTCATCTTGAGCTTGGGCCCAACCTTCACTCAAAATCATTGCCACAAAGCATAACATCATAATAAATATTTAATTAGCATTTCAAAAGATTTATTTTAGTAGCATCCAACTACATTTAAGTCTTATCAGTTCCCAAGATTATCATAATAATATTAGACCTTCTTCCAAGGCAATCAACTTCATTGAAGCCTTAACGATCCACAAGATCATTATATAAATATTCAAAATTCTATCAAGTTAATCAATTGTATTTAAGCCTTAGCAGGTCACAAGATTATCATACAAATATTCAATCTTTATTTATCAAGGGTTTCATAGACTATTGCTGCCACAAAAATCATATAAGTATAAGAATAAATTCAGCATATTATAAAGTTATTTCAAGCCTTCTATATGCTTTCTTTCAGTCATAACTTCTTAAAAACAAGAGATAACCATGGATATCATTAATTTACTTATGATAGCAAATAGCCATTCATATTTACCATGTTCTTATACATTTCAGGAGTTGTATATTCTTCTAAAAGTCTAATTTAGAAGATAGACGGAAGATAAATTCATGTTGTGATCTCTTTAAGCAAAGCCAGCAAAAATCAAATATATATAGTTAATCTCTCATATTTATCTCATTTCATAATTTAGAACATATATTTTGCACAAACTAAAAGACACATACCATAGCAAGTCTAATTTTATACTTTCCTTATGATTATTTTCATAAATGTTCCAATAGTAAGTTGTTTTGAGCAAATGAGAAAGAAGAAAGGTGCAACACAAGTAGTACAAATATGTATATACTCAATTTTATTAGAAGAGACAAATTCTAAGTCTATTAAGAAAACCATGATCAAACTTTCCTCCAACAAGTTGTGTTTTTCAATCAGTCTCCTATTTATTCAGAAAATGGCCATGGAGAAGAACAATTGAAGGGAAAGAACAAATCAACATTTTTCTCCAAAGTCAAAGTGAATAAAGGGAAAGTAAAGTGAAATCAATATGTATTATAAGAACTATGTAGAAGCAACCTTAAATCTAAGAGAAAAAAATAAGATTCAAACTCTTTAGCTAAAAGTCTGTAAGAAAACATCTATATTCATCACTCTTTATCAAGGTTCTCACTTGGTCACCATGGAAGTCTCCCTACAAACCTCTGAAGCTTATATTTACAATTACTTTGATAGAGGATGAAAATACAAATATATAGAACCAAATTTCATTGAAATACATCAAATATACAAAAAGTTATGTCATTTTTTGTGATTCATCATGAACAATAACGATGCTTGCCACCTGCTATTCGTGTGTCAATTGTTGGTTGTTTTATACATGCATATTAAAAATGCATAGCTTTCTTGTTTTAACTCTGATTCCATACATTGTTTTTGCTTTATATTATTAATTCAATTGTCTAAAAAATATAGTTCAAATTTAATGACATATCATATACCAATTATTCTACAAATTAAATACTCAAGTCTTTGAGTATGGGATGCTTATGCATTGTGTTTGTTCAATTTTTCCCTTTATTAGGTTTTTAATATTCAAGTCAAACTCAGAACACAGTCATTAAAGTAAGTGTCTATTATTAAGTCATCCACATCATTAGAACATAATTCTAAAATTAATGAGATGATATGAGGTTTAGATTCATTATTTTGAGTAGTATAAGATTTAGAAATAACTTAAGTTTAGGTCGTTACAAAATCTCCCCCCTAAAAAGTTTCATCCCCAAAACATAGAAGTGCTCGAGATGAGTTATCCTCATCTTACTCTCAAGATCCCATGTCGTTTCTTCGATATTGTGGTGTTTTCAAAGCACTTTAAGAATAGGCATTTCATGGTTCCTAAGTTTCTGAACCTTTCTATCCATAATATTAATTGGTCCCTCTTCATAGGTGACATCATCTACTATGTGGACATCCATAGCCTATAGTGTTTGTGTTGTTTCTTGGTGACATTTCCTTAGTATTGAAACATGAAATACATCATGTAAGTGTTGCAGCTCAGGTGGTAACTCTAGTTTATAGGAAACCTTTCCTAACTTCTCTATAATAAATAAGGACCTATATATAAGTGTCAAGTTATCCTTCTTTCCACAATCTAAGAACACCCTTCCATGAAGAAACCTTCAGGTAGACTTTATCACGGATTTTAAATCCAAAAGGCCTACGCCTTTTGTTAACATAGATTTTCTATCTATTTTGTGCAACTTTTGACTACTGCTTGATTACCTCAATCTTTTCTATGGTCTGTTGAATTATCTCAGGACCCATTAGTTGTTTCTCTCTCACTTCATACCAACATATTGGCAATTTACACTTTTGCCATATAATGCTTCATAAGATGCCATTTCTATACTAGTTTCAAAATTGTTGTTGTAGGCAAATTCTATTAAACTTACATGTACATCCCAACTACCTGGAGATTATAAAACACATGCTCTCAACATATCTTCTAGTGTGTGAATTGTCCTTTCTGAGTATCCATTAGTCAATGGGTGAAAATTCATTCTAAGTTTAACTTAGTCCCCATAGCATCACATAGTTCATCCCAAAATCTAGATATAAAATGTGGTCCTTGGACTGACACTATTGACAAAGGAGTTCCATGCAGTCAGACTATTTCATCTAGCTAGTCTATCCACTGCATAGGTAGCTTTTAATGGTAGAAAATGAGCTAACTTTCTCAATCTATTGGTGACAACCCATAAATAGTCAAAACCTCACGGTGTACGTGGTATTCGTATCACAAATTCCACGGTGGAGTGGTCCCATTTCCATCCCAAAATAGGTAGGTAATGTTGCAACATCCCTACTAGTTTTTGATGGTCTACCTTAACTTGTTGACACACTCCATAGTGTGCCACAAGTTCAACTACATCCTTTATCATCCCCATCCACCAATACAATTGTTTTAAATTTTGATGCATCTTAATACTTCTTGGATGAGTAGTATACATAGAAGCATGTGCTTCCTCTAGTACTATCTTCCTTGATTCTACTTGACTTGGTACACACAACCTTCCTTTAAACCACAAAAGGTTGTTATCTAAGAAGTGAAATCATTCACCCTTTCCTTCCTACATCTCATGCTTGATCTAATAAATCTCAGAATCTATACCATGATGTTGTAAAATCTACTAGTCTAGAGTTGTTTTAACATGTAAATGTGCTAAAAGTGCTTCTTAATGTGCTATACTCAACTGAACACTCATCCCTCTAAGAGATAACAATATATATCTTCTTTTACATGCTATATACACACCCTAATTATAGATGAAGAAGATGATTTACGGCTCAATGTGTTTGCAACAACATTGACCTTACCATGGTGATAATCAATAGTATACTCATAATCTTTAATTGGCTCAAGACATCTATGTTGTCTCAAATTTTGATCCTTCTGAGTAATAATATATTTATGGCTCTTATGGTTTGTGAATACTTGACATGGTTCTCCATAGAGATAATGTTGCCAAGTCTTTAAGGCTAACATCACTACAACTAACTCAAACTCATGAGTTGGGTAATCCTGTTCATGATTCTTCAATTGTGTAGAATCATAGGCAATTACCTTACCAACCTGCATAAGCACACATCCCAAACCCTTCCTTGGAGCATCATAGAAAACTATAAATCCTTTACCATGCTCAGGTAGTGACAAAACTAGTGTTGTAGTCAACCTTTCTTTCAAAACCTATAAACTATTCTCACATTCTTTTGCCCACATAAAAGGTGTCTCTTTCCTTGTGAACCTTGTTAATGACTTGGATATATCGCTACAATCATATATGAAGTGTCTATAATATCTTGTTAGTCCAAGAAAACTACATATTTTAGTTGGAGTCTTAAACTGTTCCCACTACAACACTGACTCAACCTTCTTAGGATCTACACAGACCCCTTGCCTGAAAATAGCACGGCCTAAAAAGGCAACTTCTTAAAGCCAAAACTCACATTTACTAAACTTTGCATATATACACATGTTTTCATAGTAATTGCAAAGAAATTTGTAAATTTTGTTCACGATGCTTAGTATTCTCAGAATATATCAGATTATCATCTATGAATACAACAACAAATTAATCCAAGAACTGTTTGAACACTTTGTTCATTAAATCCATAAATGTTGCTCGAGCATTGGTTAGTTCAAGTGACATAACCAAAAAACTCATAGTATCCATATGTCATGCAAAAAGCTATCTTTATCACATTTTTCATCTTAATCCTTAATCGATGATAACCTGATCTCAAATCTATATTAGAAAAGACAAATACTCCTATTAGATGATCAAACATGTCGTCAATCCTAAGTAAGGGGTGCGTATCTTGATAGTGGCCTTATTTAACAACATGTAGTCAATGCACAATCTCAGTGTGCCATCTTTATTTTTCATATACAGAACTGGTGCTCCCTAAGGTGAAGTACTTGGTTGTATAAAACCTTTTATATAGAAACTCTTATGGTTGTGTTGTAGGATATTTAAGTTCTATTGGTTCCATATAAGGTGGTAAGGATATTGGTAAGGTACAATGCTCTAGGTTGGTCTCAAAATCAACCTCCCTAGATGGAAGTAATCTTGGTCGTTCTTCTAGAAACATGTTAGTAAATACTTACACTATAGGTACATTTGATACACTATAATACTAAACATGATTATCTATCACATGTGCTAAATATCACTGACATCCCTTTCACAACATCTTTTCAACAACCATCACTGAAATCATACATGTTGGTAAGACTCTTCTATCTGTAACAAAAGTCCATGTTCTAACTTCATCATGAAATTCTGCCTCTTTTGTGAAGCAATCTAACCTTGCTTTATAGTTCTCTAAATAGTCCAGACCCAAGATTATATTGAATCCATATGCATTTTAAGTGGCAATAGATCCACTCGAATGCTATGAGTCATGCCAGCTAAAACAAACTTAGGGCATATTTCAACATAATACATAGGTTCTGTTATAGGGATTCTAAAACAAAATCATAGGATAAGAGAATGGCATATTACTTTTGGCTATCACAACTATTGTCACAAAAGAATTAGTTGCACCAAGATAAACTAGAACAAATATGGAAGTAATGATATTAGTAAATAATTTCATCTGACTTGCCACTATACAAGGAGACACCATTCCTTCTTATTGACTCATAGCATAAGCCCGACCAGTTTCAGGTGCCTTTTGTTTTCCTATACTAGTACCACTATGTGATACAGTTCCTTGTACACTACATCCTATATGTGAAACTATATCTCTAATACCACTCTATTGGGTCTTCTAGGTTTGTTGATATTGACCCCTTGATACTTGTCCTGACTATTGTTGTCGTCCTCCTTGTTGTCAATGTTCGGAAAGATGTCCAAACTATAAACACTTGTAACACATGGGTATATTGGAATACCAACACCGACCTATATGCATATGTACACAAGTTTTACATTTTCATGGTGTTGAAGCATAACTAGGTGCTCCAGACTCTTGAGGACTCAAGACTATATAAGATTCTACACTACTGACTCTTTGAGGTTGGTATCCTCTACCATGGTCTCTATCACCTCTTCCTCTATCTTGTTGTTGCCTAGGAAATGCACTATATAAAGATGGTGCCCTTCTTTCTAGAGGTGGTCTACCAGTCCTTAGTTGACTACTAGAACTTGTTTTAAATATTTTTGTGCCCACCCTCTTTCTCCCCTAAGCTTCTCTTCTAACTTTTCTAGCCTTTTCCACTCTCCTAGAGGCATCTACTAAGGCATGAAAATCTGAACGACTTTCCATGATAGCCACCTTTTCATGCATCCATGGATTCAATCCATTTTCAAACCTTCTAATCTTATCCTCATCAGTCACACAAAGCTGAGCACACAACCTTAGTAGGTCTAAGAAAAAGAACCCATATACAGTCACTGACATATTCCCTTGCCTCAATGTTTCATACTACCCAATCATATCATGAACATAAGTCTTAAGTTAATAATGTGACTTGAAAGATCTCCTGAATTCAGTCTATGTCACAATGTTTCGAGCTCCTTGCATCTGTTATAGCCCCTACCAGTGGCTAGAACTACCTTTTAGCATGTACACAACATGTTCCACCTTCTTCTCCTCCATTCATGTGTTAACTGAAAGATCTATTCCTTCTCTAATAACCACACATCGACTTCATCAGGGTCTGAACTACCTATAAAGTCATAAGCCCCAATCTTTCTTGACTTTTCATAGGATCTACTTCATTCTCTAATAGGGTTTACATGTTGTACATGTGCCCTAGAACCACTTGTTGCATGATTAATTGCAGGCATAAATCCTCGTGTCATTGCTAACATTTCAGATGAAAATTATGAACCAAAAGCATGAAGATATTGTTGAGTCCTCACTGCTTCTTCCACATCAGGTACATGCTCATCACCGTGAACTGACTTAGCCCTAAATGATGGATGAGGTGATGTATGCGTTTCATTTTCTGCATTTTCTTATGGAGCTTCTTGGGCTCCACTCACGCCAAGAGTTAAGTTTAAGGCATGATCTCCTCTCCTTTCATTGATAATTATAAAAGACACATATTATAGCTAATGACAAAAGAAAAGGCTCAACATAGTCCTTTGTTCATGTACTGACTTAGAACCTTAGGGCTTGATATTAAGTTTTAGGAACCTGATCCCAAAAACAAACCAAACACTGATTATTGGAATTGGACCCCAATATTAAGACACATTAAAACTTAAACATCATCAAATGTAATGATATCAATAAAGTAACTTTTTAGTAATTTACTAAAGCAGGTCGTTATATATGTCATCTCTCATTGATCATAGAAGTACAATGTAAGGCCCCTGACCTACCTTTATGCTTGATCTTGCTTACTTAGGATAATAAGATGCTTAAAACCTTAATCTAATCATGTGATGTGTTTTACTAACATGTGTCATGCTTATGTTTTTATATTGGTCCAGTTTGGATGTTGTTTGAGCTAGATATGCCTTTATGTTCTTATTTTTGACCTAATTTCAATTTACCCATTTTTTAGGATTTATCTTGCAATTTGTTACATGATTGTTGTGCTTGACATGTTTTCCCATTAAATTGGAGAGAGAGAGAGTGGTGCCCTTAGCCCTTGTGGTACCTTGTTTTGTTAAGGAGAGATGTGGTGTCACCTTGTGTTGTTTCTAGGGTTTTCTTGGATGCCCTAGTTTGGTGTTGATCTTGTGTGTTGACTCCTGACTTTTTGGTTTTTAGTGACCACCTTGATGTTCCTTCAACCTTGTTCCCTGCGGTCGAAGAGGTTTTGGTGTGCCTTGTGTTATCTTTGATCGATGAGCTCTTGACCCCTTTCTTTGGTCGCTAAGAGCTAGGGTCTTGACCTATGTGATTGTTAGGTTTTGATGTGTTTTTTGGTCACAGAGAAATCCCTGGAACCGATGGTTTTTCCCAGAAAATTAGGTTGATGCTTTTACTTGGTTTTAACAACCTTAGTTACATGCATGGTCTTAGTGCTTGCATGGTTAAGTTTTGAGGGACATGTGACACATGTGTGCATGACACCTAACCTCCCCTACCTCTTTCTACCCTTGGGTATATATACCCCTCTCTTAGCATGTAAGTGATCCTTTTGCACCCTCTTCTATCTCTCCTCTTTGAAGCTCACCTATTGTGTTCTTGGTGGAGAAGGAGACTCAACCTTGGAGCAAGTTGGTCGAACCCTTGCAAGTGTTGATCTAGGGTTGGAGAAACTCTTCTTTGGTAATCCTTTGGTGCTCCTTTATCTAGGTAAGTGATCTATCCTTCTTGGTTTCATTTTCTTGCAACCCTACCCTTCTCTTCTTCCTCTTAGACATGTCCATGGGTTGCCATGGTGGTACTTATTGAGGAACTTCTCTCTTCATGGTCGAATTCATGGTTCTCCATGAAAGTGCCTAAGTGGAGTTGAAGATCTCCTCTCTCGTTGTCTTTTTTAGTATAGGGTTTTGCCGCTTTCTTGTGATCCTTTAACCTATGATTTCCCCCCTCTTTGAGGTGGTGATATCTTGGGTGTGAGGTTGTGATCAAGATTTTGTTTTCCTCTCTTTCCTTTGAGCATCTTGCTTTTGGAGTAGTTCTTCTCAATCAAGGTGGGTTATATAACGCTCTCCTCGATTATTGTTGCACTTAACTCTGCATGTTAGTAATCCGTCTAAAAAATGTGATCCCTAACAATATTGTGATGATATATTGAGCTGGGGTTTGTGTTTATGTGGTTATATTGAGTAGATAAACTCCTTTTTCTAAACCCTAGTTCTTGTACCCGATACCTTGTTGATGATGGAGGTGTTGGTCCTTACATGCACATGATAAATGTTGGTTTTCTTTTCATGATCATGGTTTTGCTCTCTTGATTTAGAATGGAGGTTTTGGATAAATGGGTGATGACTAAATGACTAGTTTTCTCTCTCTTGTATCATGGTTTATTTTTTCTCATGATTGATGACTGAATTTAGGGTTTTGGTGATGACCTTCTTCTAGTGCTTTGTACTGTGGTGACTTTCGGCTCATGGTGGTGATCAACCTATTTTAATCGTGTGTTGGAGGTAGTTTTCTATCCCTTGATGTTCATCATGATGTGGTATATGTGGCCAAAGAGTTTTGATGTTTTTGGTCGCTAAGTATGGACCTACTTGTGAGGTCACTAAGGTGATACACTTCTCTTTGGTCGATGAGTTTCCCCTCATGATATTCGGTCACCATGCCCTTATCTCCTTTGGTTAATGATGAATTGAATGTTCTTTGATCAATGATGTCCTTGACTCAGGTGGTTGTTGGGATGGTTCTCTTCCATTTGGTCGATGACCTGATGTGCTCCTCTTTAGTAGAAGACATGTCTTATTTCTCTTTGGTCACTATGGGTTGATTCATGTGGATGATGAGGGTGATCCACCTCTTCGATCGATGAAGATGTTGAGGTCTACTCCTCTTTGATCGATAAGATTTCTTGGACATGTTTTCCTAGTATGGTTGACCTAGTGATGATGATGGTTGACCCTCTTGCTTCCAAGAATGCGGGAGATGGTGATAATTAGGGTTTAATGTTAGTTGTTGTTTGGAAACCCTAATTCTGTTATCTATGTTGAAACCTAACCCTAATTGAAAATACATAATGATGTTGCCTAGTTGCTTGAATAATTATCATGATCATATTATGATTCCTCTCTCTTAAACTATTATAACTGTAATATGTTAGCATATGGGCATTATGGTTCTTGAAAGCATGGTTATGCCGAACTTATGTTTATCACGTGTATGGTGGCAATGATGAGCCTTGATGAGGCATGGAGAGATAATGATTTTCCCTGCATGATCTATGTTAATGGTCTTATGACCTTGGCAATGGCTTTGTGCCTTAGTTTGAGGTGATATCCTCTGGTGAGGTGATGAGGGATTGATATCCCAGGATAATGTGGTAATGGTGATGGACTCATGAGTGGCAGTGGAATAGTACCATGTGGTGATGTGATAAGCTTTATATATCATACGTTTTATATCTTCTGAAGTTGCATTCTACCCTTACTTTTGTAGAATTTTTTTAGGGTTTGCTTGTAACTTGATTTATGTGATAAAAGACACTCAATTGGATTTAACTAATCAAGTGGAACCCTAACCTTGTAGTTGCCCTGGCCATAGATCCATTCCCGTGTTAGGACTTGGTGGATGGTGAAATGAGTATTCCTATGGGAAGTATGCAAGGTGCAAGTGACTAAGTGTCCTTGACATCTTGACTCCAGGTTTTGAGGATGGCTGCAGTCATGCCTTGGTAGGAGAATGGCTGCGGTCGTATCTCTGTGTATATGATGTGATAGAGGACAATTGCGGTTGTACCTCAAATGTTTGGGTTTGTATACCCTATTCACTAGTGCCATGACCTATATACTAAGGGGGACTAGGTTGTTTTGCATTTGGACTCTATATGTCACTATGGGGGACTCATATTGACTGAGGGCGGAGGAGATCATAGGAGTCCGACTCTCCTAGATCTTGTATGGCTATGTTTTTGACTTAGTAGTAGACTGTTGGAGTGTGAGTGGTATACCTCAACTCCTCATGGCTTAACTTATTAAAAGGCATAATACAACCGTGTAGTCTATCTTCTTAGGGCTAAACATGATTCACATTGGATGTTTACCCTTACATGTTTCTTATACTACTCAGTTATTATATAATGTGATTAGAGAAGTTAACTGTTATACATGTTCTTCATATTCCTTCTTAGCATTTTATTATGCTTACCTGTTATGGCTGTTCAACCTGCTCAACATGTGTAATCAATTTTAATTATGCATTTAGTTGAACTTGCTCATAACTACTTAATATGCTATAATCATACATCTTGTTATAGCAATAGTCATTGGTGAGTGTTATATCTCTCACTGGGACGTTGGTCTCACCTCATGGATTTCCACATCTTTTAGGTGGTCGTCAGTGGCGTGGTAGAGATCGTATTATTGAGGAAGAGCATATCAAATATCAATAAGAAGTAGGAGGTTAGATAGCTGCTAGTGTGTGTAGTAGAGTCCTATGTGTCATCCCTATACTCCCAGGTCTGAGAAGGGATCTATTTTTTATATGTTGTACATCGATGTGTGGTTTTGACATTATGTTGTGGCTTGTATATGTGAATAGGTTCTTTTGTAATAGGTTTGTGGTAGATGTCCACTAAACAAATATAAATACCTGATATGGTATGTAATATGTTACAGGTTGTGGACCTTGATGAAATATTTTCTGCACAATGATGGTAATATAAGATTGGTTTCAATTTACCCATTCTTTCATTAATGTTATTGTTAGTAGTTAACCGTGTGCTTTGTTTTCGAGTTATCACGGTTGGGCCTCACATGATAGGTTGGTGTCAAAGATCTAGGTCCCCTAAGTCTACAAGGACATGGGACTACGTTTGTGTCTTTTCTCACGTCCTCCAACATATCTGATTATAGGTTCTGCTTATGCAGATATGTATGGAAATCACGAAGAACATGCTAAGAGTAGTGTTGTTTCACCAGGAGGTGGTGCCATGAGGCATGATAGAGTACATGGGAGTGCATGAAGAGCCTCATTTTTCCTAACAAGTATGGCCAATCCTGCTTCAGTCCATGTTTGGACAGTTGATGGCTACAATTTTGCATATGGCAGATAGAGTGCTTGTACCTCAAGCAAGGGTTGTTGTTCCCGATGTGGAATCCCAGGGTTCTGGGAAGTCCTTTGAGAGCTTGTGATGCATTGGAGTATGTGGGTATGACATACCTAGAATATGTAGATATGTGGCTGACAGAACTGGAGAAGGTGTTTAAGATCTTCAACATCCCAAAAGAGGATAAGGTGAAGCACGCGGTGTACCTGTTGAAGGGTAGTGTTGGTGGGCCATTGAGGTGGATAAGAGAATGGAGTAGTGATCATTTGGGAGGAGTTTTGGTGAGAGTTTGTAAGCCGATACTTCTCATAGACATATCATGACGAGAAGATCTCACAGTTTGAGAAGATCTGACATGTATCCATGACTATCAATGAGTATGAGGCGAAGTTTATGTAGTTGTCGAGGTTCTATCCTCACATGGATGCAATGGATAAGGAGAGAATCCAACGGTTTGAGAAAGGATTGAGTACGGAGTTGACAATGACAGTGTCAGCTTTGGAGAATCAGGAGAGGTTTGACAGGTTCGTGGAGTCTGTGAGACGGATAGAGTGGTCTTCTATAGAGAAGCATGAAGCTAACACTAAGAAGAGGCCAATTCAATTTTAGAGACAATCTTCTGTATGCTTCAAGAAGTATAGATTTTCATTTCCACAAACACAATGGAGATCAGTGGTATAGTCACATTGGTCGTTGAACAAGGGTAGAGGCCGTAGTTTTCTGCCAGCTGGAGTTCACAGTGCAACGTCAATATCAGTGACAGGGTTGTCTACCTACTGTACGAATCGATGACATGTCACAAGTGTTGGCAAGTAGGCATATCAGATGGTTTTTCCGTATGAAGGACGAGGAGGTGACACAACAACCAAGGTAGGGCTAGCATGGTTCCCATCGATAGTAGTTCAGTGGCAGTGGTGACAGAGGATGCAGTCAGGCATCATAGGCAAATTTTTCTGGACAGGCTGGTAGAGGACATGGATGAAAATGGTAGATGGCTATTCTATGAGTCAACCAGAGGGAGTGGTCAATCCATGGGTCATGACAGGTCAGATGGAACTTTATCATTCTAATTTGTATGTATCTTCTTTTGTATTTCTTTTCGACACGGGTGTGTCACACTCTTTTGTCACTAGAGAGGTGATATGTAGTTGTTCTTTGCCTATTAGTTGTAGACTTGATAGTCTCCTTCTATAAACCCCTCTGGTTGGTTCCACCGAGTTGCCGAAGGTGTGTCCATCATGCATTCTTCCTTTGTCAAGACACAACATTCAAATGGATCTCATACCACTTGACATACAATGATTCAATGTGATCCTTGGAATGGATACCTTTGAGAAGTAATGGGTGGTCTTGTACTGTAGCGACATTCCATGATGGTGGTGTTTCATGGATCTTCTAAGGATATAGGAAGATTCTTCCGACATGCTTGGTGGCTGCTATGACAACGGAGAGCTTGATGAGGCAAGGGTGTGAGGTTTTCTTGGTGCATGTGGTAGATACCAATGTGAGGAGTCCTAGCATCCAGGAGGTGCCTATTATGTGAGAGTTTGAGTATGTGTTCCCTGAAGAGTTTCCCGGTGTTCCCCTCTTAGAGAGATTGACTTTGAGATCCATCTTGTTCTTGGTACACAATTGATAGCCACCGTACAAGATGGCCCCAACATAGATGCATGAGTTGAAGAAGCAATTGCAGGAGTTGTTAGAGAAGGGCTTTATCATACTGAGCACTTCCCCTTGGGGTGGTCCCTTGTTGTTTTCTAAGAGGAAGGATGGATATGTGAGGTTATACATCGACTACCAACAGTTGAATAAAGTGATGATCAATAACAAGTACCCTTTTCCAAGGATAGATGATCCATTTGATCAGTTTGATGATGGTGAGAAGGATTCTTCACCAAGATATCTCTCTCTCTCACCCTCTCTTATCTCATGGGGAGAAACTAACCCCAACTAAGAAGCTCCTCTATTATTATTCCTCACCACCATAGGATTCATTGATGACATTAAGATAATGTTGAGGGACTAGGTATGGAGGGTGACTACCAATTCTTTAGTGGTTGTCCCACCTAGTTAGAGATCATTATGAAATCCTTATCTTCTTGAGGGCTTTCTACCTACCGAGCACAACAACAAAATAGGAGGAGGGGTGGGCCAATTTCATACTCTACAATATCTAGGAGCACCTCACCTTGAAGGAGTTCAACGCCATATTTGGATGGTCCATGGGGAGTCAGTGACGAGACCCAAATGACTTTGAGCACAACCTTATATGGCAAACATTGTGGATATTTCTCAAGGATTCTGCATCAACTGACATTTGTCATCAACCACCAACATCTTCCATCCCTTTGCTTGAATCCTACACCAATATCTGAAAAACACCATCTTTGTTAGATCAATTCATGGACAAGGGAAAGTTAAAAGGGCAAATCAGTATGTCCTTTGGACTTTATTGATGCTAGGCAAGGAAAGTGTCAACCTCAACACCTTCTCTCTCCCCCACATGCTACACTTCACCAAGGATGGTGAAGGGAAGTTTCCCATTCATTTCATAGTCCTCATCACACCAATAGCAATGCACCTCAATCTAGATCTTACGAAGTTGCAATAATTAAAACCTAAAACCCCATTCTACTTAAAGAACTTTAATAAGGCTCAATTATTTGCCAAACATGAGTTGGGGGTGTACACTTTTTCTGTACATGGTGAGCATGTTCTCCCTAACCCCATATTTAAGCTCTATGGTGTTAGGCACCTTTGTTGACCTACACAAGTAGAGGTGAGTAAGAAACCAAAGTGGAGGTTGAAGACAAAGCAATCAAGCAAGCAAAAGGTCAAGAAGAAGAGAAGGATGTCACACCTTATGTGCCATGCTAGTTCCTACACCACAACTCATGTCACCAAGGGGCAACTTCATCTACATCAACCTAAGAGACACCATGTGATTCCTTATCCCAGGAAGGAATGTATCACATGTTGACTTCTATCAAACATGGGCAGTGGCAACAATAGGAAACCATAGCCCAGGTTCCTGGCATCCAAGAGAACATCTTGACAAATTAAGACCATATTTTCACTCACCGATGAGCCACGTTTGACACTAAGTGTCTACTGATCACAAACCAACAGAGCCACAATAGGTTGGGGCAAGTGGAATGTCTTTGCATATGCTCTACGATCATTATTGGATCTAAGGGAACTCTGGTAGTTACCCATAGTCTTCACTAGAGCTAACTTATCCGCCAAGTTTTGTCGGCACATTCTCCCCCCACCCCCCGATATAAACGTACTATATGATTTTTTCTTACCACAAACATAAGGAGAGTTTACATCTATCTTGCATATTAGATAGTTTTCTCATTTTCATTTTTCAATTTGTAATATTATTTTTATTTATGCTTGTAATCCACAATCTATCTAGTGTAATTGTGAAGGGAGGCTATGTTGATGGATTTTAGTTGCAAATAATTGTTATAAGGTCTAATGTAATTCCACATGGTACCATGACACGTGTATTCAATGTGTAGATATTCATTGTGTTGGTACCACCAATCAACCATTTTTGTGCTAGAAGGAGCAATAATAGTTCGGTACCACCGACCCTACTCCATGGCTCCCACATAAGATAAATTTGTTATTGTGATCTTCATTGGTAATTTTCGATATTAGCATAAACACTTGCAGTACCAACCATCATCATACCATCACCCACACATCATCTTGGAATTACCAAGAGAGTCATTGATTGCATCTAGTCCAAATGCAATTTTCAATAGGAATAAGCATAATGCAACTCGGTACCATTGACTCGCAAATCGATGGCACTAACAATGACACACAAAATATGGTTTTAACGACCCATATCTATTGAATTTAGCTTCGACATATCCATAGAAACTCAAGCTGGTACTATTGACCATGTCTCACTGGCACTGACACATGCATGTTGGATAATGAAGATATTATTTGCCATGAATGGAGGGTTGAGGAGGAATTTCTTTGCATAATCAACTAAACTTTTCAACCACACACTCATAGATGATTTTGTAATGTTAGCTGTCATTTTCACATATTTCGAAACTTTTTGTTGATAGTTAGTCATTCAAATGAGAATGATGGTCAAGTGAACAATTGAAACTTTATTTCAATTCCAATTAGTAGCTTATATTCATGGAAGCATATTGGTAACACCGTTCCATTTTTCTTCCTTTGTTTTTGACATTGAGGACAATGCGAAACTCAATCTTTGGGGGTGGTGGAACTATTCTTTTATCATTATCTCTTGCATCTTTACCTCTCATAATCTATTTGTGAAACTCTTCTACTATTTCTATTGCATAGCGATCCACGTCCATTCCCCCTGTTTGCCTCTAGGGGGGGGGAGTGCTCAATCCTTGTTTAGATTGTCGATCAGATCCTCCCAAACTCTATGTTGTTTGGGAACCCCGTAAGGGTCTGACCACCTTCTTGATTCAAAGTTTGTGAGTCTTTGGAGTACTTTTAGACAATATTTGTAACATACTGAATTTTGGTGCCAAATTTAAATATCGAGCTATGATTTTTTTTTTCTTCTTTTCTTTCTTCTAATTTGCACTCATTTTGCACCCCATTTGAAATACCTTGAAACTCGATCATCATTGGTCTAGGCATCTCACTTGAACCCCCAATTGAATAATTGAACCCCCATTAGAATCCTTGGATTTAAAATTGTATAAAAAGACATTATTAAGCATAAACATTAATTCTTAGATTAATTATGAGATTAATCATGTTGAACCACCCTAGAGTCACAAACAAGAGATTTGTTATTATTATGAATGAGAGGATTGACCATTGAAGTCATGTGGAAAATTTCCAAGAAATGGACATAGAAATAAAGGGATATCGAATTAGAAATTGCTAAAGTAATAAGTACATATTGGGAATTCAATTTCCACATTATTAAATAATTGGACCTTGAATCAACTGAGCCCCTCATCGCAGTGTTGTGGTTTTTCCTTCCTCGTGCCTGGGCTTCTATGCGCCGGTTATGATCACATCGACCATAACGACAACATCCTCGCTACCTCCTATTAGTCCTTAGATTTGACTTCCCTAACCAAGGGAACATCCTCTGCCAATGGCCTTGCCATCAAGGATAACTAAAGTAAAGAAACAACCATGGCCATTAAAGACCAGAGACCTACAGAAGAAATGGCCGGCACACCGTCCTCCAGGCACCCGGTGCGGATTCGGTCCTGACGACCTCTTTTCTCAGGACGTCCCGACAAGCGTTCTAGCCGTACGATTAGAATTTTAAGTTCTCGCTCTCCTAGGCGGTAGTGTAGCCGTCCAATCTATGTGGGGGCAACTTAGTCTTTGGCCACCCCCACTAACACTGTCATACCCACGCCGTGGCGCCCCTTCATTTGCCGGCAGACTCGATTAGATGGTGAAATGATGACAATCCTCATTACCTTCTCCAGAAAGCCTTCTACGGTCGGTTCTCTAGCAAGAATCCTAAGCCCGCAAGCCTTATCTAGCAAGCATTCCCCTCCGTTCTCCCTCCCAAACAACAACACCAACGACGATCCCTTCTCCAGCAGGGGAAACAGTAACAACAACAACACCGACGAAATTCGGCATGGCAGAAGAAAAAATCCATCACTTGATATTCCTCTCAAGCGATGATGAGGAGCCTATCCAGATGGAAAGGAATTTCTCAATGCCCCCACCAGAGTTCAAAGATAAAAAGGGGTTTCTAGTTGATGCTTGCACTGGAGATGCCGAGAATCGGCTTGAAACAATTACCGCCAAGGTCAAAAGCAAGAGAGAGTGTAAGCACTCAGCTGCTGTCTCTAGCGATGACAAGGGTAAGCGGCCTGAAATCAGTTGCAGCCGCCGTAGGCGAATAGTTAGATTTTCTGCATCAAGCAAAGATGAGGAGGACGTGTGCAGTCCATAAAAGTCGAAGACACGTCAATGCCTACCTGAACCTCATCACCAAAAAACTAAAGGGCCGTTGTTGAAGCGACGTTCCACAGGGTGTTTGTTTGAATGCCTGCACTCTGAAGGCCTACACCCTGAATTACCTACTATCCTTCCGTTGCATATTGACATGCTGAACTGGATTTGGCTCAGCAACATTCTAAAGTATATAACGCTCTCCTTCGTTCTGAACTACCTTTCTTTTGACAAATCAGAAAATATACTCTTATATTTTGTTTTGCAGTTCATACGTATGCTACCAGAAGGATGAAGCACTATTAACCCTAACAGCAGAAGATATCCGCTCTTGCATGGAAGGCTGCTACATCACCGACAAGATGATCGACACACACGTTCATGCAATGAATAGAGAAAATCTGGAGCAGACAAACAGAAGGGTCAGTAGATTTAATGTTCTGATGCTTCTATGTGTACGTGACTTTTTCCCCTCCTGGTTCTCTTAGTCATCTTACTTGCACATTTTCTGCCCTTCATTGTTCCTTTTGTCCCAATACATGATCCATTTTTCATTGATCGCATTCCTTTGATACCGCTTGCTATTCCTTTTCTTCCCTTCATTGTTCCTTTTGTTGGCTTCATTTTTCCTTTTCTTGGCTTCATTGTTCCTTTTCTTGTATTGCACAATTCTTTTTCATGTAATACTTCTTCCTTTACTCGCACTTCATGTTCCCTTTCTGCTTGGCTGTTGTTACGTTTCTCATTGTTCCTGATGGCATGGTCCTTATTCCAGATTTGTTTGTACTTATTGTGCAGCCGATTTGTGTTTTTGATAAATCCCTCTTGTTTGATGTCTATGTTGTCTTATTTTGTAGATATATGTTATTCTCAATCTTAACTCCATCGAGCCAATCAACAAGGAGCATCACCTCACCTTTATCCGCAATATGTTTGAGTTATACGAGCAACATTGTCCGCACTTAGATCATTCAACTTGTGATTATGTAAGTATTTTCTACATATATATATCTTGGGAATTTGGTGGCTATTCTCACATGTACTCTAATTGTGACTCTTATTACACCGTTTCAAATGCAGTACATGATTCCTATCTACCACCACGATCATTTCTTCATTGTTTGTTTTGACTTCCCCATGGAGCAGTTCATTTTGCTTAACAACTTGGACACTCGAGATCCAGCTAAATGGAGTCTTTACAAAGAAATTTGCGAGGAGGTGGTGAAGTACATGAAGATCTTCCTCACTTTCATAAGAGGGGTGGAAGACTGGAGCAACTGGAAATGGGATATTCCAGTTGTTCCCGAATAGAGGGACGAATATAGCTACGTGGTCTATACGATGATGTTCATGAAACATTGGAACAGTGAAACCTAGTTGAATAAATTCATTCAATGGAATGATCCGCTGTATATTTCATAAATGCATATGAATATGGCTACAAAGATAGTCTATAGTTGTCAAAATTTATTTTTAGATTTAATAGTTAAATGTACATTGGAAGAAAAATACAGTGGCTATTAATGTAATATGTTATTCCCCTTTTGTGATATATATTTGCTAAAAAAATTCTTATCAGTGTGTTGCCATGTCAACATGTATTTTGCACAAGAGCCTACATTATTTGCATAATCACATAAGACATAATTTTAAGTTGTAAATGATACATTTTACGGGAGAAAAGGAACCACGATGAAGGATGAAAGGATACATGCACATGACAACATGAACAATAATGGAAGGATGAGAGGATATGTGTTTACAAAAATGGGAACATGAAAGATGAGAACGGTAGCAGGTAAGAGGAGAACGGGATTGAATATTGTGAGATAGGAAAATTAGGAAAAAGCCCGGAGAGAAGGAACACTGTTTAATGACAAAAGGATATGTGCACGGGAGAAAAGGAACAACAATGAAGGATTAAAGGATACACACACATGAGAACATGAACAATAATGAAGGACGAGAGGGTACAATAGGAACAACGATGAAGGATGATATGATACATGTTTACGAAAATGGGAACATGAAAGATGAGAATGGTGGCAGGTAAGAGGAGAAAGGGATTGAAGATTGTGAGATAGGAAAAGACAAACAAGCCCTTAGAGAAGGAACACTGTTTAATGACAAAAGGATGTGTGCACGGGAGAAAAGGAACAACTATGAAGGACTAAAGGATACACGCACAGGACAACATGAACAATGATGAAGGATGAGAGGATACAATAGGAACAACGATGAAGGATGAGAGGATATGTGTTTATGAAAACGGGAACATGGAAGATGAGAACGGTGGAAGATAAGAGGAGAAAGGGATTGAAGATTGTGAGATAGGAAAAGATGAACAAGCCCAGAGAGAAGGAACACCATTTAATGACAAAAGGATACGTGCACGGGAGAAAAGGAACAATGATGAAGGACTAAAGGATAAGAGCACAGGACAATAGGAACAACGATGAAGGACAAGAGGATACAACATGAACAACAATGAAGGACGAGAGGATACATGTTTACGAAAACGGGAACACGGAAGATGAGAACGGTGGCAGATAAGAAGAGAAGGGGATTGAAGATTGTGAGACAGGAAAAGACGAACAAGCCCGGAGAGAAGGAACACCATTAATGACAAAAGGATAAATGCACGGGAGAAAAGGAACAACTATGAAGGACTAAAGGATACGCGCACAGGACAACAGGAACAATGATGAAGGACGAGAGGATACAATAGGAACAACAATGAAGGATGAGAGGATACATGTTTACAAAAACAGGAACACGGAAAATGAGAACGGTGGCAGGTAAGAGGAGAAAGCGATTGAAGATTGTGAGATAGGAAAAGACGAACAAGACCGAAGAGAAGGAACACCATTTAATGACAAAACGATACGTGCACGGGAGAAAAGGAACAATGATGAAGGACTAAAGGATACACGTACATGACAACAAGAACATCGATGACAGATGAGAGGATACAACAAGAACAATGATGAAGGACGAGAGGATATGTGTTTATAAAAATGGGAACACGGAAGATGAGAATGGTGGTAGGTAAGAGGAGAAAGGGATTGAAGTTTGTGAGATAGGAAAAGACGAACAAGCCCGGAGAGAAGGAACACCATTTAATGACAAAAGGATACGTGCATGGGAGAAAAGGAACAACGATGAAGGACTAAAGGATACACACACAGGACAATAGGAACAATGATGAAGGATGAGAGGATACAACAGGAACAACGATGAAGGATGAGAGGATACATGTTTACAAAAATGGGAACACGAGAGATGAGAACGGTGGTAGGTAAGAGGAGAAAGGGATTGAAGATTGTAAGATAGGAAAAGACGAACAAGCCCAGAGAGAAGGAACACCATTTGACAAAAGGATACATGCACGGGAGAAAAGGAACAACGATGAAGGACTAAAGGATACACACACAGGATGAGAGGATACAACAGGAACAACGATGAAGGATGAGAGGATACAACAGGAACAACGATGAAGGACGAGAGGATACATGTTTATGAAAATAGGAACACGGGAGATGAGAACGGTGGCAGGTAAGAGGAGAAAGGGATTGAAGATTGTGAGATAAGAAAAGACAAACAAGCCCAGACAGAAGGAACATCATTTAATGACAAAAGGATACATGCACAGGAGAAAAGGAACAACGATGAAGGACTAAAGGATACGTGTACTAGACAATAGGAACAATGATGAAGGATGAGAGGATACAATAGGAACAACGATGAAGGATGATAGGATACATGTTTATAAAAATGGGAACATGGAAGATGAGAATGGTGGCAGGTAAGAGGAGAAAGGGATTGAAGATTGTGAGATAGGAAAAGACAAACAAGCCCGGAGAGAAGGAACACCATTTAATGACAAAAGGATACATGCACGTGAGAAAAGGAACAATGATGAAGGACTAAAGGATACGCGCACAGGACAACAAGAACAACGATGACGGACGAGAGGATACAATAGGAACAACGATGAAGGACGAGAGGATACATGTTTTTGAAAATGGAAATACAAAAGATGAGAACGGTGGTAGGTAAGAGGAGAAATGGATTGAAGATTGTGAGATAGGAAAAGACAAACAAGCCTAGAGAGAAGGAACACCATTTAATGACAAAAGGATGCGTGCACGGGAGAAAAGGAACAATAATGAAGGACTAAAGGATACACACACAGGACAACAGGAACAAAGATGAAGGACGAGAGGATACAACAGGAAAAATGATGAAGGATGAGAGGATACATGTTTATGAAAATGGGAACACAAAAGATGAGAATGGTAGCAGGTAAGAGGAGAAAGGGATTGAAGATTGTGAGATAGGAAAAGACGAACAAGCCCGGAGAGAAGGAACACCATTTAATGGCAAAAGGATACATGCACGAGAGAAAAGGAACAATGATGAAGGACTAAAGGATACGCGCATAGGACAACATGACCAACGACGAAGGACAAGAGAATACATGTTTACGAATATGGGAACATGGAAGATGAGAGCGGTGGCAGGTAAGAGGAGAAAGGGATTGAAGATTGTGATATAGGAAAAGACGAACAAGCCCGGAGAGAAGGAACACCATTTAATAACAAAAGGATACATGCACTAGAGAAAAGGAACAATGATGAAGGACTAAATGATACACACACAGGACAACATGACCAATGATGAAGGACAAGAGGATACATGTTTACGAAAACAGGAACACAGAAGATGAGAACGGTAGCACATAAGAGGAGAACATGATTGAAGATTGTGAGATAGAGAAAACACAAACAAGCCAGGAGAATAGGAACACCTTTTAGGAAAAAAAGGATACGTGTACATGACGACATGAACACCATTTAAGGACAAAAGGATACACGTTAAGCCAGGAGAAAAGGAACATCCAACAATTTTGCCAGTTAAAAAAAATGAAAAAAATATATTTTATCCCGTTATTTGTTTATGTCGGTTCTTTCAGCCACCCAACAGTTACTTTTAAACGGCTACACGAAAAGACTTTTGACGGAGAACCACCCGAACTAGTGCTATAAGCTCAGTTGCAGCACTCTGTGATTGCTTCCTTTCCACTTGATTCTTTCTGGCAATCTGTAAGAACTTATGGGATTTAATTTTTCCTGGCAATCTGTGATAACAAACTTGTCATCCTGATATTGCTATTTTCTCCCATCTTCCAAGCACGGTTGCTCAGGAATTCCCAAATTCGTGAAATAGGGTTTTCGTTGGCAGTAAATAGCCAGGTTTGATTCTTCTATTTAATCTTCTAATTCTTTTATATTTTCCTTTTGTGTTTCCAGATGGTCAGTCGATTCCAGCACAAGATGAGGACAACATTTGTTTTTGAGCTGAATAAAAAATTCAATACACTGGCCAACAGGGAAGAAGTAATTGAGCATCTAGATATAGTAGGTTTTTTGGGGCTGCTACATTTGAATCTGCATTCCCTCAATCCGCAAGTTCTCAACTTCCTCTGCACTGATTTTGATCTGGAGAGAATGGATTGGCCGAACCTCAGTGGTGAGCGATTGAAGCTGATGGCAAACAACGTCTACCGAGTTTACGTCATCCCCTCAGGTTCCATCATGGTTGATATGGAATCCAGAGACAATGTTACAAATAGAAAAGTTTTAGAAATGGTGACAAGGATGGGTCTTCAACCTAACAAGTTGTACTACACCGACATCAAAGTTGCAGAACAGAAGATGTTTGAGTTAGAGAATCCTGAAGATATAGCCCGAATGCATATTTTAATCATCTTCACATGCGTTCTTGCACCTACAACGAGACTGATTCAGGTTTACTACCTCAAATATATGAACTCGCTTAGTGGAATGCGAAACCTGAACTGGGCAGATTACATCCTCACAAATTTGAAGAGTCATCTGGAGACGTTCAAGAAGAACAGATTCACCAGAAGGCCAGTTTGAGATTTTCACCTTCTGATGGTATGTAAGGATTAATTGACAATGGTTTAGTACACTTTACTACTGTTAATTGTACTCAGTAAGACTATTTTAGGTGCATTACTTGGATCTGTCTTTCAGTGGAGGACGATCACAACTACAACCGACATGCAAAATTTGGACTTATGTACCAAAGATTGATAGTATCATGAGTGGACAACAACCTGCTCTTTATCAGGAGGAGGACGACGATGATCACCTGTTGGCCGAAACAACAACCGTGGAAGACGTTGAAGACATTAGAGTTGGTTCAGATGCAGAAGAAAGGGGTCATGTTACTAAGTTATAGGAAAGAATCTGTGAGGTAATTACTACCTTGCACGCACATTATGAAACCATAGTATGTGTTACCTTATAAACGTTGTATACAACAGTGTCATGTAGAAATAAAGATATACGAAAGCACAATGCAACAATTGTTGATAAAGAAGAAGGATGCTGAATATAGATTGGAAAGATATAAGAAAGAACTTCGACGACAACAACATGGTTCACTTGTACCTTCTCCAGATTATGATGATGACATTCCAATTGATGAGGCTCTCAAGATGAAGAAGAGGAAAACATCGGGAAAAATGTCTAAAGCAATCGTGCCCGCTGCTCAGATGTTTGAAGAACACCTGCATGGTGATGTACCCTTCGATGTGCACATGAGTAATGCCCTTGACATTACTAAAGAGGTAACGTTACAAGCTACGAAATCAACAAGACAAGACAACAAGAAGATACGAAATAGGAGGAAGAAAAAGCGGGTGACTTCATCAACAGTGGTGGCCAGGACAAAGTAGGTTGCTAAGACGAAGGGAAATTACATGACCACATCTAGTTCGGTAAGTCACAAACCTTTCTTATTATGCACATATTGTTGATGTAAAGACAGTGAATGATAATTGGTTTCGTCCTCTCATAAGAAGGAAAAGAACGACGAGCAGGAGGAAAAGAACAATGAGCAGGAGGAAAAGAACGAGGAGCAGAAAAGGAGCACAGAAGGAGAGAAGGAGGAGGCCATTAGCAAGGAGGGGGACAAAGGGAGTGATAATGAAGAAATAAGGAGGGAGGAAGCCAAATCTGGGAGCAACACACTTGCGGAAGAGGTGATGGAGGACAAGCGAGAGGATGAGGAGGACAGTGGCAATGAGGAGGATAAAAGGAACGAGAAGGGAGAGAAAAGGATGGAGGAGGCCGAAGCTGAGAGAAACACACCTGTGGAAGAGGTGATGGAGGATAAGCGGGAGGTGGAGGAGGACAGTAGCAATGAGGATGACAAAAGGAATGAGAAGGGAGAGAAAAAGATGGAGGAGGCCGACGTTGGGAGAAACACACCTGCGGAAGAGGAGAATAGGGAGAAGGGGAAGGACAATAACAAGGAGGGGGAGATAAGGAGCGAGAAGGATGATGAAAGGAGGGAGGAGGAGGAAGCCAGGATCAAGGCATATGTGGAAGAGGTGAATAGGGAGAAGGAGGAGGTCAGTAACAAAGAGGGGGGCAAATGAAGCGAGAAGGGTGACAAAAGGAGGGAGGAGGAGGAATCCGGGATCAGGGCATCTGTGGAAGAGGTGAATAGGGAGAAGGAGGATGTCAGTAACAAGGAGGGGGACAAATAGAGCGAGAAGGGTCACAAAAGGAGGGAGGAGGAGGAGGAAGTCGGTTTCAAGACAACTTCGGGAGAGGAGAATAGGGAGGAGGAGGAGGACAATAGCAAGGAGGGGGATAAAGGGAGCGAGAAGGATAAAGAAAGGAGGGAGGAGAAGTGGGAGAAGGAGGAGGACACAAAGAAGGAGGACAAGAAGCGGGAGAAGGAGGAGGACACAAATAAGGAGGAGGAGAAGCGGGATAAGGAGGAGGACACAAGGAAGGAAGAGGAGAAGCAATAGAAGGAGGCGGACACAAGGAAGGAGGAGAAGCGACAGAAGGATGAAAAAATGAAGGAGGAGGAGAAGCAGGAGGAGGAGGACACAATGAGCAAGGATACGGAGGAAGGGGCCAAAATCGATGAGACAAATAAGGAGGATAAAAGGGAGAAGGAGGAGGACAGTAATAAGGAGGGGGAGAAAAGAAGCGTGTAGGATGACAAAAGAAAGGAGGAGGAAGCCAGGATCAAGGCATCTACGAAAGAGGAGAATATGGAGAAGGGCAAGGACAATGGTATGGAGGGGGAGAAAAGGAGTGAGAAGGATGATAAAGGAGGGACGAGCAGGAAGGGGCTGAAATTGACGAGAATAGAAAAGAGGATGAGAAGGAGAAGAAAAAGAGGAAGAAGGTTGCGGAAGAGAAACAAAAGGTGGGAGAAGAGAGTGAATATGATGATGACACACCACTTATCATCCGCTGAAGAACTAGTGAGAAAACGGCGGTAGAACAGACGTCGAAGGTGAAGCCGCTTATCATCCGCCGAAGATCCTTCAATGAAAAGGTGGAACAGAGTAGGAAGGTGGGGGAGGAAAGGAGTGAGCAGATTTCAAGGAAGAAGACAACATGAGATGCATGGAAGAAGAAGACGAAGCCGGTCACGGAAGAGAAAAAGGTGGTACAACAGATGCGGGGAAGAAGAAGTCTCATGAAGGAACCCGAATCAGTTGGACATCCACCGCAGAGAGTAGAGAAGTTGCAGATCTTTCAAAGTGAAAGAGTCAAAGAGAAGCAAGTGTCTTATACAACTTTCGATGCACACGTTCAAGCCTTCCCACCTTCCCAAATTATGTTATCTATTCCTAAGAAGCCAAAAACATCATCCTCAATAAGCAAACAAGAAGACCCATCTCTTGAAGTTGTTGAGCAGAGAGTATGTGAATTTGCATTGAACCTGAAGATCAACTTGTCTCAACTTCTGTTTGATGATGGAATGATCAAACTATACAACAAGGATTTATATACTCTCAGACCAAGAGAATGGCTGGTGGATAATATAATTGAAGCATACAGACACACGATCAACATGTGAGAATGGCAGTCAACTTCAGGAATAATAAAGCGGGTCTGCATCCCATTCAACATTAGTGTAAGTTATTACTTAACACTTATTTACGGCTCAATGTACCCACCGGTTTTCTTAAATATTATTTCTGTGGAATTATATGAATAGAAAAATTGTCAAGCAGACTTACACAATGCAGACTACGAACAAACTCGCAAACATGCAGAAGAATTTGCCCAAATGGAAGATGTCTTCTTGTTGGATTATTTCAAGGATGGGGCCATCGACCATACCCAATGTGATTACATGAGTCGTTGTTCTTTACTTGTTATTATTGTTCCTCCACCCACTTGTTATCATTCCTTCATTCGCTGTAATTGTTCCTTTACACATTACTATTGTTCCTTTACTCATTGTTATCGTTCCTTTACTCGCTGTTATTGTTCCTTTACTCATTGTTATCGTTCCTCCACCCCCTTGTTATCATTCCTTTACTCGCTGTTATTGTTCCTTTACACATTGTTATTATTCCTTTAGTCATTGCTATTGTTACTTTTGACTTCGTGATTGAACCTTTACTCTACCACCTTGATTATTATCTCACCTTTTTCATTATCTAACTTACCATTGTGTATTATTTCTTCCCTATTGGATGTAAGAATCATTTCTATGTGATTGTCATCAACTGTCCACAGAAGTGTTTTGTACTAGATAGCATGCAAAGTGAAGTTTCCTTCGAAGTGGATAGAAAAACGCTAGCAAAATAGTTGCTGAAGTTCGTATCTCCCTACCTAGAAGTTACAAGAGCGTTTAAAGACATAGTTGTATGGGAATTGCAGCTAGCATCAGTTCCAGAGCAACCAAATCAATTCAATTACAAAATCTATTGTATTCTATTCATGCAGTATTAGACAAGAGAAATCCCAAAGGAGAAATTCGATCTTTGGACCCCCGCCTTCCTGTCTTCGTTTCAGAGGACCATTTCATCTAGACTCCTTCTATGCACCGATAATAAAGTCAGATATGACATGATTAGCCATGCTCTCAGTTGTAATACAAGTAGGCCGATAAGGCAAATCTCCTTACCCCCTCCCGGAGTGGATGTAACAACCATTATTTAATGATTAACAAAAGAAAATTGTTTTAACAAACTCATTCTCTTATCATTCTCCAGTAACATAATTTATTATTCATTGTCATTCAAAAGAAAATTTCGGAATTACAAGGTAGAAGTGTAGAAAAAGATCAACATCTATGAATAAAGTAACATATTGTCTGGGTAAAGTAACATATAGTCCAAGTAAAGTAGAAATGCCAGACGAGTAACGGAGGACAGTCTTCATTCTCCTCCGGTGGACCAACGTTTCCTTCTCCTTTGGTGGAGTGGAATGTCCTCAGAGAGCTCATCTTTTTCCTCCGGTAAGTACATCAACAACAGGAACAAGAATGGCATTAAATATCATAAACTGTCATTCAATAGAAAATTTTCGGAATTACAAGGTAGAAGTGTAGAAAAAGATCAACGTCTTGACTAAAGTAACATATTGTTTGAGTAAAGTAACATATAGTCCAAGTGAAGTAACAATGCCAGACGAGTAATGGAGGGTAGTCTTTGTTCTCCTCCGGTGGACCAACGTTTCCTTCTCCTCTGATGGAGTGGCTTGTCCTTAGAGAGCTTGTCTTTTTCCTCCGATAAGTACATCAACAACAGGAACATGAATGCCATAAAATATTGGAACATATACATGTATTAAGCAATGGGAAGAAGATGTCCGAGGAACATGTAGCTGCCGATAAAGTTAACATAGTCTCTCGATAGATTGTACCATTCCCTCCAACCAATCCACAATAGGAACATGAATGATATAAAATATTGGAACAAATACATATATTAAGCAACAGGAAGAAGAAGTCGGAGGGGCATGTAAATGCCGATGAAGTTTACATGGTCTCCCAGCAGATTGTACCATTCCTTCCAATCCCTGCATTGTACCAAAAACATATATTGTAAGGACTTCCTCCAATCCCTGCATTAGGTTATTCAACATTGGAAAGGTGTTAGGGTTCCCGTCAGGAACTGAAAAAATCTTCCATTTCCATTATCTCCAATCGACAAGTCCATCGTGTGTGGCTTGAAGAAACAACTGCAAAGTCTTCAATATTTGGTTGCATCATCAGGGGAGCAGGTAGATATGGTTGTGGAAGTAAAGTACCAAATGATGAGATTGTATAGCACCAATGTTGACCTCAATATATAGCCGTAGATTTGGTCACATGCAGTTGGTGAAATCTACAGATAAACCCGGGCTGGACAGCACTAGCTCCGCTTCCTCATTTTCATTGTTTCCCCCATCTGATCCCGTTCTCTCACTGTACTGGTTCCCGTACTCCTAGCTCTAGCTCCTTTTCTCCCCAGTCCAGTTCCTTTAGTCACCGTCCTCGTAAGGCGACTACGAGATGGTTGAGGAGGGGATGAGGATAATGAGGAGGAGAACACGATGACCAAGATAAGGATTTTGTGTAGTCCATTCCAGCACCAGTGGCAAGTCACCAGTGCAATTACTGCTAGTCGCAAGTCACGAGTGCAATTACTGCTGGTCGCAAGTCATGAGTGCAATTACTTACTGTTGGTCACATGCAGTTGGCGAAATCTACAGCCATGGGCAGAACTAGAAACTGGAAATGGGGGGGGGGCTTAAGTATATTTACCCGCTATTGGCTGAAATGGGAGGGGCTGAGTGTAAAAATATCATTATGTTAAGACACAGGTGCGTTCATCGGGATTTGAACCTAGGTCTAGACTAAAGCAACACACTATGCAAACCAGTCTACCTAAGGATTTCACATGACTAGTATTCACAGGCGTTGTATATGTATGAAACATAACAAACAAATATATATATGTATACATCACTCTTGCATTGTTTTGGTTTGGGGGGGGGGATAAAGCCCTGACAGCCCCCTGGCTACGCCCATGTCTACAACACTAGTGGCAAGTCATGAGTGCAATTACTACTGATCCCGTTCTCTCACTATACTTATTCCTATACTCCTCTCTCTTGCTCGCATTCAGTCTATAAATTGAGGCCAATGGTAGTACCTATACCATCTCAGTGCAGTATGCACCACCTACTGGACACACAGCCAAATCTCCACCTACTCCACCAAATATGCACTGAAATGGTAAGGTCTCTGAGACTCTTTCTGAAGGCTACAATCGGTGTCCATTGGAGCTCATGGGATCGGAAGATTTCTTCTGTTCGTGATTGTAACTCCATCCCCTTTTCCCATGCTTCCTAACCTAAAGCTATATCTGGCCGGGTGTTACTCCAAAGCTTTTCCAATGCTTCCTATCCTAAGAGGAAGGATAAAAAGACACGGTGTAACACCCGATCCAACTTATGGCATACAAATTTCTTCTTGGGTTGGACTACAATCATAGTCCAATCCCAGAAGAGGTAGAAAACTACAGAGCTCTCTAGATCTGTAGTCTTATCCCAAGGGTTTAGGGTTTAGTGATGCCGCTTCTAGCACCAGTGGCAAGTCACGAGTGCAATTACTGCTGCTCGCATATATCTGAGTATGTAGTTTTCATGTATTAACAGTTGCACCTATAAATGTAAATGCAACGTGATTTTGTATTATTATTACTGGAGTGACATGTTTGAGGAAATCACTATTACATTAATTACTAACACTACAACTCTTGTTACTGTACTCACCCTCCACGATCCTTTTCTCCCCATTCTTGGTCTTGTGGTCCTGTACTCCAGAATGTCGTTCTTTTTCTCATCCTCTATGATCGTATACTCCCCAATGTCATTCATGTAGTCATTATCCGTCAAGTCCCAAGTCAAAATTGGGCATTTCTCCTTGTCCAGACTGATTCTCTCTTTGGAGACAAATCTTCGACCAGAATACCAATCAATCTTTTTCTTAATCAGATGGAACCTGGAAGAACCTTTATTGACTTGCCTTTAAATTGACTTCCAGGAGGTGTCGGTTCATCATCAACTGTATTCGGCTAAGAAACAAGATATGGACCACCATTTTCATTACGTTTGCTCCTGTGTGAGTCAGCCTTTGAGCATAAAAAATTAATCTCGTTGTCTACCATTTGGTAAAGATCATCATCCATGCAAACTAATGTCGCCATCTGAACCATTTTGTGGCACATATGTTGAAAGCGTTCCCCATATTTTGCTGGTTTATTGACATCGAAAACGGAGTCGAGTATACTAATCCCACTCTTAGCAAGCTTTGTCCAACGACCGACTATGTAGTGAGGGGGGATTGTTCGAAAATTTTGTTCTCCCAGAGAGCCTAGAATCTCAAAAACTTTAAGAATGTGCCTACACAACATTGCCATGCTTTCGTACATACGACAGGAACATTCGAATACCATATTGGCCGGCTGGAATAACACAGTTCTCTCATCTACTGTAATATTGTCTATGATTTTGAAAATAGTGTATGTATAACTGCCTCCAATAGTGTCTTCAATCCTGAGGCGGATTACATACTCCATAATTTTCTTAAACTCTGCCTCGAAGATTGCAAACACATTAGGGGTATAAACCTCAGCGGCCCTTATTGCAATTGGGCTGTAGGAAAATATATTGTTTATAAATTTATCAACTGCTTGAAACTCTTATTCCTTTTCATTGCTCCTCCTTGTTGCAAGCATTCTATTGAAGTGTGTGAAGAACTGAACCAAGTTGTGATTTGGTTGTACAAAGAGCCTCATTACAGCATTACATGATTCACTGATATGGGTCGATTTCATACCAGTAGTAAAATGTTGTCTTATCCAAACCGAGGACCATTGTTTGCGATAGCCATGTATTCTGAAAATCCAATGGTGTGGCCCATTAAGAAAACATTCTTCAACCATCTTTGTCCAACCAAAATCAAATTCATCTACGTCATCAACTTCATACATAAGGAGATTGAGATGGTTTCATAAAATAGATGTGAACAACTGAGTGAGGTTCTTCTGAGCATTTTGTAATATATGCCATGTACACAATGCATGGAATGTATCGGGGAGAACATTCCTTATATCTGCAGCCATTATGGCGTCTTGATCTATGAAAATGGTTAAAGGCGACTTTGCTGACATGCATTTAAGAAACGTTCAAAATAACCACTCAAAGGACTCAAAAGTTTCATCGTAGAGGAGGGATGCACCAAATATGACACCCTGACGGTGGTGGTTGAAACCTACAAATAAAGCTGCATAAAAATGGAATGAGATATGGTTCAATACTGGAACACGCATGTCGAATACAAGAACAAATGAGACGAATAATGGAACACATGAGTTGGAATACAGGAACAAATATGTTTCAATACTAGAACACATATTGTAGAATACCGAAACACATGATTCGAAGGTCAGATACTGGAACACATATTGTAGAATAGTGGAACAACATTTTCTAATACAAGAACACACGATATTTGATACGGGAACAATGTTGTATAATAGTGGAACAAATAGAGATGCATAAAAAAAGTTGTCACCTCGGCTTAATGGAATGAGATATGGTTCAATACTGGAACACACATGTCGAATATATGAACAAATGAGACGAATAATGGAACACATGAGTTGGAATATATGAACGAATATGTTTCAATACTAGAACACATATTGTAGAATACCGGAACACATGATTTGAAGGTCAGATACTGGAACACATATTGTAGAATAGTGGAGCAAAAATTTCTAATATAGGAACACACAATACCCGATACGGGAATAATGTTGTGTAATAGTGGAACAAATAGAGCTGCATAAAAAAAAGTTGTCACCTCAGCTTAATGGAATGAGATATGGTTCAATACTGGAACACACATGTCAAATACAGGAACAAATGAGACGAATAATGGAACACATGAGTTGGAATACATGAACAGATATGTTTTAATACTGGAACACATATTGTAGAATACCAGAACACATGATTTGAAGGTCAAATTACTTGAACACATATTGTAGAATAGTGGAACAAAAATTTCTAATACAGGAACACATGATATCTGATACGGGAACAATGTTGTATAATAGTGGAACAAATAGAGCTACATAATTTTTTTTTGTCACCTCAACATAATGGAACGAGATATGGTTCAATACTGGAACACACATGTCGAAAATAGGAACAAATGAGACGAATAATGGAACACATGAGTTGGAATACAGGAACATATATGTTTTAATACTGGAACACATATTGTAGAATACTAGAACACATGATTCAAAGGTCGGATACTGGAACACATATTGTAGAACAGTGAAACAAAAATTTCTAATACAGAAACACACGATATCCGATACGGGAACAATGTTGTATGATAGTGGAACAAATAGAGCTGCATGAAAAAAGTTGTCACCTCGGCTTAATGGAACGGGATATGGTTCAATACTAGAACACACATGTCGAATACAGGAACAAATGAGATGAATAATGGAACACATGAGTTGGAATACAAGAACAAATATGTTTCAATACTGGAACACATATTGTAGAATACTGGAACACATGATTTGAAGGTCGGATATTGGAACACATATTGTAGAATAGTGGAACAAAAATTTCTAATAGAGGAACACACGATATCCGATACGGGAACAATATTGTATAATAGTGGAACAAATAGAGCTGCATAAAAAAAATTTGTCACCTCGGCTTAATGGAACGAGGTATGGTTCAATACGGAACACACATGTCGAATACATGAACAAATGAGACAAATAATGGAACACATGAGTTGGAATATAGGAACAGATATGTTTCAATATTGGAACACATATTGTAGAATATCGGAACACATGATTCGAAGGTCGGATACTGGAACACATATTGTAGAATAGTGGAAAAAAATTTCTAATATAGGAACGCACAATATCCGATATGAGAACAATGTTGTATAATAGTGGAACAAATAGAGCCGCGTAAAAAAAGTTGTCACCTCGGCTTAATGGAACGAGATATGGTTCAATACTGGAGCACACATGTCGAATATAGGAACAAATGAGATGAATAATGGAACACTTGAGTTGGAATACAAGAACAAATATGTTTCAATACTGGAACACATATTGTAAAATACCAGAATACATGATTCAAAGGTCGGATATTGGAACACATATTGTATAATAGTGGAACAAAAATTTCTAATATAGGAACACATGATATCCTATACGGGAACAATGTTGTATAATAATGGAACACATGACTCTATTAAGTACCTAATGGTCGGTAGCTCTTGTTTATCTGGAAAGTTGTATCAAAAGAAATCATATCACAAAATAACTGATAATCAAGCTTCATCCTCCCATCGGCCCAGAAGATGTTTGCAATTCTCTCTTTGCTATCAACCTCAATGTTGTAGTAAGATGATGGGTTGTTGTATGCTTCACTGTGGAAGTACTCTTGCAGAGCAGTGGCCTCACCAACTATCATTGTCTTTTGTCTCCTCTACCTCAAATGGTTCTTTAAATCCAATTTCTAAAACCCAACGCATTCACGTTCTCCAGCCACCAATGACATTGCATTGTAAGAACTTGTTAATTGAATTTCAACATCTTGGTTGATCTCTACTACAACTCCTTAGACTTATGAAACAATGCGGTTGGATCTAAGAAGGTGTGCATATTCCTGCGGGTGAAGTGGGTGGTTATGACCAACATCCCATTCAATAATGTTGTATACATTGAGCTGGCGATCAAGCTTTAGACTAATATGCACTTTGCACCTAGTCCTTTCTTTTCTTCGACGCTTCTCAGTTCCTGATCGGTGATTTATCAATTCTTCTCCTGGACCAGTAGCATTCCTTATACTCCCCTTTCGAAAGCCTTGTTTATTGCAGACATATCACATATACTGAATCTTTTCATGATCTATATTCTTGCCCATAAACTGCTTCTCCCATTCGATCCTCGTGGCAAACCCTTTCTAATGAGCATAATCGTTATAGAACTGATGTGCCTCATGTACAAAGTTAAATTCAAGTTTTTCCCAATAATCCTGTTTATCAACTTCATTTGAGATCATGAAAGATAACATGATTAATAACATCACTTCAAAAACAAATAATGCTTAGCCAACATGACAAAAGAAATAAGAAAAGCAAATAATCATGATACAGGTAGGGAGAAAAGGAACGAATGGAATGAGAATAGGAACGACTGGAAGGAATGAGAAAAGGAAAATATGACGAAATCATGAATACAAGTATAGCGAGAAAGGGAACAGATGATGATGACAAAAGTAACAATAATCACATAAAAAGGAACAACGATAAGGAAAAAAGGAACGACAATAAGGAACTAACCATCAGAGTCCACATGAATAACTTTCCCACCAGTGTTGTCTCCGGTGAAATCAGACGTCGCACATGTGTGATTCAAATCAATTTCAATCTGAACAACATGTGACTCCACATCCGGATATGTGGAAGAGGGATTTGCGGAAGGAGCTATGTCTCTCTCTAAGAAATCTCTCTATGAAAATTCATGATACAAATTATCTTCAACATGACAACTTTCTTCTAATACTCCTTGACAGCCCTGTTCTTAAAAACCCATGTCATTTAGATCTACGTCAAACAAACATGTATTCCTGACATAATTTATCTGTTGGATATCTTGGAGTGATGATGCCGACACATAGCAGGCTTGTCCCTGTAGAGGTCCTTGGCAAGGTGATGATGGCAAAACAACAACTGAATCTTGGTGCCGTGAGGACTCACCATCTTCTGAACGATGAGCATGTTGACATGCTTTTAACTCCATGTCAATCTGGTTCATCCATTTGTCGTCGGCCATGATGTACTAATCTGTAGAAAATGACACTATGATATGAAAAAGAAAACCTTTACCAATGTAACTAGCTATGATATTAAAGATCACTCTTTTACTCATGGTTTCCTTTACAATATTAACAAAAGAACCTTCTTTCAATGAAAGAAAACAACTTTTTAAGAAATAAAAGAGTTTCCTTTCAAAGAAATAAAGGAAACTGTTTCATTTTTTTGAGAAAAAAGTTGGGGAGAAGCAAACAACATTCACGAGAGTAAAAGAGTTTCCTTTCATCGAAAAAAGTCCATCACTTAGAGAAGTGCAGTTAATGTAGAGGCAAAATATATGATTTGGTGATATCAGTTATATGCATAATCAGGTAACAACAACAAAATCATCAACGAGTCTGGTTGAGGCGTCGAACTCTATTTGAGCGTTAAAATAACCAACAACAACCACAATCGGTAAATATTTTTCTCACCGCCGCCGTATCGCCGCTGCCGTCGAGAGCCAACAGTGATCTTAGTCTGGTACAAACGACGGAGGCTGTTTAAGCCTTAAGACAACTAACAAAAACCACGATCGCTCAAGATTTTTCTCACCGCCACCGTATCTCTCCCGTCGACGAAGAGGGATCAGGAATCTACATCAATCTTAGTCTGGTGCAGGCGACGAAGACCGTTTGAGCCTTAAGACAACCAACAATAACCATGATTACTCAAGATTTTTCTTGCCGTTGCCGTATTGCTCCCGCTGACGAAGAGGGATCAATGATCTAGGTTTCAGAAGGAAAGGGAAAATGAGAGAAGTGAGAGTGAGCAAGAGTGCGGGATGATAGTGATAGAAACTATGTTCGTATGAACGTCTCCACGCTTGGGAGATAGAGGGTTGTTAGAAGATTGCCAAATCTTAGCACCAAAAATAAACTTTCGCCCACCTGGAAATGCCCCTGGATTTGATCTAACCGTCCATGAAAAAGTGGCCTTTTTGGGCGGCCAGGATGGAGTTCAGGATGTCCTGAGAAATGACCCCATCAAGACTGGATCTTTGTGCCCAAGTGCGGAGCCATCTTTTCCCTATGCCTACCTCTTTGAGAGCAAACCCTAGGATTCACACTCTTACAAATACCCGACCACCCCACCTATAGATCCATAGCACCACACCTTAACAACCACCACCACTGCATGCCTTCCCTCTCTCGATTTCTTCCTCCCTCAGCCTGCAAATCTTCACCCCTAATCACTCTCCGACAACGCCGACACCAGGGTGAGCCTTTCCATCCTACGATCATGCCGTAGCTTGGGCGATTACTTCTTCAACTCCTGCCTCCCTCATCCTGTTGTGCCTCTGGTCTGGTTTACAGATCACAGACACCACCTTCCTTGGTCTTCGAAGCAAAGGACAAGCCGCCGATACCCCAAGTTTGAAGCAGAGCCTGAGTTCGAAGCAGAGCCCTCACACCCCTACTGCTTCCTCCATGGAACATGCAGCGCCAAAATGCCCCCTTGTCCTGACCCTCAGATCCCCCAATATCTCTTTCTATATTCCAAGTCTATAGAGCACTACCTTGTGATCACCAACATATCTCCACCATCACCCTCTACGACTTGCAACTCACCAGTTTTCGATATGCAAAACCACCGATGCGGTGCCTTCCTCTTTGACTCCACCTAGTCATGATCTTCCTTGACCCTTGACATCGCTGCACCCAGATCAGCACCTCCTACACTCACCCACGATGTCAAGTCTACAAACAACCACCCAGCTTGCATTGGGTCATGCCAGGTGTTGTTACGCCACCACTGGCTCTACATCCCAGCATCTCCAGCCGACCCATCACCCTGCCATCGCCGACCACATCTGTCCTCAATTACAACATTGTGGTGGTCTCTTCTGGTTCTGCTGTGTCACCAGGCCGTCACTGGGTTTCACCATCAACATCTACAGATCGTGCACCACAACCAGTAGTCTACAAACATAACGCCTCCCGACATGGTTGCCTTCAGACTGGCCATCAACAACCACAGTTGCATGCACCGACGATGTGCTAGTTGTAAACACGACCTGCAACATCATAACTCAATCACAACTACCAACCTGAAATGCATCCATGAGCCTCGTCATCCCTTTCCTATCCCCTAAGATCCTCATTCTCGATGATTGAAGTTATAAAAATCTAAAGCTTTCAGACATCACCATGTTCTAAACCTACAACCACTTGATGATGGTGTAGATCCCAGTTTTGTAGTTCCCTCAAAACCCACCCATGCCTGCTAGTTTAATGGCTAGATCTTCAGAGAACTCAATGAACAACTAGAACAAGATCTACCATAAAGCTAATCCATGAAGATCAAAACTGATCTCTCCTTCCACAGGTCAACAATTTCTCATTGTATTTCATATATACCGAAGTTAGTTAATTGCATAACGAACTAGATTTTTCAGTAGATCAATCTCTTGTGATCATATTAGATGAGATAACCTATAATAATCTGGAATCTCATTATGTCCACTCGATCATGTAGATATACCAGATAAGTCAAACTATCATAATTAATGAAATTATATAAATGTATACATATAAACGTTACTATAGTAGCAAATGAAAAGTCTTTAGAATTCCACTAACAAATAATCCTAGATACCAATTGTACCATATAATATATATCATGGGGAAATGATCTAATTTGATTTGTGGGTGAACTAGTTATATAAGATTTGTGAGATAAATCCATGTATATAGACCAAATCCCTAAACTCTTAAAATATATACAGATAATATATTTTGTAAAATAAAATAATTAGTAATGAGTATTCTTGTCCTAGTCTTATTTAGAATTTAATTAATCTGAGAGAAGACATATAATAAATTTTGGGTTGATGAATGAACATAGATGATATTATAGATCACATGTAATGTATTCTATGGAGTTTTATACCCTTATGACTTGAATGAATTAATGAGTATAGACATTAAGAAATTTATGTCGAGAAATGAAGTAGAAAGAGAATGTGGAACACTAGGTCATCCTCTATAATATGAAAATTGACAATTGAATATGTATTTATGTGGATGGCATAGCCACCTAATCCTATACTCCCCAACTAAATATTAATATGTTTGTGATCATGGATGACTATACATGGACAAAAATATTCTAAGCATCATATGCTCACTCAATAACATGACAAACTTAGATGATAGAAATCATAATGAAGGATAGGATATGAAATACTAAACTAATATAGAAAGTATCCTAATCCGAGATAAGTCAATTTGAACAACTGTTAACCCCATGATGACATAGAATTCCTTTTCTTATTAGATCTCGAAACCTTGAAGCTCATTGAATTGTGAGTGTGAAACATCTTGGGTTCTTGGTTGGAGAAAAAGGTACTAGATTCTCTATTTAATTATTGAGTTATTTGGCCTCCCTCTTGAAATTCCATGTATATTGTTTGTTTGTTGGTGAACCCAATACTTTTCATAAGCCATTTCTGCCTCTTTGAAAGTTCACCACTTTATATTCATTATTGTTAAACATTGATAAATATTATGATAAGCACTGGAATTGAATTCTTGGAGTTTTGACTCCCTGAACTTTGGTCCCTTTGGGCTTTGGCCCTTTAGAGCTTTGGCTCCTAGAGGTTGGGTACGTCCCGCCGTCCTGTGCACATGTTGTAATGGATTAGTGGTCCCCCAGTATACTGGTTGAAATAGTAGGCTACCGTGTCATTCTCTCATAGATGATTGAACACATAACATTGTAGTCATTGGTAAGAAATGATATGACAGTTCTTAATCCTAATATTTGAATTGATCATTTTGTTGCAAATAAATTTGTATATTTTGATATCTCAAACTTGGGAATTTTGTATAATTGTTAACCTTGTCAATATCAACTGGAATATTTTGATCTCTTGAACTTGGACAAATTTTGTATAATTGTTAATCTTGTCAATACAATCTTGAACTCTATATATGGAAAGCATTGATACATGTTATTCTCATTTTGTTGAACTAAGTCCATCAAATAGTTCCCTCCTAAAATTGATTTCATACCTGAATCATACTTTGTACCCATTTTTTTATAGCTTAATAATTGGATTTAGTACCAGCCTAGTTGACCTTTTATTTTCCTTCAATGGGGTCTATGTGTGGTTTTGTTCCCTCTGGGAACTCATGGGTAGGTGGTAGATGGAAGAGCTTGAAGAGACATGCACTGGGTAGTCCTCCGTTGAAGACCAGTTAGAAATGAATTTTTATTCTTAAATTTCGTAATCATATTTGTAAGCTTCTGTGACTCTGATGTACAAGCAAGATTGTAATAAAGATTGTTTATGTTTTTGATATTATTTTGTAAATATTTGATCGTAAAGATCGAGTCTTTACAACATGGTATCAAAGCCATAAATGGTCGGCACTCATGCATGTCTCAGAAAATTAAGGTTAGTGAGGAATATCAATGTAGTAGCTAGAACTTAGAAGAAAACACATTAGTTGACAATGAACCCTTTTATCATTGGCCTAATCATTAGGATATTCATAGCATACAAGTAGGAAACACTATGAGGCTATGATGCGAGGCGGGTACCCTAATCTAGAAATTTATGGAACATACCTAGGTAAACATCTAACTTGTGAACTTCTATAGGCATGGATTTACTTGGAGATATTATAGGGGAAAAGTGGTTGAGATACATGTGTGTAGATTAACATTTAGGTCATTCGAACATTAGAATAAAAATATAGGTATAAAAATGGTTATTATTTAGTTTAGAATCCCCAGAAATAACACACTGAGTTTCTACCTAGAGAGGTTATACAACATTCTGTCACCCTCATCATTGATGCCAAGGTTGCTAGGGCATCAACAAATTTCTTCTTGGATCGGGGCATGTAATTGAACTCAATGACACTTTTTGATCCGATCAAGTAAGGATGACAGGGAATGAACTTGGGGTCTTGAGTTTTCTTGAAGGAAATGGGTGGGATACAATAGTTTCAAACTTTTGTTCTTCTACTTAATCCAGCCAGTTCTTCGATAGAACTTCTAAGTTCATAAGGTTATGCTTATGCTTTCTGACCAACAACAGACTTGATTGACCAGAGACCTTTTGAGAATAGTAGTTGATGCATGTTAGTTTAAATCACATACATTCATATCCGAATATGATGTTAGAAGTCTTCTATGGATATATCATCACTATGTACTCACCTGAGTAGAAGATATACCTTTCAAGTGTAGTTTGTTCTGAATCAATTTAGCAACTTCATAGACGTAGTAAGGGAATGGGTTGGTCACATTGAGCATAAGCTAGGCTAATGGAAGGAGAAACATTATTGTGTTCTTCAATTGAAGATGGCATCTAAGAGAACAAGAGTAGTATGCACATATTTTATGGATTGAACCCTAGTAATAATAAGATTGTATGAAGGGTCGAATTTCGGAGGCAAAATCCCTTAAAAGGGTGGAAGAGTTGTAACATACTAAATTTTGGTGCCAAATTTAAATATCGAGCTATGATTTTTTTTATTCTTCTTTTCTTTCTTCTAATTTGTACTCATTTTGCACCCCATTTCAAATACCTTGAAACTCGATCATCATTGGTCTAGGCATCTCACTTGGACCCCCAATTGAATAATTGAACCCCCATTAGAATCCTTGGATTTAAAATTGTATCAAAAGACATTATTAAGCATACACATTAATGCTTAGATTAATTATGAGATTAATAACATTGAACCACCCTAGAGTCACCAACAAGAGATTTGTTATTATTATGAATGAGAGGATTAACCATTGAAGTCATGTGGAAAATTTCCAAGAAACGGACATAGAAATAAAGGGATATCAAATTAAAATTTCTAAAGTAATAAGTACATATAGGGAATTCGATTTCCACATTATTAAATAATTAGACCTTGAATCAACCGAGCCCCTCACCGCAGTGTTGTAGTTTTTCCTTCCTCATGCCTGGGCTTCCATGTGCCGGTTATGATCACAGTGACCATAACAGCAACATCCTCGCTACCTTCACTTTAGTCCTTAGATTCGACTTCCATAACCAAGGCAACATCCTCTGCCTATGGCCTCGCCATCAAGGATAACCGAAGTAAAGAAACAACCTTGGCCATTAAAGACCAGAGACCCACAGAAGTGTCCCTGCGCCTGCCTCTTTAAGAGCAAACCCTAGGATTCACACTCTTACAAATACTCGACCACCCCACCTATAGATCCATAGCACCACACCTTGACAAACACCACCACTGCATGCCTTCCCTCTCTTGATTTTTTCCTCCCTCAGCCTGCAAATCTTCACCCCTAATCACTCTCCAACAACGCCGACACCAGGGCGTGCCTTTCCGTCCTGTGATCATGCCGCAGCTTGGGCGATTACCTTCTTCAACTCCTGCCTCCCTCAACCTGTTGTGCCTCTGGTCTGGTTTACAAATCACAAACACCACCTTCCTTGGTCGTCGAAGCAAAGGACAAGCCTCCGATACCCCGAGTTCAAAGTAGAACCCTCACACCCCTACTGCTTCCTCCATGGAACCTACAACGCCAAAGACGCCCCCTTGTCCTGACCCTCGGATCCCTAATATCTCTTTTTGTATGCCAAGTCTATAGAGAACTGCCTTGTGATCACCAACAGATCTACACCATCACCCTCTACGACTTGCAACTCACCAGTTTTCGATCTGCAAAACCACCACCACGGTGCCTTCCTCTTCGACTCCGCTTGGTCATGATCTTCCTCGACCACTGACATTGCTGCACCCAGATCAGTGCCTCCTGCACGCACCCATGATGCAAAGTCTGCAAACAACCTGCCAGCTTGCGTTGGGTCATGCTAGGTGCTGTTACACCACCACCGTCTCTACATCCCATCATCTCCAGCCGACCCATCACCCTGCCATTGCCGGCCACATTTGTCCTCAATTACAACATTGTGGTGGTCTCGTCTGGTTCTGCTGTGTCACTAGGCCATCACTGGGTCTCGCCAGCAATGTCTGCAGATCGTGTACCACCACCAGTAGCCTACAAATATAATGCCGTCTGACATGGTTGTCTTCAGACTGGCCATCAGCAACCACAGTTGCCCGTACCGACGACGTGCTAGTTGCAAACATGACCTGCAACATCATAACCCAATCACAACTACCAATCTGAAATGCATCCACGAGCCTCGTCATTCCTTTCCTATCCCCTAAGATCCTCGTTCTTGATGATTGAAGTTATAAAAATCTGTAGCTTTCAGACGTCACCATGTTCTGAACCTACAACCACTTGATGATGGTGTAGATCCCAGTTTTATAGTTCCCTCAAAACCCAGCCATGCCTGCTAGTTCAATGGCCAGATCTTCAGAGAAGTCAACGAACAACTAGAACAAGCTCTACCATAAAGCTAATACATGAAGATCAAAACTGATCTCTCCTTCCACAGGTCAGCAATTTTGTTAGTTAATTGCACAACGAACCAGATATTTCAATAGACCAATCTATTGTGATCATATTAGATGAGACAACCTATAATAATTTGGAATCTCATTATGTCCACTCGATCGTGTAGATATACCAGATAAGTCAAACTATCACGATTAATGAAATCATATTAATGTATACATATAACCATTACTATAGTAGCAAATAAAAAGTCTTTAGAATTCCACTAATAAATAAGCCTAGATACCAATTTTACCATATAATATTTATCATGAGGAAATGAACTAATTTCAGTTGTAGGTGAACTAGTCATATAATATTTGTGAGATAAATCCATGTATATAGACCAAATCCCTAAACCCTTAAAATATATACAGAACATATATTTTGTAAATTAAAATAATTAGTAATGAGTATTCTTGTCCTAGTATTTAGAATTTAATTAATCTGAGAGAAGACATATAATAAATTTTGGGTTGATGAATGAACATAAATGATATTATAGATCACATGTAATGTATTCTATGGAGTTTTATACCCTTATGACTTGAATGAATTAATGAGTATAGACATTAAGAAATTTATGTCGAGAAATGAAGTAGAAAGAGAATGTGGAACATTAGGTCATAGTCTATAATATGAAAATTGACAATTGAATATGTAGTTATATGGATGGCATAGACACCTAATCCTATAGTTCCCAACTAAATATTAATATGTATGTGATCATGGATGACTATACATGGACAAAAATATTCTAAGGATCATATGCTCACTCAATAACATGACAAACTTAGATGATACAAATCATAATGAAGGATAGGACATGAAATAATAAACTAATAAAGTATCATAATCCTAGATAAGTCAATTTGAACAACTGTTAACCCCATGATGACATATAATTCCTTTTCTTATTGGATCTCAAAACCTTGAAGCTCATTGAATTGTGAGTGTGAATCATCTTGGGTTCTTGCTTGGAGAAAAAGGTACTAGATTTTCTATTTAATTATTGAGTTATTTGGCCTCCCTCTAGAAATTCCATGTATATTGTTTGTTGGTGAACCCAATACTTTTCATAAGCCATTTCTGCCTCTTTGAAAGTTCACCACTTCATATTCATTATTGTTAAACATTGATAAATATTATGATAAGCACTGGAATTGAATTCTTGGAGTTTTGACTCCCTAGACTTTGGTCCCTTTGGGCTTTGGCCTTTTAGAGCTTTGGCTCCTAGAGATTGGGTACGTCCCGCCACCCTATGCATAGGTTGTAATGGATTAGTGGTCCCCCAATATACTGGTTGAAATTGTAGGCTACCGTGTCATTCTCTCATAGACGATTGAACACATGGCATTGTAGTTATTGATAAGAAATGATATGACAGTGCTTAATCCTAATATTTGAATTTATCATTTTGTTGCAAATAAATTTGAATATTTTGATATCTCGAACTTGGGAATTTTGTATAATTGTTAACCTTGTCAATATCAACTGGAATGTTTTGATCTCTTGTACTTGTAAACATTTTGTATAATTGTTAATCTTGTCAATACAATCTTGAACTATATATATGGAAAGCATTGATACATGTTATTCTCATTTTGTTGAACTAAGTCCATCAAATAGTTCCCTCCTAAAATTGATTTCATACCTCAATCATACTTTGTACCTATTTTTTTTATAGCTCAATAATTGGATTTAGTACCAGCCTAGCTGACCTTTTATTTCCCTTCAATGGAGTCCATGTGTGGTTTCGTTCCCTCTGGGAACTCATGGGCAGGTGGTAGATGGAAGAGCTTGAAGAGACATGCACTGGGTAGTCCTCCATTGAAAACTTGTTAGAAATGAATTTTTATTCTTAAACTTTGTAATCATATTTGTAAGCTTCCTTAACTCTGATGTACAAGCATGATTGTAATGAAGATTGTTTATGTTTTTGATATTATTTTGTAAATATTTGATCATAAAGATCGAGTCTTTACAACATGGTATCATAGACATAAACGGTCGGCACTCGTGCATGTCTCGAAAAATTAAGTTTAGTGAGGAATACCAATGTAGTAGCTAGAACTTAGAAGAAAACAAATTAGTTGACAATGAACCCTAGTATCATTGGCCTAATCATTAGGATATTCATAGCATACAAGTAGGAAATACTATGAGGCTATGATGCGAGGTGGGTACCCTAATATAGAAATTTATGGAACATACCTAGTTAAACATCTAGCTTTTGAACTTCTATAGGCATGGATTTACTTGGAGATATTATAGGGGAAAAGTGGTTGAGATATGTGTGTGTCGATTAACATATAGGTCATTCAAACATTATAATAAAAATATAGGTATACAAATGGTTATTATTTAGTTTAGAATCCCCATAAATAACACATCGAGTTTCTACCTGGAGAGGTTATACAACGTTCTGTCACCCTCATCATTGATGCCAAGGTTGTCAGGGCGTCAACAAATTTATTCTTGGATCGGGGCATGTAATTGAACTCAATGACACTTTTTGATCCGATCAAGTAAGGATGATATGGAATGAACTTGGGGTCTTGAGTTTCTTGAAGGCGATGGGTGGGATACAATAGTTTTAGACTTTTGCCCTTCTACTTAATCCGGCTAGTTCTTTGATAGAACTTCTAAGTTCATAAGGTTATGCTTATGCTTTCTGACCAGCAGCAGACTTGATTGACCAGAGACCTTTTGAGAACACTAGTTGATGCCTGTTAGTTTAAATCACATACATTCATATCAGAATATGATGTTAGAAGTCCTATATGGATATATCATCACTATGTGCTCACCTCAGTAGAAGATATACCTTTCAAGTGTAGTTTGTTCTGAATCAATTTAGCAATTTCATAGAGGTAGTAAGGGAATGGGTTGGTCACATTGAGTAGAAGCTAGGCTAATGGAAGGAGAAACATTATTGTGTTCTTCAATTGAAGATGGCATCTAAGAGAACAAGAGTAGTATGCACATATTTTATGGATTGAACCCTAGTAATAATAAGATTGTATGAAGGGTTAGATTTTGGGGGCGAAATACCTTAAAAGGATGGAAGAGTTGTAACATACTGAATTTTTGTGCCAAATTTAAATATCAAGCTATGATTTTTTTCTTCTTCTTTTCTTTCTTCTAATTTGCACTCATTTTGCACCCCATTTGAAATACCTTGAAACTCGATCATCATTGGCCTAGGCATCTCACTTGGACCCCCAACTGAATAGTTGAACCCCCATTAGAATCCTTGGATTTAAAATTGTATCAAAAGACATTATTAAGCATAAACATTAATGCTTAGATTAATTATGAGATTAATCACGTTGAACCACCCTAGAGTCACCAACAAGAGATTTGTTATTATTATGAATGAGCGGATTGACCATTGAAGTCATGTGGGAAATTTCCAACAAACAGACATAGAAAGAAAGGGATATCAAATTAAAATTGCTAAAGTAATAAGTACATATAGGGAATTCGATTTCCACGTTATTAAATATTTAGACCTTGAATCAACCGAGCCCCTCACCACAGTGTTGTAGTTTTTCCTTCATCATGCCTAGGCTTCCATGCACCAGTTATGATCACAACGACCATAACGGAAACATCCTCGCTACCTCCACTTTAGTCCTTAGATCTGACTTCCCTAACCAAGACAGCGTCCTATGCCAATGGCCTCACCATCAAGGATAACTGAAGTAAAGAAACAACCCTAGCCATTAAAGACCAGAGACCTACAGAAGAAACAACCAGTGCACCGTCGTCTAGGCACCGAGCCATCTTGTCCCTGTGCCTGCCTCTTTGAGAGAAAAGCCTAGGATTCACACTCTTACAAATACCCAGACACCCCACCTATAGATCCATAGCACCACACCTTGACAACCACCACCACTGCATGCCTTCCCTCTCTTGATTTCTTCCTCCCTCACCCTGCAAATCTTCACCCCTAATCACTCTCTGGCAACGCCAACACCAGGGCGTGCCTTTCTGTCTTGCGATCATGCCACAACTTGGGCAATTACCTTCTTCAACTCCTGGCTCCCTCAACCTATTGTTCCTTTGGTCTGGTTTACAGATCACAGACACCACCTTCCTTGGTCGTCGAAGCAAAGGAGAAGCCACCGATACCCCGAGTTCAAAGTAGAGCCCTCACACCCTTACTGCTTCCTCCATGGAACCTGCAATGCTGAAGACGCCCCCTTGTCCTGACCCTCAGATCCCTAATATCTCCTTTTGTATGCCAAGTCTATAGAGCACTGCCTTGTGATCACCAACAGATCTCCACCATCGCCCTCTGTGACATGCAACTCACCAATTTTTGATCTACAAAACCACCGCCGCGGTGCCTTCCTCTTCGACTCCGCCTGGTCGTGATCTTCCTCGACCACTGACATCACAACACCCAGATCGGTGCCTCCTACACTCACCCACGATGTCAAGTCTACAAACAACCAGCCAACTTGCATTGGGTCGTGCCAGGTGCTGTTATGCCACCACCGTCTCTACATCCCAGCATCTCCAGCTGACCCATTACCCTACCATCGCCGACCACATTTGTCCTAAATTACAACATTATGGTGGTCTCTTCTGGTTCTGCTGTTTCACCAGGTTTCTTGCTAGCAATGTTTGCAGATCGTGCAACACCACCAGTAGCCTACAAACATAATGCTTCCCAACATGGTTGGCTTCAGACTGGCCATCAACAACCACAATTGCCCGTACCAACGACGTGCTAGTTGCAAACACGACTTGCAACATCATAACCCAATCACAACTACCAATCTGAAATGCATCCATGAGCCTCGTCATCCATTTCCTATCCCCTAAGATCCTCATTATCAATGATTGAAGTTATAAAAATCTGATGCTTTCAGATGTCACCATGTTCTGAACCTGCAACCACTTGATGATGGTGTAGATCCCAGTTTTGTAGTTCCCTCAAAACCCAGCCATGCTTGCTAGTTCAATGGCCAGATCTTCAGAGAACTCAACGAACAACTAGAACAAGCTCTACCATAAAGCTAATCCATGAAGATCAAAACTGATCTCTCCTTCCACAGGTCAGCAATTTCATTAGTTAATTGCATAACGAACCATATATTTCAGTAGATCAATCTCTTGTGATCATATTAGATGAGACAACCTATAATTATCTGGAATCTCTTTATGTCCACTCGATCATGTATATATACCAGATAAGTTAAACTATCACAATTAATGAAATCATATTAATGTATACATATAACCGCTACTATTGTAGCAAATGAAAAGTCTTTAGAATTCCACTAACAAATAAGCCTAGATACCGATTGTACCATATAATATATGTCACGAGGAAATGATCTATTTTGATTTGTGGGTGAACTAGTTATATAAGATTTGTGAGATAAATCCATGTATATATACCAAATCTCTAAACCCTTAAAATATATACAGAACATATATTTTGTAAAATAAAATAATTAGTAATGAGTATTCTTATCCTAATCTTATTTAGAATTTAATTAATCCGAGAGAAGACATATAATAAATTTCGAGTTGATGAATGAACATAGATGATATTATAGATCACATGTAATGTATTCTATGGAGTTTTATACCCTTATGACTTGAATGAATTGATTATTATATACATTAAGAAATTTATGTCAAGAAATGAAGTAGAAAGAGAATGTAGAACATTAGGTCGTAGGCTATAATATGAAAATTGACAATTGAATATGTAGTTATGTGGAAGGCATAGACACCTAATCCTATAGTCCCCAACTAAATATTAATATGTATGTGATCATGGATGACTATACATGGACAAATATATTCTAAGGATGATATGCTCACTCAATAACATGACAAACTTAGATGATAGAAATCATAATGAAGGATAGGACATGAAATACTAAACTAATATAGAAAGTATCCTAATCCTAGATAAGTCAATTTGAACAACTGTTAACCCCATGATGACATAGAATTCCTTTTCTTATTAGCTCTTGAAACCTTGAAGCTCATTGAATTGTGATTGTGAAACATCTTGGGTTCTTGCTTGTAGAAAAAGGTACTAGATTCTCTATTTAATTATTGAGTTATTTGGCCTCCCTCTTGAAATTCCATGTATATTGTTTGTTGGTGAACCCAATACTTTTCATAAGCCATTTTTGCCTCTTTGAAAGTTCACCACTTTATATTCATTATTGTTAAACATTGATAAATATTATGATAAGCATTAGAATTGAATTCTTGGAGCTTTGACTCCCTGGACTTTGGTCCCTTTGGGCTTTGGCCCTTTAGAGATTTGGCTCCTAGAGGTTGGGTACGTCCCACTGCCCTGTGCATAGGTTGTAATGGATTAGTGGTCCCCCAATATACTGGTTGAAATAGTAGGCTATCATGTCGTTCTCTCATAGGTGATTGAACACATGGCACTGTAGTCATTGATAAGAAATGATATGACAGTGCTTAATCCTAATATTTGAATTGATCATTTTGTTGCAAATAAATTTGAATACTTTGATATCTCGAACTTGGGAATTTTGTATAATTGTTAACCTTGTCAATATCAATATGAATATTTTGATCTCTTGAACTTGGAAAAATTTTGTATAATTGTTAATCTTGTCAATACAATCTTGAACTCTATATATGGAAAGCATTGATACATGTTATTCTCATTTTGTTAACTAAGTCCATCGAATAGTTCCCTCCTAAAATTGATTTCATACCTAAATCATACTTTGTACTTATTTTTTTATAGCTCAATAATTGGATTTAGTACCAGCTTAGATGACCTTTTATTTCCCTTCAATGGGGTCCATGTGTGGTTTCGTTCCCTCTGGGAACTCATGGGCATTTGGTAAATGGAAGAGCTTGAAGAGACATGCACTGGGTAGTCCTCCGTTGAAGACCAATTAGAAATGAATTTTTATTCTTAAACTTTGTTATCATATTTGTAAGCTTCCGCGACTCTGATGTACAAGCGTGATTGTAATAAAGATTGTTTATGTTTTTGATATTATTTTGTAAATATTTGATCATAAAGATCGTGTCTTTACAATATTCCCTATCCAGGATTTGTGCTTATCGGCTAGGGTGAAGAGGGTAGACCAGTGGATCTGGTGGTCGATAATTGTTCTGACTCAGTAAAGCTTCATTTAAAAAAACTAGGTTTTTTTTCTTCAGATTCCACTCCTATTTAGAGCAATCATGGACACTAATGGTATAATTTAGTTAGGATAGACATTATTTGATGACATGGTATCAATTTAAAAAGAATTATATGTACTCTCATGGATATCAAGTAAGCAATTTTGTTGGTTTAAGAGTGCACACAATTAGGATTTGTTTGGACCAATCAACTTGAGGACATGTCTAATAAATTAGATGACCTAACTTAACCGTATGGAATGATATAGGAAGATGTCATTTGAGTCTAATACAATTAAGAAATAGAGTGACCTCTTTAAGGAATAAATTTTAGATTTCCTTGATTTACGGGTTAACATGGAGAGACATATCATGGTTAGAAAGGTAATGTCTCGTAGTCACATGATATCATCCACTCTCATCCCATCCATCACCAACATAGAATAAACAAATGATCCAAATCATTTTCCTCTTGATTTCTTCACATTGAATGATCAGAAGCATATGGCAAGTTCATTTTATGCATTACATTAGAGAAAAACAATACTTTGAACACCATATCACTTTAGTTTGCATATAAAACCTTGCATATATATATATATATGCACATATATATATGCACACACACACACACACACACACACACACACACATATATATATATATATATTGGATAAGGTGTTATCTTTATTTTTCACATATATTTTTCTCCATCAAGGAAGAGATAAAAATGTATAAACTTACTCCTCTAAAAAGAGTGAAAAATCCCAACCTTGAACAATCCATCTTGCTAGGGTAGAGAAAAAAAAATTAAAAGGATGAGGAAATAATTTTTAGAGCTTGATATCATAATCTCTCTATGCAAGGATCTTTGTGCATATTCTTTCCATCTATACTCATATTTAGGATGAGACACATGCTGCATACATCATACTACCAAAAAAAAATTAGGCATTAGATGGCATACATCCGTATTGTATCCATCATTTAGGTGCATCACTTTTATTATAATGCATAAATGATCTGGATTATTTGTGAATCTTATTTCAATCCACCGATTCCATTCACCCATTGCTATGCAAGTTGGTCTACCATCATATTTATTCCCCTCATATGTCATTATATGAAAAACTACATTCATAATAGAGCTATTTCTCTTTTTCTAGAGCAGTGTAGATAGGAAGATCATGTCATGCACTCAAAGTGTATCCAACATTCTGGGATGTTTTTCTACTTTGACTTATTTATGATTCCATTGATCTTTTCTGTTGTCTTGTTATTTATATTATTGATAGCTTTTAGAGTATATATTTGCTTTATTGTTGGAAAATACTGATTCAGGACTGAAATGTGGAAGGTGGTTGGGGTTGAGTTTATTAGTTATGTCCTTTCATAGACTTCTTCAACCAAATCTAAGAGTATTATTTCTCTAGGACAAGAAATATTAAATCTTTGGGGATTTTGATGCACACAAATCATATTGTTATTTCACTGGCCAGTTGGGTGATTTCTCATGCATTCATATCGAGCTACATGTATTTTTACTCATATAACGATGAACTATCTTGAGAAACCCTTTTTCATCAATTTTATCTATTTTCGTTATTTTTTATATGAATTATCTTAAATATACTTATCTCATCACTTTGTTTTTTAAATTTAGATCTACTGTGCATTAGAATAAAAATTCGATGCTATTGAGACTCATCTCAGTGCCACTGATGAGGTTCACACAATAAAAAGTTAGTAAATCTACAAGAAAATATTAGTGCTATCCAAGTAGCTTTTGTGCTCTTTAGAGGACAACTCAATGCTACCGAGATACATCTTGGTGGTACAAACACATAGTTTAGGAGTTCTCCAAAGTCATGTTGATACTATCAACAGTTAACTAGATAATACAAATGGAATTCCAATCTTGTAAGGAAATAGAGAGCTCGATGCTGTAGACCCAAAGTCAATGCTACTGAGTATTGAAAATCTAGATTGGTTGTGTTATTATATGAAATCTAACAATCTGTATCTTTCAGTTGGATAATTTCCCACTTATGACCAAATGAGGTGCAGGCACAAAAGACACAACCTTGACGACCGTGCACATAAACTGAGGAGATGAAAAAGAGAAGGAGACAATAGAGGCTAGCAATGCCAAAAACTTTGAAGGGTGATTTGCCAGTCAAAACACTACACATTTACGTTCAACTATGGAGAGGATCTTCATCATTAATAAGTCATGTGGATCATCCATTTATATTCACGGTCTTCTTTTCTCATTTTTTTGTGATTCAATGTCAATACTATTTGGCTAATCCCTTATTCTCTAGGACCCAAGAGTAGCTTGATATTAACCTTGTACATGACAATATTTATTTATATGTTAAATTGTTTGCTCAAATTATGATGATAACAATTATTTTCATTCACCATATTCACACCTAATCAACCTAAATTATGCTCTAGATTTTAATCATTGCTAAAGTAGGGTTAATAATTAGAATAAATATCATCACCATAATTAATAACACATCATAGAAGGGGGCTAACTATTATAAGGATAAGTATCTAGACTAAAATCTAGTGTGTATGATCTTTTATATGAGCACTATGAAAGCAGTTGTAAGATTGCATAGCACACTACATGAAAAAGTAGAAAATGTTGGCTACAAATGAACTAGTTCTAAAAGCAAAGATAGTTATTTTTAGATAAGGAGAAATTGTGTATGAATTGATACCTTGATGAAACTATAATCTAGGAGAATCCATCTCTTCTATTTACAACTCGATTTAATTCATTGTATGTTACTTTTTATTATTGGTCTAAATGATCAAACTCGACTTTTCTTAAGTCTGGCTGAGCGATTTCTAGTTATTAGTAATTTCTAGCTTCACGGTTCCCCATGTTCATAAATTAAGAACTGTACTCCTATATTACCTGACATGTGCACTTGCATTTTACATGCACATCTTTTATGTGTCAATCATGCAATACCATCCAACTAAATCAATCAATTTTCTTGATTATTTAGTTGGGATAATACAAGGGTTTTGATGAACTTTATTGAGAATGATAATTTTGAGTAGATCTTGACATCAATAGAAATAATGATGAACTATCATACCTACATGTAAAATGGCCCCTTTATGTGGAAAATGAATAATTATGTGAGATATGGCCATATGTGGGACCTATAAGCATGAACTCAAGGTTTTAATAATAGATCTTATTGTTATAAATCATAGAAATCATGTTTTATCTCTTTACATCTAAATTTTCATGACTTACATTGTTCACATTGTTGGATATATAATGGGTTCTAGAGGGGGGTGAATAAAACAATTAAACAAAATTCATTATGTATTCAAGATATTTCCCAAGATAATATTACAAGTATGAAAAGCAAAGAAGAGAGAGAGAGAGACTTACCTACTCTGGAAATGAGTCTACTTCCTTCACCAAAGACTTACCCACTCTTGAGACTAGTCTTCAACTGTTAAGTACTTACTCACTATTGAATTGGATCTTCTACCTTTGATTTAGCCTTCACCATAGAGAAGCTTCTCACCAAGGACTTCTTGCCCCTCTTCTTATTCTCCTCTCTTAGCTAAGAGAGAGAGAATCTTCATATTCATGGTAGAAAAAAAGGTTGGGATGTAGAGGAATGAGAGACTCATAAGATATACATATAAAACCAGATCTCTTACAGATTTCCCAACCACTCTAATGGATGTATCAAGTGAATAAGCTCATGAGAGTGGATAGCTTCTCCTTGCGGCAAATATATCTCAACTATAGTATAAGGGCCTTCAAAATGCTTGGAAAATAATGTGATTAAGTCTGAGGGATCATATTCATAGTTGAGGATGCCTCCTAGTTGTTAGAACCATTTAGGATGAATTCTAGACATTAGGAAGAGAGCCCAACAAATTGATTTAACTTGTTCTCTCTCTAACAACTATTTTACGCTTTACAAGTACAATGTCATCAGCCTAAATGCAAGGGTGTATCTAGGATGATGACACTAAAAGACACGTATTTTATTATCATCGAACATGATACTGTGACAGTTAGCATATCAGAAATGATCATGCATGATCAACACAATCAGCTCGTCGGTCAAGAATATTTCCAAGAAATCTCGACTGACGAACAATAATGAAATACATTGATCATTTTGTGTAGAAGAGTATTTATCATCAAATTAATAATTTTATTACACTTCTACTCTTAGTTACTACTTATACAATCATCACAAGTGATTATAGAAATGGTTTAAGGAGATGAACAATGCAATCTTCAATCATTATCTTTTTACATGTATGAATTGATTTCAAACTAGGGTCTGCAAGTTTAGGCATTTGGAGTGTATCTATCTAATCTGAACTCACTCTAGTATAAGCGTTGGACACAAATATATGAGGTGATTTAATTATCATCAAAACAAGGGATTAGTCAATTTATATCTTGATGCAACATGAATAAGATATTATTTCTATCTTATTATAGATGCAATTGTGGATTCGTGCTAATGATTCCTTTTGTGACTTAGATATACATCTATTTATGTGTAGTTTGTGTCTTATTGGTAAAAGATGAGCAACAAGGACTTTATAAAAAGGGAATGACATTTCTTGTAGTGGTCTAAGGATCTTTATAAGATTTATTAAAACCATTAATTATAGATTTTACGTGGGAGACTAAGGATCAACAACTTAACCAAAATCACCTAGATGGTGATAATCAGACCTCATATGGTATGGAGATAGAACCATAGCTCTAGTGATATGACAATATACTAAGTTGATATTTGGGAATATGATGTTAAACCACATTCACCAAATTTGAGAACTGTGGATATCTTTTATTTTAATATCACTGGACCTTTGTTACACTTTTGAGTGGTGGTTGATTCTTAAGTACCTAAGTTCAGGTTAAGTGTTTGTAGTAGGAGGTTGTTGATCTCCTATGTGGTCTTGGTGGTGTCAGTAACCTCAAGATCTTATGGTGGGATAATTATATATAATACATCATATCTATCTTGGTGGGGTGCAACCCAAGAAAATTTAGACAAAAGAAAAAAGAGAGGATTATTCAACTATGTAGATTTATTAATAACAACTAAATCTCTATATAGTGCATTACTTTTTATTTCTACTTAGTCTTTCATGTTTTTAGAGCCATGACACAATCATATTATTGAAATGTGCATACATGTATAGTCTCTTAATACCCACTTGAACAATGAAACATACAATAGGAATGTTCTATTTCTTTGCGCATGTTTTATCACTCATTGAGACTTTATTTCTCGTATGAGATGAAATTATTATTTTTAGGTCCTTCACAACAATCAACACATCAATGATTGATCATTCTCCATCTTGTGAACCCAATAATAGTAGGACATAGATGATGAGGTGGGGGTAATGTTTGGGTTTAGTAGAAATCTTCTTATAAAAGTAAGGTTTTGACAGGTTGGTTTTGCACTCTACTTGGTTTTGCCTACATTTGACTTCAATTTGCATGATAACAAATGTAAGTGGTGTATATATAGGTCAAGTGTTGTTTGAATGTACATAATACATGTTGCGAGTTTATGGACATGTAATAGGCAATCATACTTGATAGATTACTTATGGAAAGAACTTATGATTGTTGTCTATATGTTTTGTCTTTAAGACTTTAAGATGAGATGGAAAATTTATTATTAGTTTTGTTTAGATCTTAAAATATTTGCTTGTGATTATTATAATTCAAGATTGATTTATTGATGGTTTAATATGATACCTTGATTACATGGATACGACTACTTATGATCTTGTAAATGTCACATGCGGTAGTATTAGAAACTAGGTTGATTTGAGTCTACATGTACTTAATATATCATGGCAAAGTGCAATTTTGTTTTGTGCATATCTAATCATGACCCATATAATGTTCTATATTGGTAGGTTAATGTGGAGAAAAGGCACAGATCATGCATATTTTGTCAACTATATAGAAACAATAGTAGGAACATTGGAGAAGGAAACAATAATCTACAACGACACAATAAAAATTAGTACAGTCATGACTACCTCAACTTTCATTCTTTAGTCTAGTTGACATGATATGAACTTTTAGGCATATGGTGTATGACTTGTTTTCACATGAAAGATATGATGTAAATACCACAATAGTCGACAACATTTCCACCAAACAAAACATGTGTGTGGTTTAGGAAAGACACATTGAACGTTTGTGTAGGATTGTTGAGACAAAACACATGGGTATCATAAACCCAAAAAATGGTGATATGCTATTAGCTAAGTTGGAGAAAACATTTCATATCTTGGTGATTTCCCGATGAGGTAAAGATATGACATGTGATCTACATACTTAAAGGAAGCACTAGAGACTTGTGGATGATGGAGAAAGTGAAGAGGATTGGGGAGCAAACCAATTTTCCATACTTCATACAGTAGTAATATAGTATATATTTATTGCAACAGTATCTTAGGGAATAAGAGTTAGTTTGGCATCCTTAAATAAAGAAATATGAATGTAAATAAATATTCATAGATCTTCCATAGAAATCATCCTTTAGGTTAACTGTAATGGTGACCTTTAAGCCCTTCTCAGGCTAAACTAGACTTACTCTTAAAAACATCACATTATGAATAAATGTATTTGATCCAGAATTTGGAAACCCACAAGTAGATTTTCCATTTGTTTTTTAACTTTTAAAACAAACACCAACATAATAAAACTGATCATTCATTAAAAAACTATAATTAATGTTCTATTAGACAAACTATATTCAATCCAATTCAATAAACACACCATATTTAAAATTGTATACATATTTGTTTATAATAATATACATGTACAAAATGAAACATTATATTATGTTACAATACCCAAATCCACCCAAAGAAAATGATAGTTTGAGGGCATCTATTCTAGATTTATTCCTATTTTAATTTATTTCTTAGATCTAGAATTACTATGCTGTTAGTATTATACATAACAATATTCAAATTTATCATATGAGAAACATAGTACCAATGAGTAATTTAGCACCCATAGAGAGATACAATATGCATGTTTATTGAAAAATGTGCATAACAATTAAGATGTAACTAAAACATGTATAATTTAACATTTAAAGCATGTTGGGAAGTAATTGTCATTGTAAGGTAAACTCTAAGAAATTTAAGAAGATACGACAATTTCAAAGTAAACAACAAGTAAGATACTATTTTATGCAAAGAACATCACTCATGATTTATCTTCTTTTAGTTGTAGTCATGATTTTCTTGGGTTGCACCAAACAAGCTACAATTAGATGGATCTTGTAACATACTAGAAATTGGACCCTAAAAGACAGTTTGTCCAATTCCCTTAACTTGGAAGTCCAGTTACAGACTGGTCTTTGATTCCAAGTCCAATTTGGATATTGTAGTGACCTCACTTTTCAACATCCCCAATTAAGAAAGACCCAAAAAGTTGAGACACATTACCTGAAATTTCCCAAGGATCCAGATCTAACCAAATAACAAACAATAGCAAATAATTTCCATAATTCAAATATTATTTACAAAATGCTCCTCTAAGGAGTTGCATGAATTCTATCATCATAATTATACATATGAGAACTATATGAGAAGAACTATCTATCTAATCCTCCTTACAAGTTAACTTTAATGTCTTTAAGTAGATTCAGTTGATTAACATGTCCTGATATCATCATATCTAGCATGCATCTAAACATCGTGAAATAAAAGCACAAATCAGCATATCAAAATATATATTGTATGTGGGGTGCATGCAAAAGTGTATAAGTACATAACAACATATATTCAATCAATTACTTGCAGACAAGAACTGACATTTTTTCACATAATCTATCTTTATGTGATACTCATAGTGGCATTATTGAACATAATATAATTAAACATCTAACAGTTTAATTGTTCAATCCTCAAGAAATCCTCAAAAAATATCGGCAAACTAATGCAGGTATTCATAAGCATAACCACACACCTCGATGGCCAGCCATGTTATATTATGAAGTTATACTTCAAGTATATTCAATCAATCCAATCAACAGTTCCAAGCAATCAACATTTAATCTGTATGTATATAAATCCTAAAGTGTCACCATCTCATTAATCACATTAAACCCTACCCAGTCCTAATCTAGAGTCTAGGTTTTTGTTGGTTTCTAGTTATCATTAGAGCTATGCTTCAAAATCCTAATTACTATATCCAACATATCCATTCATGATGATCACTTAGATTCAACTAATTTTATTAACAACATAGAAAATTAAGATCTTTGACCCTAATTCTCCACATGCATGATTATTCATTTTAGAAACTCGAGATATTATCATTATAGTTGCAATCATGTTAAATTCCCACAATGTTCAAAATTGTTAGATAATAACACAAAGGAAAGGTTTTTAACATTTTCATCACTTAATATATTTAGGGCTTCCATTTATTAATCTTCACGTAAACACATATATTTCCCTACTTTTGGAATATGAGCCATAATTAAGTCTCGATATATTTTATTTGTGATCCGCTCATTTTTTTATCAAGTTTCATACATAACATGTCTTCATCCGTGCATCCTAGCAATTACTACTATTTTTGCAAGGAAAACATAAACTGGCCATTTATGTAATGCCACGTCAGCACAATACCTTATTATTTTGATCGGCTTAGAACTGGGGAAAATACCTTTCTATCCTCACATTTTAAAAGCACTTAGAAGGGCAATAGAGTCATTTGACTTTATTTCTTCTTCCACCTTGCATAGGGTGATTGTGTGTGTACGTCGTGGTGTTGAGTCTGGACCTATGCCGCAAAGGGCCCTCCACCTCGCGTCTCCATCACTTCAGCTCTACCGACTCCACCTACCACTTGCTCTCCCTCCCAAGCCACCAACGGCTAGATACTTGGTCAGTGAGCAAGACAACTCTTACTACTATAGGGCCAGGGGTCTCCCGCTCTCCTCCATCAGTGCTGTTAGGCCACAGGGCGAAGCTGAGATGGCTGGGACATGGCCAAGTTGATGTTGGAACCAGGTGTTTTGATGAGAAGAAGGTAGTAGGTCCATACCCCTACCATGCACAGGAGAATGGAAGAAGGAGCAAGAAAGGAAAAGTGTGTCTCTGAAGGAGTTGGTGCTGCAATCTCTAGAATTCCTCTGAACAAAACATGTTAGAGATACTATCAACTATGGAGGCAAAGGGGTACAATGGCCTCTTATGTTTTAGGTGAACCCCTAGAGAAGAAAGGTGAGGAAGGATATGATGAAAGGAAGGGGAGGGGGTCTCCGATGAGAAGGACATAGGCTACACTCATATGTATATATACACATGGAAGCCTTATACTGGTCCTGCCTCTTCGGGTTGTTTCCTTCTCTTCTCTTAATCACTTTCTAACTCTTTTGTATCCTTGCCATGTATATTATTACATGATTTAGCCAAATTATTTTCTTTACTTTCCTTTCCTTGGTCTTTCTTTTCCTGTTCGTGGTTATGGTAAATACTCATGAAAGAGTATGCACAGAGGTCAAAGGAAAATATTCAATATTCTTTCCATCTATATAAACACACATATCCTCGACTGATTACTAATTTTACTTAGTTGAGACACCAAAATCCCATAAATAAAATCATATATCCACATGTCACACTTTTGGATATCTTGATTCTTAAATTATTGGAAACTCTTTGTGACTCGGGACTTTAGATCATTCTTTATCTCCTTTTCCTCCTATATTCTAGAATTCTCCTCTTTTCCTTATTATCTTCGAGTATACCAAAAGTTAGATCAGAATGGTATTAATTGATGTCTCATAACACATGTTTCCAAACTAGCTAGATAATTACTCTTTTAATTATCTAAAACCCCACACATCTTATTTCCTTTGGAAACTTGCATATTATCTTATATTTTTATTATCCAATAATTCACAAAACCATTAGTATTTATTTATAAAAAAAACTCTTAGTTCTTTGTCTTGTATTCCAAGGAAATATTTTCAATGCAATAATCTCATAAGCAACATTATAATTCTATCAATAATATCACTAAAGAATTTACTTATCAATTCATTTATATAATTCAATTTTACCAAAATTGAGGAATTACATTCACCCTTCCTTAAAAGGAATTTTGTCCCCAAAATCCTCACCTAGTAAGGTTAAGTTGAAGGATAACTCATCTCAATTTTCAAACCTCAGGGTTAACAACCCTACTTTGATATCTTAAAATCTTTTATTGATATGTAAATTCCACACATTATTACTAAGTTTGATACCCAAATTTAGTCCCAGTAAATCCACATACTTCGTGTTTCTAGGATATCACTCTTGGTGATTATTTTTTTTTTCATTTTGTGATTTTATTTTCACTTGGTGATCACTTTTCACCTAGGTTCCCAACCTATTATTCATTTATTTTCACATAAGGGTTAGGTAATACCTCAAAACCTAGGTTATGTCATTGAATTTAACTTAAGATATTCATTCTCATATGTCAATTTGAAGCATCACATGTGTTTATCCAATCTCTCTCCCTCATATTAATATGAAATGAGCATTTGACTGTAGCCCAAAAATAAAGTTCATCCCACTCCAAGAGCAGATATGGTGTACCCATACATTATCTTAAAATTTCACATTTTAGGTTGAAGCATTCTCAACATGATTGTAAACCATACATACTTTGTTATTCCAAAACTTTTTTATATTTCATGAATTCAAGTGTCTTTACAATATTAATATTTTTCACAACTCCTCATTATCATTACATGATTTCTTATATCTTTTATATTTACACATCATATCTCATCTTCCTTAGTCATTTCCTCAAAGTCTCTAGGGGTAAATGTACTTTTAGAGTGATCTCATCCTTATGCATCTAGGGAGTGCTTCTCACATCACCTCTTGGGACTCATGAACTCATGAAGGTGGCCAATCTACTAAGTCATGGGCCTTGAGCAAACATAGTTGTTACCTCTTGACCCTAAAGTCTTATGCATTTAGGGCATAATCACCTCGTAATCTCACAAATTTATGTACCTTTAATACCCCCCTACTTGACCTCAAGATTGACTTAGGGATCTATCCTTCCCAAGGGTTTATCAAGGGCACACTATTTTCATATGTAATTCTTTAACCCATATTTCATTCATCTCTTATGGTTCTCAATATTCATTTTATGCCCCTCATTGGTCTCATGGAAACCTTCCCTCTTCTAGGCTTGGTCCCATACTGTCAGCTACTTCCATAGAGACTCTTCATCATGATCCTCACAGATGGTATACTTGGGTTCAAAGAATCACACTCAATATATGTCCTTTCATATTTTATATACTTAATTCTTTACACTTTAGGTGATATTTAATGTTACCTAAATCTTTACATTGATTTATCAACTCACCCTTCTAGGGTAAGTTCTAACCTAGGGTGCTTTCTTGGCTCACAGAAGGAAGTTAGGATCTCTAGCCACAACCAGACCCCAAGGTCTTAGGGTATTGACTCCCCCATAGGTCCTTTTCCCACTCTTGGGTTGACCCACTCCAGGTTGAGACACCAACCCTAACAGTTGAATTGAGGTTTCATATTTCTGAACGTACATTGTCAGTTACAACTTATCTACCCTTATTCCTTTTCTCTCATGGTGAGCCCTCTCTTTAGAGAGCCTCTTTATGGGGAACCCTCTCTAAGGTATTGAGTCCTCATAGTGGACGTTCATAACCTTCCCTCACCCGATATTGGATTTTCATAGCAGTCTTCCTTTCCCAGCTTGACCTGTTAGTGACCTGCCTTTCCCATATTGGTCACTAGTCATTGCAATGATTTCCTTTCATATTGGCCTTCCTTTCCCGACTTGTCTAATCAGTGACCTTCCTATCTCAGCTTGATCACCAGTTATTGCAATGACTTCCTCTTGTATCATTCTTCCTATCCTCGCCTGGCCTATTGTTGATCTTCCTATCCTGACTTGATCATTAGTCGTGGTAATGACTTTCTCTTATATCAACCTTCCTATCCCGACTTGTCCTATTGGTGATCTTCCTATTCCAGCTTGATCACCAGTCATTACACTGACTTTCCTTTCACCCCATGCTCTTTAACTCACCATAGGTATTTCATTTAGGGTCAGAGCAAGTTATATGCATAAAATGAGTTGTTCATAAGTTGCTTATGTTTCTTAAAACTTTTCTCATTAATTCCTTAATTCACATGTACACTTGCATGGGAGACTAGGTCACCTAACTCATTTATATTTTTCTTGTTCCTTTTCACCCTAATAGGGTTCATATGGGTAGGGTTCTCTATCTCATCCACACTATTTTCATTTCCTAGGATTAGGATTTTGGGTTAGGGTTAGAGACTACACCCTGCATCTAGGGGTTCTATGTCCCTTGACCCACTAGGGTTAACCAACCAACCCTAGTTCCATCTAGGGTTACCCTAAAAAGGAAAAGCCCATAAAACACTTTTCTTTACTTTATCATTATTTCCATGTTACATGTACATTTTTATTTGCACATTACATGTACATTATTATTTCCACATTACATTTATTATTTCCAAATTACATGTACATTATTATTTCCACATTACATGTATATTAATTGGTGGAGGATGCCTTAATCCTACTTCTTCTCAAAAACCCTAACTGGAGACTATGAAGGAAGTTCCCTTTAGGGTTTATTAAGAAAAGAGAATGATAAGTGGATGAATCAAGATGAAAAGAAAACCTAAATATATTTTATTTCGGGCAATATCTTCCTACTTTGGCTAGGTAGAATGCACATACCTGAGAGTTTTCATAAACTGACTAGCGATGTGTAGGAAAGTTCTACCAGACCCCGATCCGTGGTCCCTTCTAGACACCATTGTCTTTAGATAATACCCTAATAATTCCCTCATATTTCTTCTTATTACTTGAAACTATAAACTATTATATATTATTTGAAAAATATGGCTCTCTGATACCAAATGTAACGATATCACTTTTTAGCATGCCCCAATTAAGTAAGATCCAAAAAGTTGAGAAATATTACCTAAAATTTCCCAAGGATCCAAATTTAACCAAACAACAAATAATAGCAAATAATTTCCATTAATTCAAATACTATTTACAAAATTCTCCTCTAAGGAGTTACATGAATTTTTGTCATAAAAATTGTACACATGAGAACTATATGAGAAGAATTACTATATAATCCTCCTTACAAGTTAACTTTAATGTCTACAAGTAGATTCAACTGATTATCATGTTCTGATATCATCGTATCTAGCATGTACCTAAAATGTCATTAAACAAAAGAACAAATTAGCATATCAAAATATATTGTGTATGTATGGTGCAAGCAAAAGTGTGCAAGTATATAACAACATATATTCAATCAATTACTTGCAAATAAGAAATGGCATTTTATTCACATAATCTTTCTTTTTGTGATACTCATAGTGGCATTATAATTGAGCAGAATGTAAATAAACATTCAACAGTTTAATTGTTCAATCCTTGAGAAATCCTCAAAAAGCACCGCCAAAATAATGTGGGTAGTCATGAGATTAACCACGTACCTAATGCATGTTTACTACACATATGAAACACAAGTGCACGTATCAAAGTAATATAGGCCCAAAGAGACTCGAATATCGAATACGGGGAAAATGTGAGTCCAGAAACTACTACCAACAGTGAGTTGATCAGCTAGACCTATGCAAAAGAGTGATTGGTTGATCAATTAACTAATTTTCCAGAATGAAAACTAAAATTATTGATTTGTGATCACAGTTTGAATGGATTCCCTAGGATTATAGTTTCACCACGGTGCACATTGCAATTAACATAATTTCATTAATATTTATTCCTCCTAACCTTGGACCAAGGGACATGTAGTAATGATTACCTACTCTCATAGCGTAATTCACTACCTAATATAATACAAACCCCAGTCTTGTAGCAATTGAATTATTAGTTAGGTGCTTTAATGAATTCTCTGAGTTATTCCCTTCATAGTCATAGGCCTTATCTCAAAGTGTGGTCTAAGCTATGTAAATCTACAACCTGTCCCACCCTTAATCCCTTTCTTGAAGAGATTAAAAGTCTAATAAATCACCTATGTTGATCAAGCAAAGATAATTCATGAAGTAATCATAGAGACATGTCCAAAACTTAAGAGAAATATATATATTAATTCATATCGTCAAGTACAATGCAAAACTGGGCTACTCTCGGATCCTAGGAAATAAGGGGGATTAGCATCACATGATTTCCACTATCATACACATGGGAGAAGAAAAGAAAAATGTGAGAAACATTAGAAAATTAGAGTAACTGCTACTCCCTCTCTCGAACGTACCAATTTTCTATCCTCTAGCTACAAATCCATCCATCGGAGGTGGTAGAGTTCCCCAAAATGTAGTTTTCTTCTCTCCTTTATTCTCTCTAGGCTCTTGGTTGTCATGCAATGGTAAAGAACATAATATCTAGGTCTGGCTGCACTCCCCTTAGTACTGAGGCATTCTCAACTTCGTGATCCTTTGTGAACTGTTGATACTACTGACATAGTGGTTGATTGCATCGAGATTTTCCATGACATATCCTATTGAATTTCCAGTTCAAGTATGTACCACTGACTTGGGCGTCAGTAGCCATGAGTTTCTTCTGATTCACCCCTAACCCTTTTCTTCCAATGTCGGTACCACCGAGATGATCCAATTCTTATCAATTTACATGAAATTTAACTAAAACGGAACATACGATCCACAAATAATGATAAATCAACATGGAACATTAAAAATAATGAATATTTGATGCAATTAAGTGTCATAGGACAATAATGATAAATCATGCACAAATAATATCAAAATGAGCAATAAGTGCACAAAATACATAGTAAAATAGCCTATGAAAAGCGAAAATTATTTAGTGCATCAAAATCCCCTAAGCTTAAATGTTGTTCGTCCTCGAGCAACACACCCTCAAATATGTTTCAGACAAATCAACAAAAGGACAAAGAATATGAAATTCATTTCTCAACTACCCCCACCTGATGGTCCCAAACTGACCCTTACTGATAACTGAACAACTAACTACTCTTATGAGACCAAAAATATTCATTAAAGACGTCCACTCTTAGGTCAAAGAAACACAAGAAATAGAGCAGTTAATAACATAATCAATCTGTCATTTGCTTGGTGTATGATTTGATTCCCTATCTACATTTCTCTTTTCCTAACCACCAACTAATTGGAAGTAGTTCTTCTTTTATGAAAGAATGAGGAGATCAATCATATATAACCTACCAATAAGAGCAATGGATGGAATGATGTAGGTGGCTTATGAAGAATCACAAGTAACTTTGAATTGTTTATGCAAAAATAAACATGATGAACCTACAAAGTGAAGGAAGTAAGAGATGAAAGAATCCTAATGACCATTGTTGGGTGGAATGCTGCATGCATAGAAATTATCATCAGATTTGTGAGAGTGAACAAAAGAATACATCATGTAGACGTTTTCACTCTTTTTGAAGAAAAATTTAAAACTGAGTTCAGGGCATCCTTTTCTCCCTCTTTATTTCATACTATTTTTCTTTTCTTTTTTCATTAGCCGACTATTTTGGCATGATTGAAGATTATGCTCGACCACTATAACAAATCACATTTTTCATTTAACTTTGAGGGGTATGGATGTGTACCCCTACATTTTATTTTCAGAAGAAAACAACACCGGTTCATGATGTAAGAATGAATGATACAAAAAATATGCAATCTACATGGGTTTGTTATGCCACTAAATGATATGCACAAAAGCTTCTTTTTATTTTCATTTTGTAACTAATGCACTAAAAGGAAACTAACTATCATGTCAACTATCATGCTATGCAATGCAATCAAGAGGAAACAATTCAAGTTACTTGATCATCTTAAGGTGGTGGATCAAATGAATGAAAAGCAGATGGAATCACAAGATTAAGAGACAATGCCCTCCTTAAACTATGATATGTCCCTATACCATTGACCCGTGTATAGGGTAACCTTAATATTTCATTCAAAATGTTCCATTGAAGGCTTGTAAATTATTTGGTCAGTTTAGACTCAAGCCCCATCATCATCTACAATTCATGGATAATAAAGACTTCCATTCATATCAAATGTCCTTAAACTAACTAACCCATACACTCCCTATGGGTGATGCTGCTTTAAGCATTTGCAACTAAGCCATTTTTTTCAATTTTCAATTTCATTACAAAGACATAGAAAAACATATTCTCTGATGAATAAGAAAAAAATCATGCTTATACTGCTCCATAATTACACTACATAGATGTAGATCCTAAAAACTTAGAATAATAAAATTAAAAATAAAATAAATAATAGAGTTATTCCAGCACCCCCTAAGCTTGAACTTGATTAAGTCCTCATAGTCAGAATCCAATCAAAGGGGTGGAATAGTGGTACCAGATCAAAATGGTGGTGGTGATGGCATGTTTGGATCATTGGGATAGTAGGTGCCCTGGAAAGTCAAGGACTGTTGTGGCATCACTGGAGGCTGTGGGTAGTTTCTAAAATATCCTTGGATCTAATAGTTGTTAAAGAACGGCTTCTGGTAGTTCTCCATCCGCTATAGGCAAGTATGCATGTTCTCATAGTTGGCTAGAAGAAGGCGTTCATTCTCAAAAGTGGCCTACTGGTTCTGATACAGTCATCCTTGAACATCTTAAATGCCCACAAATGTTGTCTTTTGTTGTTGCTGCCCCTTTGGATTTCCTACAACATCCCATACATACCTGCCATGGATTATGGGTCTTCATGCTGGTCAGGTGGTGGAGCAGTGGATCTGGAAGCACCATGTCTTCTGGAAGACTTATAGATGATCCATCATCGTGTGAATGACATGGTTGCCTCTTCTTCTTCTTCTTGTTCTTCATCATCATCATCCTGCTCCTGATTGGCATTGTCTTCTTCTTCCACTTCCTCCATTGCATCCTCTTCTGGCCACCTCAGGTGTCTCATCCCTTATAGGTTGAAGATGGGGTCAAGGAGTTCCCTTTCCCACCACTGGTCGTTGACTATGCACAAGTATGCACCTTCCTGTGGTGCCCGCTGACGAGGTGTTCTTGCTTGAAATGCTTGAGATCCAACTTTGAGGAGGTCCTCACAGGGTTGGAAGTGGAGAGGTTGAGGTTCAAATGCATAACAATCAGAGTAATGAGCCCTCTAAAATGGATTGGGGGCTTCCTCTGCACTTTCCACTTAACCACCAACATATGTTGCAAGAAGAAGGAACCAAGGTCAAGCTTCTCTTCCCCTAGGGCCAAGAGTTCCCAAAGGACATAGAGGTCCACCTGTTGCACTTCTCCCAACCCCTACGTGGACCTGGAGAAGATTGTGTTGGTGAGGCAGCAATGTAGAATCCAAGAAAGTGAACGTTCAATGTCCATGATGGAGTTCTTGTGCCAGCTAATCATGAAGCCATTTGGCAAGTCCGTCAAGAGCCTCCATGCATGTGTGTAGTCAAAGTCACTGATGGTGTAGCGCACCTCCCTGAATGGCCACCTATAGATGGTGTTAAATACTGCTAGAGTCAAGTGATGAGTGGTGTTGAAAAGTTGGAACCGCACCCATCCTTCATTCCATCCTTCCCCATGCTCGAGGATGCAACAGGCCTCCAACGATGTTAGGAACTTGTAGAAAATCTCCTGTTAGGTGGGCCAATAACCAAAACAAGGGTGATAACCCACCATGCCTTGGCCAACACATACATGGCATAGGCTCTCAGTTAAGCATGTTGTGGCGAGGACGGTACGTTTTCCACACTGTGTTGGGATCAACTCCCTCTTCATCAGGGAGACATAGATCTTCCTCTGGTCTTCATTGACATGAGCCATACATGTCGGCTTTGACACCATCATGGTGGCTCCTGCCATTGAGGAAGCATACATTCATGTCACCATAGATCCAGAATGAGAAAGAGACGGGGGAGAGAGAGCTCAGGAAAGACTCTGATCATCTGGAAGCTCTGACACTACTGTGCTTGCAAGGATTGTGGTGTAGGTGTGATTGAAACACTACCCACACCCTTCCTTTTATAGACTTCAATCAACCTTTAGGCCTCACATCGATAGTACCAACGTATGTGTTGGTGGTACCGAATCCTCCCCCTACAACCCAGGTAAAGTCGATATCAAGCATTGATATCCACACTTCTCATTTGTCGATATCACGACGTGCAGATCTCCATGTGTCAGTAGTACCGACACCCATTAGTGGTACTGACTTTTAAAAATGTGTGTTGGATTAGTACCACCGACCGTCATATGGAGATGACCTGGTTCATTGATTTGCACATCCATGGATTCTATGTTTTTATGTGTCAGTACCACCGACGGGTGTGTCGATAGTACCGAGATGCTTTTTACTCGCCCCTCTTGAAAGGCATCAATACTATTGAATTTATGGGTCAGTGATACTGAGTCAATAATACTCTCAATACTCTCAAACGACCTCTTGGTATCCTGAACCTGAGTGTCATGAGGTGTCAGTACTACCAACCTATGTGTCAGTGGTATCGAGTCTGCACAGTGAATGCAAACTGTCTAAGTGATGGGGGTTTTATCCTCACGTTGTCCAAGACTGGCCCCTATCACAAATCACATGCATCACACATAAGCTCAAAGGGTTGGCTCCAATCTAGAGCCTGAACCACAGGTGCAGAGACCAATTTCTCCTTCAACACCTCAAAAGCTTTAAAACACCACTCATTGAAATCAAATTCAGCGTCCTTCTCAAACAATTTGGAAAGTAGCTTTGCAATATTCAAAAAATCCTTTATGAAACATTGATAAAAGTCGATGTGTCATAAAAAACTCCTAACCCCCTTCACCAATGATGGTGGAGGTATCTTAGAGATATCTTAAATTTTAATCAGATCAACTTCTATTCCTCTATTGGACACTTTGTATCCCAAGTCTATCCCCTCGCTTACCATCATATAGCACTTCTCCCAATTGAAAACTAGGTGAGTGTCTTCACACTATTGCAACACTTTGTCAAGACTATAAGACAGTCCTCAAAAGACTCTCCATACACTTAAGAATCATCCATTAAAACCTTGAGACAACACTCTACTATATCTAAAAATTGACAAGCACACATCTTTGGAAGGTAGTCAGTGCATTATAAAGGCCAAGGGGCATCCGACAATAAGAGAATGTGATGTAAGGACAAGTGAAAGTATATTTCCCTTGGTCTTGTGGCTTGATAGAAATCTGATTATACCCAAAATACCTGTCAAGAAAACAAAAATACGAATGCCCAACGAGCCACTCAAGGATCTGATCAATGACAGGAAGTGGAAAATGATCTTTAAGTGTGGAAGCATTCAAACAAAGATAGTAAATACACACACGCCACCCGATCACTGATGTAGTAGAAATCAATTCACTTGCTGAATTTGTTGTAACCATTATTCCCCCTTTCTTATGAATCACTTGGATTGGACTAACCCAATTTGAACAAAAATAGCATAGATTATACCTGCCGATAAAAGCTTCACTACCTCTTTCTTTACCACCTATGTCATGATTGGATTGCAATGTCATTCAGGTTGTACTATTGGCATGGCTCCTTCTTCAATTCAGATCTTATGCTGGCAAAAGCTAGGGGAAATCCCCTTAATATCTGCTATAGACCACCCAAATGTTGCCCGATGGTTCTTCAACACCACAAGTAGTTGTTCCTCCTCCTGAACACTGAATGAGGTTGAGATGATGATTGGAAGCTTTTCATTTGCCACCAAGAAAATGTACTTCAAATTTGGCAACAATGGCTTCAACTCAATCTCTAGAGGACTCTACAAGAATGGAATCAATAATGGTGGAGGATGTCCTGAGTCCTCATAGTGCCTGGTGTATAAACATGGCAATGCCTTAAGAAACAAAACACACTCTTCTAAAGAATTACAATGGGTGTATTCATCCATCAGATTCATGATGCACACCTCCAATGGTAGTTGTGGGTAAGTTTGGGTGGGAGCGGAAGATGCTACCACTTCAATTGTCATTGGGCATGCCCCATCCTATTCATCATCAATATACTAGATTGCCTTTGTCAATGACACCTCCTTGGCGTGTGATAGGTATTTTCTATACACTCAAAATGTAAGTATGCACTATCATAGTAATATAGGCCCATGAGGTCCGAATTTCGAACACAAGGAAACATTACTTCAGAAACTAGTACTAGCTATAGTACGATCGACTTTAACCTAAGAAAATTTGAGTGATTGGTTGGGTTATCTGAACAGAAAAAAAATCTAAATTATGGTTGTTGTTCTCTATCTTAGTTAATTCCTTTTGATATTGGTTTTACCACAGTTAACATTGCATTTTTGTCCCATTACAATTAATAAAAATCTCTCCTAACTATAGATTAAGAGCATGTAGCAAGAATTACCCTCTCTTGTGGTGTAATTCATCACCTAATCTAATATCAATCCCACGATAGTAACAATTGTGTTATTAGGATAGGTGCTTTAGCAAATACTCTGGGTAATCTCCTCACGTTGTTAAACCACCTTTCCCAAAGGGTTTAATGAAACATATATTTCTATAAAGTTCTGACTATTAACTTCCTTTTTCAAATAATTAATAGTGCAAGTACTATCTATGGTGATGAAGCACAAATAGTTCATTCATTCTCATAGAAATAAATCTAGAAGTTAAGAGAAATTGATGAATTAGTGTATAAGAGTCAAATACAATGTATAATCGGGCTACTCTCGGGTCCTAAGGAACGTGGGGATTAGCCCCTCATGATTTCATAGTCAAAAACATCAAAAGAGAAAGGGAAAATGTGGAGAACATGAAGAACCCCTGAAGTGGATGGTTCAAACGATCACTTCTCATGCATGTGCCAATTTTATACCTTCCGGCTACAATTCAGTCCGCTAGAAGTGTCCAGATCATTTGGTTTGCCTCCTTCTTCTTTGCTATATCCTCCTCTTAATCTCTATCGTATATTGAAAAAAAATGAGATCATTAGATCTGGCTGCAACTCCCCTTAGTCATAGGCATGACTTTTTGTGAGTTAAAACCTCATCCATCAGATTAAACCAAGCCTTTAGATCTTACTAATCCCAATCCGTCAGTACTACTGACTGGGTTTCAGTACTACCGACTCCTCTAATTGCATGGTCACATGTCAAGTTGTTGCTACTATTGATTGAGTATCGATAGTACCGAGTTTCTTCGAACTTCTTTGATAAAAAAGATGTAATATCGTCGGTACTATTGACAATCTTGTCGATACTATGAGTCTTCTCAATTCATTTTCTCTTCAATACTGAGCAAGTGTCGGTACCACTGACTCCTACGTCGACAATATCGACCTGTGTAGATTCTTGTATCCTCCTAAAATGCATAAAATTCAAACATAAACTCTTGGAGTATTACTAAATCACTTGGAAACATTAAAATTATGTATATTTGAGCAAATGAGTCTCACAAGCCAATAAAGTAAATCATGCACAATTAATTTGAGATTTGACCATAAGTCCACAAAAGTCAGTACAAAATAGCCTGTGAAAATGACAAATAAATAGTACATCAATGTGCTCCGTGATGTCCATTGCCAAGATGACTTTCTATGCCATGTCTAGAAATGGCTTCCCTAAAAGTAGGTTCACCTCTCCTTGTAAATGTTGAAACATGTGACAACGTGCCTTATCTCCAGTAGAATGTGCAAAATTGGGCATCTTGATTTCAAAATGGTCATCCTGAATACTCAATGTTAGTATTCCTCTGCCCATCTCTAGGGTCATATCTTCTGTATCTTGAAATGGACTCTGTAAGAGTAGTTCATTGCCATGATCATCCTACATCTCCATAACTAAAAAATCTATTGGAAACACAAATTTGTCAACCTTGACTAGAACATCTTCACAGAAACCATATGGCCTAACCACTAATTGTTTGCTAGATGTATGGTCATCTTACTCTTCTTGGATTCTTCCAATCCCAACTTATTGAGTGTTGTCAAGGTCATGAGGTTAATGCTTGCCCCTGAGTCGCATATAGCCTCACCAAACTTGGTCCTACCAATGTAACATGGTATATTGAAACAACCTGGATCTTGCCTCTTATGAGGAAAACTGCTCTGAATGAGGGCACTGACATCCTCTCTCAACACCACTACATATGAATAAGCTATCCTCCTCTTTTTATTGATGATGTCTTTCAAAAATTTGCCATAAGATGAGATCTTCTCTATTGCATCTATAAGAGGGATGTTGACATGAAGCTTTTTGAATGTATCTAGAAATTTCTAAAATTTCTAGTCAATCTTCTTTGCTTTCAAGCTATTTGGGAATGGCATGAAAGTTACTAATATCTTGTGGTGAGGTGGAACATACACATGTTGGCTAAATGGACATCTATAAATCCCTTTGTTTTGATTATGACAAACATTTCATTCTTATTGATCTAACGATCTACTTGAGTGTGCAGGATTAAGGTGGATGAAAAAGCAACTAGGGAAATCCATATGCTTACATGTTTATGTTTTCATGAAATGTAATCGCCTTGTAAAAGCTTGTACAAATATATAATGTACAAGTACTTAGATTTCATGTAAATCAAGCGTTAGATTTTCCCTAGCTAAACACCACATTTAGATAGGTCATCCCCTTCAAATAAAGTCACATATGCACACTCATACACACATTTAGTGGTTTAATTAAAAGATTGAAACAGGGTCTATCTCGGTCGACTAACTCCTCGACCGAGACACTCTCGGTCGACAATCTTCTCGACCGAGAAAGATCCAAAGTAGCCGTTAGACACAACTGACAAGGTAGTTGGCAGTTGGAGATAGACGTTGCAAATCACTTGATCCAGAGAGCCTGTCGGTCGACAAAACTTCGACCGAGTAGGTATCTTGGTCGACCATTCCTCGACCGAGATGAACTCTGACAGCAACTGCAGAGTAAATTAATTAGCCGTTGCTAAAGCAACAAACTTGTACCTAACGGCTAGTTAAGCACTTAGAAACCCCTAGAAGTTGTCTAGAACGTCCTTAAGCATCCTTAGACCATTCCTATAAATAGGACAAGCCATAGGACACTTAAACTCACTTGTTACACTTGAGAAATCCTTGAGCATACTTTGAGCAATCTGTTTGTGAGCAATTTGAGCATTGTGACAATTGGACACTTCCTTCTTTAGCTCAAAATTCGTGTCCTATAGGCTAGTATCTCCTACCCACTGCAATCACAAGTCCATACACTTGGTTAGGAGATCTATACGCTTGATCTAGGCAAATCAAGCCTTGGGCTACAAAGGATAAGTTGTAATTTCCTTTTTCCTTTCTTGTTCTCTATTACTGTTTGTACTCTCCTTGCTACTCCTAGGTTGGAGGCTGCGGATTGGAGAGTGTGGAGATCTTCTTGGTGAAGAAGGCGACCTTGAGCTACTTCAGAAGGCTGGTGCAACAGGAGGTTACTACTAGGGAGGAAGGCTACTTCAAGGGGGAGCTTGGAGTTACTTCAAGAAGGCTACCTCAAGTTGGTGCACCTACTTCAAGTGAAGGCTGTTCAAGGGGTGTAAAGGAAAGTATTGTATTTTGTATAAATCCTTGAGAAGGTAATAAAATAAATACTTTCAAAATCCCAGTTGGGTAAGCAACCGGGTAGTGGACTGACAACTTTAGTAATTGCTAAAGTTGGAACCACTCTAAACACCTGTCTCCTTCTTCCAATTTCAATTGTGGTTGTTTGAGTTCAATAAATTGTTAAAATTATTTTAAAACTCTATTCACCCCCCTCTAGTGTTTTTCAATTGGTATCAGAGTAGGCTTCAAGGAACCCTAACAAGGTCTTGAAGAAATGGGTGACGGAGTGCTCAACAACCTTAACCTTGAAGGGACACTTGTTGCTAGGCCTCCAGCGTTCGATGGAACAAACTACCAATATTGGAAGAGAAGGATGCAGTTCTACTTCCAGGGCATCAATTGGGACTTATGGAGAATGGTGTCAACCCCATATGAGCTCCCTCAAACTCAATTTGCAGAATGGGATGCAAATACGGTAAAACTGGCTCAAATGAATGCAAAAGCTGTAAGCATTTTATATTGTTCTATTTCGGTAGGAGAATTTAATAGAATATCTAATTGTGACACAGCCTATGATATTTGGCATAGACTGTCCATAACCTATGAAGGTACAATCCAAGTCAAAAATTCCAAAATTAGCATGTTTAAACAAAAGTTTGAACACTTTCGTATGGATCCTGATGAATCTATTAGTGAAATGTTTGCAAAATTCTCTACTATTGTTAATGGTTTAAGTGCCCTAGGAAAACCTGTCCTTGAAGAAGATCAGGTATCAAAAATCCTTCGATCACTCCCTCCAAAATATAAGCCAAATGTGACAGCCATTGAAGAAGCAAACGACCTCACTCGACTGAAAATGGAGCAACTTATTGGCAACCTAGAAGCTCATGAAGCAAACCTAGAAGAGGAAGAAAGAAGAGCACGTGAACTTCAGCAAGGAAAGAAGAAGGATGTGGCTCTAAAAGCTTCAAAAGTCATCACACAAGAAAGTGAGGAGTCAAGTGAAGAAGAAGGAGAAGAAGCCTTGATCGTCAACGGTAAGAAATACAAAAGATTTAAATCTAACAAAATTTCCAGTTCTTCTTCTACCCCTCCTAGGTGCTTTGAATGTGGGAAGAAATGGCATTTCAAAAATGAATGTCCTAAAGCAAAGAAAGGAAAGAAAAGCTCACACAAGAAGAAGGGAGAAAAATCCTATAAAGCTGCATGGGACGAGTCAAGTGACAGTGAAAGCGGAGAAGAAACGGTGGATTGTCTAATGGCAAGAGAAGATGATGAAGATTATCAAGAGGAATGGGTGGTTGACAGTGGATGCTCCAAACATATGACCGGAAACAAGGATGCATTTCAAACCTTTGAAGAAAAGAAAAGTGGAACGGTCACCTTTGGAGACAATGGTAAGGGCAAAATCGTTGGAATAGGTAATGTTGGTACAAACCTCGAAATAAAGAATGTTCTACTCGTTGATGGTTTGCACCATAATTTGATAAGTGTTAGTCAATTATGTGATAGTGGTTATGATGTGTTATTTAACAAAAATTGCTGCAAGTTATTGATAGAAAACACTACAAATGTTGTTTATGAAGGAAATAGAGTTGGAAATCTTTATATCCTTAAACCTAACTCTATGAAATCAGTAGTGGGAAAATGCTTGCTTGCAAATGAAAATACCTTACAACTATGGCATAAAAAGCTAGGACATGCTAGTTCACATGTTATTAAAAAGTTAGTGAAATATGATCTTGTTCGTGGATTGCCTACTTTATCTTTTGATCAAGTTGAAAACTGTGAACCATGCACAATGGGAAAGCAAACCAAAACCTCTTTTAAACCAAAACATGTACTTAGCACCAGTAGGTCCTTAGAATTAATTCATATGGATTTATTTGGACCCATGAGGACACAATCTATTGGTGGTAAAAGATACTGTTTTGTTATTGTTGATGATTATAGTAGATACACATGGGTACACTTTATTGCAACTAAAGATGATACTATTCATGTTTTTATACAATTTTGTTCCAAGATTGAAAATCTATTACAAAGCAAAATATGTACCATTAGAAGTGATCATGGTGGAGAATTTGAAAATCATACATTTGAGGAATTTTGTACATCTCAAGGGTACACTCATAATTTTTCTGCTCCACACACCCCACAACAAAATGGTATAGTCGAAAGGAAAAATCGATCACTACAAGAAATGGATAGAACTATGATGCTCGAACACAACACACCCAAAACCTTTTGGGCTGAAGCTGTAAACACTGCATGCTATGTGTTAAATAGTGAGAAAGTTACTACAAATAATCACCAAGCTGAACCACAACCTACACCTAGGCTTATTAAGGATCATCCTAAAGAACTTATTATTGGAGATCCTAATGATAAAGTCAAAACTCGGTCTTCCTTCAAAGATGTTGCAAACATGGCTTTTTTTTTCTATCATTGAACCTAAAAAGATATCTGAAGCTCTTAAAGATGATTATTGGATAATATCCATGCAAGAAGAATTGAATCAATTCACTAAAAATGATGTATGGGATTTAGTTCCTAAACCACAAGATAAAACCATCATAGGAACTAAATGGGTTTTTAGGAATAAGCTAAATGAGGCAGGAGAAGTAATAAGGAATAAAGCTCGGTTAGTAGCAGAAGGATATAATCAACAAGAAGGAATAGATTTTGATGAAACATATGCACCGGTAGCTAGACTTGAAGCTATTAGAATGTTACTAGCTATTGCTGCACATAAAAACATCAAACTCTACCAAATGGATGTAAAAAGTGCATTTCTAAATGGCATTATTCAAGAAGAAGTATATGTTGCCCAACCACCTGGTTTTGAAATACCGGAAAAAGGTGACTATGTTTATAAACTTAAGAAAGCACTTTATGGTTTAAAACAAGCACCTATGAATTGGTATGAAAGGCTCAAGACATATCTCTTTGATAATAATTTTTCTATTGGAAATTCAGATTCTACTTTATTTTTAAAAACATATACATATGATTTCCTAGTTGTGCAAATATATGTTGATGACATTATTTTTGGAGCTTCTAATGATTCATTGTGCACACAATTTAGTGACATTATGCAAAAAGAATTTGAAATGAGCGTCATGGGTGAACTAACTTTCTTTCTTGGTTTTCAAATTAAGCAAACACCTGCCGGAATATTCATAAGCCAAGAAAAATATACTAAGGAACTCTTAAAATGTTTCGGGATGGATCAGTGCAAACATGCTACTACTCCTATGGCTACTTCTATTAAAATTGATAAGGATGAAAATGGGGAACCTATTTATGATTCCTTATATAGAGCCATGATTGGTAGTTTGCTTTACTTAACTGCTTCTAGACCAGACATTATGTTTTCCGTTGGTCTTTGTGCTCGATTTCAATCACAACCTATGCACTCTCATTTTCTAGCAGTTAAACAAATTCTTCGTTACCTAGCCGGCACTACTTGTTTTGGTTTATGGTATCCAAAAGGACAATCCTTGGATTTTAAAGCTTATACTGATGCGGATTATGCTGGTTGTCGACTTGATCGCAAGAGTACTAGTGGTGGCTGTTTCTTGTTAGGGAGAGCTTTAGTATCTTGGTTTAGCAAGAAACAAAATACGGTTGCCCTATCTACAACTGAAGCTGAATATATGGCAGCCGGGTCTTGTTGTGCTCAAGTGCTTTATATGCAACAAGTATTAAACGATTATGGTTTTACTATTTCATCTACGCCTATTTTTTGTGACAACACGAGCACTATAAACTTAGCACACAATCCTATTTTACACAGCCGAGCTAAACATATTGAAATCCGTCATCACTTTTTAAGGGATCATATCTCCAAGAATCATGTTTCCCTTCATCATGTTGATACGGAAGATCAATTGGCTGATATTTTTACAAAACCACTTCCACTAGATCAATTTAACAAAATTAGGAAGCAACTGCTTATCACTCCTTTGGAAGATGTTTTCTTTGATATCTGTGCTTCTTAACAAAAAACTTTTAATGGACATCTTTTTCATTAGATTTGATGGGACATCTCATTAAGGGGGAGTTTTTATTCTTAACGGATATCTTTTTGAAATGACAAAGGGGGAGAAATAAATATAAAACTAAAACTTAGTAATTATGAAAAACTCAATCAATGAGTTTCATAAATAAACTCTTGGCTTTACAATGAAAGTTGCTATGTTCCCTAGTGAAGTGGATTTCATGTTCCATAATTCATGGGGAATAATAAGCACACATTTTATAAACAAGAGAAAAAACTACAAAAGGTAATCTAAAGGTATGAAACTCATATGTTTTATATTTCCTTCATTTATATTTTGGAAATGTTTGTCATCTTCAAAAAGGGGGAGATTGTTGGCTAAATGGACATCTATAAATCCCTTTGTTTTGATTATGACAAACATTTCATTCTTATTGATCTAACGAGCTACTTGAGTGTGCAGGATTAAGGTGGATGACAAAGCAACTAGGGAAATCCATATGCTTACATGTTTATGTTTTCATGAAATGTAATCGCCTTGTAAAAGCTTGTACAAATATATAATGTACAAGTACTTAGATTTCATGTAAATCAAGCGTTAGATTTTCCCTAGCTAAACACCACATTTAGATAGGTCATCCCCTTCAAATAAAGTCACATATGCACATCATACACACATTTAGTGGTTTAATTAAAAGATTGAAACAGGGTCTATCTCGGTCGACTAACTCCTCGACCGAGACACTCTCGGTCGACAATATTCTCGACCAAGAAAGATCCAAAGTAGCCGTTAGACACAACTGACAAGGTAGTTGGCAGTTGGAGATAGACGTTGCAAATCACTTGATCCAGAGAGCCTGTTGGTCGACAAAACTTCGACCGAGTAGGTATCTCGGTCGACCATTCCTCGACCGAGATGAACTCTGACAGCAACTGCAGAGTAAATTAATTAGCCGTTGCTAAAGCAACAAACTTGTACCTAACGGCTAGTTAAGCACTTAGAAACCCCTAGAAGTTGTCTAGAACGTCCTTAAGCATCCTTAGACCATTCCTATAAATAGGACAAGCCATAGGACACTTAAACTCACTTGTTACACTTGAGAAATCCTTGAGCATACTTTGAGCAATCTGTTTGTGAGCAATTTGAGCATTGTGACAATTGGACACTTCCTTCTTTAGCTCAAAATTCGTGTCATATAGGCTAGTATCTCCTACCCACTGCAATCACAAGTCCATACACTTGGTTAGGAGATCTATACGCTTGATCTAGGCAAATCAAGCCTTGGGCTACAAAGGATAAGTTGTAATTTCCTTTTTCCTTTCTTGTTCTCTATTACTGTTTGTACTCTCCTTGCTACTCCTAGGTTGGAGGCTGCGGATTGGAGAGGGTGGAGATCTTCTTGGTGAAGAAGGCGACCTTGAGCTACTTCAGAAGGCTGGTGCAACGGGAGGTTACTTCTAGAGAGGAAGGCTACTTCAAGGGGGAGCTTGGAGTTACTTCAAGAAGGCTACCTCAAGTTGGTGCACCTACTTCAAGTGAAGGCTGTTCAAGGGGTGTAAAGGAAAGTATTGTATTTTGTATAAATCCTTGAGAAGGTAATAAAATAAATACTTTCAAAATCCCGGTTGGGTAAGCAACCGGGTAGTGGACTGACAACTTTAGTAATTGCTAAAGTTGGAACCACTCTAAACACCTGTCTCCTTCTTCCAATTTCAATTGTGGTTGTTTGAGTTCAATAAATTGTTAAAATTATTTTAAAACTCTATTCACCCCCCCTCTAGTGTTTTTCAACACATCCTTCGTGGTTTCTTTTGGCTCATCAGCTTTCTCTTCAACTTCCTTCTCCTGAGCTATGGTGTCTGGCTTAAGTGGATCATTGGTCAATATTGTTCTTGTGTCACCTGCATTGTCATTTGATTCTAGAATGGTCTTTTGTTCATTCAACAATTTCTTCCCACTACATAGTAACACTTCCTTAACTTGTTGGCTGTTGGATGGTATACCAATATTTCCTGGGAATCCTTGCTAGCCCAATTTCTTCAAAGAAGACACTTCTGCTGCTATCTAGGAGATCAAGTTCTCTATGCTGCATATCTGTGCTCCTTGATTATGTAAGTCTCTCTGTGTTTGGCCAATGATTGCCTCATTTTGACTAACCAATTTACCTAGCATGTCTTCAATGCAGTCTATCTTGCTGGGGGTCCTATCCTACTGATGTGTACCACCTTGCTGTGGCTTGGCCTGTTGTGTTTGAGATGGGTCCTGCCAAAAGTTGTTGGGATCCTTCCAAGAAAATTTAGAATCCTTCCTCCAGGAGTAGTCATTGCCACCCATGTAGTTCTGCCGCCACATATACATGCATTCTTCTTTTTCACCACCAGATGAACTTCTAAACTTCTGATCTAACTTCCTAGCAATTTTTTCTAACTTCTCAGTTAATGCTGTGATGACTCTGGATTCTCCAACACTTTTGATTGTTGTAGGAGTTTCTCTTTCCTCTCCCCATGACTATTTTTTAGCCAAAGTTTTTAGAATTTCATGAGACCTGGATGCCTTGTTGCTGAGGAAAAATCCTTACCCTACACTATCTAGAGAAGTTCTTTCTCCTTTATGCAGCCTGTAGTAGAAGGTTTTTGCTTGGCCGTAAAGAACAATTCCATGATGAGGAACCTTCCTTAACATGTTTTGGAATCACTCCCATGCCTCCAAATATGACTCTTCTGCCTTCTGCTTGAAATTCTATATTTTCCATCTAGCTCATCTGTCTTTTAGGGCAGAAAATAGCGCTCAAAGAAGACATCAATAATCTGATCCCAAGTTTCGATTGACTCTGGTAGAAGGCTAAGAAACCAAAATTTTGAATTATCTGCCAATGAATAAGGAAACAAATTTAGGCATACTACTATTGCTGGAACCCTGTCAATCTTCACCATGTCACAATTTTTCAAAAAGTTGTTGATGTGCACCATTGGTTCCTCCATACCGTGGCCATGGAATGATTGTGGTTTAACCAGTGTCACCAGACTAGGATCTATCTTGTAACTGCCCACATTGATATCTTTCCTTTTGATTGGTCCCAACTGAGTTGTAGTAGAAGATGCCTTTATCTTCTCCCAGACAGTCTTCTCTTTAGCTATTGCATTCCCATCACCCATTTCTAGCTTTTCTAGTTGTGTTTTCTGTGGTGGTGGAGTTAGGATGAGTCCCCCACAAAATCACCATTTTCCCTTTCTCTGTAAGAATTTCTCCTAAAATGCACTCTGTGGAGTTGACCCTCAGTACTCGGTGCTTCTTATCTGCACCATACACTAGTACCTACATATAGTACTCAATGTAAGTATTTGACACCAGTGATTGAATGAATAATTGAATTTTTAACTTTAAGAATATTGAAAATAAAAATAAAATTTGTGGCCTAGAGTGGTCGGTCACAACACTTATAGTGTTGGATGCACCACTTTCCCCAGCAATGGTGCCAAAAACTTGATGTGTATTTACTACACGCATGGAGCATAGGTGCACGTATCAAAGTAATATAGGCCCAAAGAGGCCTGGATATTGAACATGGGGAAAATGTGAGTTCAAAAACTACCACTAACAATGACCTGATTAGCTAAACCTATGAAAAAGAGTGACTGGTTGATCAATTAACTAAACTGTAAGAATGAAAACTAAAATTATCACTTTCTGATCATAATATCAATGGATTCCTTAGGACTACAGTTTCAGTATGGTGCACATTGCAATTAACATTATTTCATTAATATTTATTCCTCCTAACCCTAGACCAAGGGACCTGTCGCAAGAATTTCATGCTCTTGTAGTGTAATTCACTACCTAATATAATACAAACCCCACTCTCATAGCAATTTAATTATTAGTTATGTGCTTTAATGAATTCTCTAGGTTATTCCCTTCACAGGTGTAGGCCTTCTTTCAAAGTGCAATCTATGCTATGTAAATCTACGACATGTCCAACCCTTAGTCCATCTCTTGAAGTAATCGTAGAGATATGTCTAGAAATTAAGATAAATATAGATATTAATTTATAACGTCAAGTATAATGCAAAAATAGGCTACTCTTGGATCCAAAGGAACAAAGGGGATCAGCCCCACATGATATCCATTGTCATACACATGGGAGAAGAAAATAAAAATGTGGAAACATTAGAAAACTAAAGTAACCCCTGAAAAAATGGTCCAGATGACTCCCTCTTATAAACATGCCGATTTGCTATCCTCTGGATGCAAATCCGTCCATTGGAGGTGCCTAAATCACACTAAGTATAGCTTTCTTCTCTACTAGCTCTTGGTTATTGTGCAATGGACAAGAACGTGATATCTAGGTCTGGCCACACTCCCCTTAGTGATAAGATTCTTATGGAGTTACTAAGTCATGATTGTTAGATTAACTGTGATCTTTAATCTAACCTGATCATGACAAGTCGGTACTATCGACAGGGTGTCAGTAGTATTGGGGTGTTCTCAGCTTTGCAATCCTTTGTGAACTATCAATACTACCTACATAGTGGTCGATGGCACTGAGATTTTCCCTGACATCTCGTGTTGAATTTTTGGTTCAAGTCGGTACCACTGACTTGGGCGTCGGTAGCACCAAGTTTCTTCGATTCATCCCTATTCCTTTTCTTCCAATGTTAGTACCACCAATAGACCCGTCGATAACATCGAGATGATCCAATACTTATCAATTTACTAAAATTTAATAAATAAGGAACATACACTCCACAAATAATGATAAATAAATTTGGAACAGTAAAAATAACGAATATTTGATGCAATTAAGTGTCACAAGCCAATAATGATAAATCATACATAAATATTATCAAAATGAGAAATAAGTGCACAAAATACATACTAAAACAACTTGTGGAAAGCGACAATTATTCAGTACATCAGTACCTCAATGGTGAGCCATGCATATTATGCAATTATATTTCAAGTATATTCAATCAATCCAATCAACAAATCCAAGCAATCAACATTTAATCTACATTTATATAAATCCTAAGGTGTCAACATATCATTAATCACATTAAATCATGTTCAATCCTAATCTAGAGTTTAGGGTTTCCTTGGTATCGAGTTATCATTACAGTTATGCTTTAAAATCCTAATTACGATATCTGACATATCCTTTAATTATGATCACTTAGATTCAAATAATTTCATTAACAACATAGCAAATTAGGATATTTAACTCTAATTTTCCACATGCCTGATTATTCACTATAGAAACTCTAACTATCATCATTATAGTCATAACAATGTTAAACTCTCTATGTTCAATATTGTTAGATAATAACACAAAGGAAAGGTTTTTAACATTTTCATCACATCAATATCCAATTTAGGGCTTCCATTTATTAATCTTCACTTAAACACATATATTATACTACTTTTGGAATATGAGGCACAGTTAAGGCTTAGTTAGATTTTTTTTGTATTCGTCTTGTATTTCTAATCAAGTTTCATATAAAACATATCTTCATATGAGCATCTTAGAAATTACTACTATTTTTGCAAGATGAACTTGAGCTGGCCAATCACGTAATGCACAACCACACCCTTTGCCTGTTATCCCCTATTCAGGTGGATTGAGAGGGCAAGTGCCAGTACCATATCTACAAGATCGAGGCTTATCAAATAACCAGAAATAATTATAAAGTTTCACTAAATAGAAAGAGTGTGATACAAGATGAAAGATAAACTCTCCAACATGGAGTTACATATAAAAGGGAAACTATTGTGTGCAACTAGAAATTAAAAAAAACCATCTATCTATATCCTCCAATATTACATTAAGTCTTTTCTTTTGATGTATTCTTCTTTGGATGTCCATATTTTGTCATTAATAGAAAGACTATGATAGATTAACCTAAAATGCCGTGAAACAAAAAAGGTTAGTATAGCAAGTTATACTGGTATGTCGGGGAAACAAAATATTCACATGTAGGTGTAACAACATAGTCAACCAATTATTGTTATAGAATCACAATTTACATTTTCATCATAACTCCTTAACCGTTATTTACTCAACCTCTGGGATACCCTCTCTTAGGGTTATGTCCCTATAGTGGACTTAGGCCATGTTCCCAATATAGGGCTTGGTGCCATGTTCGTCTTCCCAATCTAGGGCTTGACCTCATATGACCTTCCCAAGATGGGGCTTGGTCCTCATATGACGTTCCTAATCCATGGCTTGGTCCTAGTCATCTCAATGACTTTCTCTCTCATCCTTTCTATTCTCAGACTTCCAGAGTTGGTATAGTTGACTTGAGAGTTATACAATGTCCATATTTTGAAAATGACTTAATCATTCCATCCATATGTATCTAATATGTATGTTTAAGATTTATTTTAGGCTTTAGGTACATGAAAAAGATCAAATTACACAAGCCCTAGCTTGTCCAAATTCAAGTCAAAAGCAGTGCAAGTGTGCAATTTGGAAAATCACTCCAAATCACCTTAGATTAATTTTGTAATCACTTGTATTGATGATAGGACTTGTAACTAAGATGAGAAAAAACCAGGGACACTTAATTCCAATGTTTGGTCACCCTAAAACCATTTTGTAAAATTTGTCACAACAACTTTGTCGGTCGAGTTGGAATCTCGACCGATCAGTGATGGATTTTTGGAAATGGGTCAATCGGCCGAGTTGCACACTCACATATTTCGACCTACTGCTTTACTGACCAAACTAATTTTGACTCATCGGTTGAGTTTCCCACAACAAAATTGACCGATAGTTTGAAAATTAGCTTTGTCGATTAGTGGATCGGTCGAGTTATCTTTATTGAAACTTGACCATATGTATTGTATGAAAAGTGCAGAAAAAGTGATTTCAACTATTGGAGAGTTGTTGTAAATGAAAATGGATCTGGTGCAAGTTGTAAAACATCTATTTTTCATTCTTAAGTGATCCCACACTTAAAGGAACAACCCCAACTATAAATAAAACCCCTTGGAGTTCATTCCAAGTTTACTCATTCATGTTACCCTTGGTCCTTGCTATAGTTGAGTGTGTTACAACCCTTTGAGCCCCTTTCTCTCTCTCATTTACAAAGTATTTTGTGATCATGAGTGAGTTAGGCATGTTGTAAGAGAGCTACCTCCATGTTATATTGTAAAGTTCTCATTCCTTCCATCTTCCCAATCCCCTTTCTCAAAGAGCAAAGGTTGAAGTGAGCTTCTTTGAGTGGAGGTGAAGTTGCTGGTCTTCTTCATGGTTGAAGAAGAGGTGAATATCTTCTCCAGGTGAAGGATAAGGGAAAGGCAAAGATTCAAGAAGAGCGGGAAATTCCTTCAAGTCCAAAGACTTGATGTAAGTGTGGGTAAGTCCTTGGTGAAGGGTGAAGACATCTTGATCAAGTGGGTAAGTCCTTGTGTAGGTGAAAGAATCTCGTCTTGAATAGGTAAGTCCTTGGATGTATGGTGGTATCCTTATATCTCTTATGATGGAATATAAGTATACATGGGTCATAAAGTCCTAGATGTTGACCTCTCTAGGTAGTGGATTGATGGTCTCCTAGTTTGGAGATTGGAATATAAGTATACATGGGTCGCAAAGTCCTAGATGTTGACCTCTCTAGGTAGTGGATTTATGGTCTCCTAGTTTGGAGATTGGAACCACTCAACCACCTTGTCCAAGTGTATGTTTCAATCTCACTCACCCTTGCTATGCTTTCTTAGATAGGACTTCAAATTATTCTTAATAATTTGGTTTCAATTGGTATAATTTGAAGGTCTATCTATTCTTGTGAGAATTTTGAAGCTCTATTCACCCCCTTTAGAGCCCTAGATCCAATAGGTATGAGGGGTTCAAGCAAGTTATTCATATATCATGTGATCCTTATAGGGGCTTTATAGATTGTAGGAAAATAAATAAACATCCAACTATTAAAATTTGTAATCAATTCAGAAAATTTTGAGAAACCAACTAGAGCTGCGTCAGCATGGAATGAAGCTTCCCTAAAGGATGCCCAGCTCAATGCCAAAGCAATTATCATCCTCTATGCAGCCCTCACCCCAACCAATTTCAACCTCATCTCCTCATGGGATACACCCTATGATATATGGGATAAGTTGTGCATCACTTATGAAGAGACAAATCAAGTGAAGGAGGAAACGATCTACATGTTGAAAACCTCCCAGAGAACTTCAAGATAGGGAAGAAACAAGGAGTTGCTGAGATGTACTCTAGTCTCAACATCATCATCAATGGACTAGCTACTTTGGGACACACTTACTTGACAAGCAAGAAGAGGAAGCCAAACAAGATGAGAAGGAAGCAAGGAAGATCAAAGATAGTGCCTTCAAAGCTCAAGTGGAGGCTGTCATCCTTCAACAACAACTTGCTTGCCGAACCTATCCCTCCTCCTCTAGTGAAGATGATGGCCCTAGTAAGCATGAATCCAACTACTCAAAGGGAAAGCACTTCAAAGGAAAACAATCTTCTTCTTCTACTCCAAGGGTCTACAAGTGTGGTAAAAAAGGACACTACAAGAGTGAATGTCCTAAGGCAAGAAAGTCACACCACAAGAGAAACTCCAAGAGGGAATAAGAGTACAAGAAAGGTAGCAAGTACAAGACAAAGGATAAGAACGAGAAGAGACACAAAGATGCAGCTCATGCAGCTTGGGAAGCATCATCCTCTAGTGGCTCAAGATCCGATGAAGATGGAGACTGCCACTTTGCACACATGACCTCTACAAGTGAAGATATTGGTGAGGAAAAAGGAAGATGTATTGTTGATAGAGGTTGTACTAAACACATGATAGGTGATATAAGCCATTTCAACAATTTCACAAATAAGAAAGGAGGATCAATTACTTTTAGGGAGAATAAGAAAGGTAAGGTAAAAGGTGAGGGTGATGTAGGTGAATCCTTGTGTATTAAGAATGTCCTTTTTGTAGATGGCCTGCATCACAATTTAATAAGTGTATAAGTCAACTCTGTGATAATGGTTACCTTGTGCTATTGACTTCTTTTGAATGCTTGATTCTAGATTCCCTCACTTATCATATCATATATAAGGGAACTAGAAGTGGTAATCTTTATGTAATTGTGCTTGAATCCATTAAACCTATTGTTGGTAGATGCCTAGTAGTCAATTCAAATGATATTTCTCTTGGGCATCATCGGCTTGGTCATGTAAATATGCATCAATTGAAAAAGTTGAGCAAAAAGGACTTGGTCAAGGGACTTCCCAAATTGAATTTTGAAATGGATGAGGAATGCCAACCTTGTATCCAAGGAAAGTAAACTAAGTCCTCCTTCAAATCCAAAGGGGTCCTTAGTACCAATAGAGCTCTTGAACTTCTCCATATTGATCTATTTGGACTAATGAGAACTCAATCACTTCGTGGTTCCAAGTATTTTCTTATTATTTTCTTATTATTGTTAATGCCTTTTTGGTTTACAAACCCTAATTTTATCATCATATGCATTTTTGACTCAAGAAAACCCTACTTTGTCAATTTATGAATTATTAATCTTAAATTATATCCAAGATAAACTTCTTATAAAAAAATACCAGTATTTGACTATTAAGATCAATCAAATATGTTATGATCATTAAGACCTAGAAATTAGGTTTTCTATACATTAAACACATTAAAGTTGGTAAATTTAGGCACTTTTAGAATTAGGGACAGAAGTAAGTCTTGGAATCATTTTAATGCATTCCTTATATTTTCCATATATTACTTACTATCATTGGACCATCCTACTAATTATTATAATTTTATCAAGATTAAATGATTTTGATAATCACAAGATACCAACTAGGCAGTGAACCCAAGTCCCGACCTTGCCAACTTGACTGGGCTGAGCCAATGGGCTCACACCACCTGACAGTACACACTTGCTTGTACTCACTTAAATAGGTGAGAAAAGAAGGGAAAAGGCCAAGGAGCCCTTACCTGTTCTACAGAGGAGATGAGGGTAAATCAGACTTTTCACAAGTCATCATCTTCTACCTATGCTTAGTTCTTATTATAAATCAGTAGTCAACCGTAGGGTAGACTTTGAGTCTCGAGCTCTCCCAACAACAATCGAAGGCACCGCCACCTTCATTGCACTTCACCAAACTCAAAGGCTATATTGGATTTCCCAGAGATGGTCTTGAGTTAATGAGATGAGGAGAAGGTATCTACAAAAAGAAAGTAAGGAGAAGTAGATGTGAAGGAAGGGGTTGGCATAGAAATTGAAGGCAAAGGCACAGTCGGGGAGTTGAGTGCAATCTTCCTGAACGCTTGGGTAGTTTGTAGAGGGATCATGCCCCCTTTTATAGTTTTGGGTTGGATATTGCCGGCTCTATGATTTGGACAAACCCTAGATTGCCCTCAATAGGTGGAAAATCCTAGGTTAGGTAGGTTTGCATTGTTCTCAGGAAGCCAATGGACTTATTTCTAGGATTGCTCAATCATTTATGAGTGAGAGGAGAGCAAAGGAAAAAGTCAGGTCAGTGTTTTGACTTGCCTATTATGATGTGAGGTCGACAATGAATTGCTCATTGATGGATCTCGATCCCACAGTTGTCAAGTAGAGTGACAAATTAAAAGATCTGGGTATGTTCTAATATGAATAATTTTGTGACATTTAATGTATTTCAGGAACTACGGGATTCTATACTATCACCGCCGCATTCCATCAATACTCGACTGTGAAGTCTGAATTCCATCCTCAACCGGATTTCCGATTCCAAGGCAAAAAGCAAAGGAGAAAAGGTAAGATGGTAACGAGCGAAGAGAGCCCCCAACACTAGAAAAATCCATAGCCCCCTCTCCTTTCATCCTTTTAATACCAAAATTTAAAGGAAAGTTTTTAATGACTTTATCTAAGAGTTGTAGAGATTTGAGACCAAAATAGTTAATATAAAAGGGTCTTTCTTAATCTCCAAGTCTTCCCTTTATAAAGTACATTTTAGGCATCAAATTAGCTCTTTTTCTCTTTCCACTTTTCAATATCTCTTATTTTGATTACTTTTCTTAATAGAATACTGTGGAAATCAATACAAACAATTAGTGGCCTCCAATACCACTTTTCTAGAGAATTCCACATAATACCAAAAGTACATTATTTATTTTCCATTATCTTTTACATTTCTCTTAATGTTGCATTTTCTTTCTTCCTTCTTCCCCATATTCATTGTGGGTTTTTTAAAAATAGTAAGAACCATGAAATTCATAGCAAATGGAATTTTGCAGAGGAAAACCATACTTTAAACAAAGCACACAAAGTTTCCACTATATCCTTATTATTCAGAAAATTGCATTTCAATTATGTAAAAACATGTGAAAAACTAGGCTATAACATCCTTCCCCTCTTATAGGAATTTTGTCCTCCAAATTCAACTAGTTATACAAACAAATCAAGATGAGACTTTTCCATATCAGTGTTTAGCTCCCATGTGGTTTCATCCTCTCCATTGTGCTTCCAAAGAACCTTTACCATCACTATTTTTTATTCCTGAGCTCCTTCACCTTGGTATCCAATATCCTCACTGGTGACTTAGGGTATGTCAGCCTCGCTTGGAGTTCAATAGTTTTAATATCCAACACATGGCTAGGATCCTTTGCTTTAGATTTGACACATGGAACACATCATGCTTCGTGCTATACTATGGCAGTAAAGCTAAACAATAAGAGACCTCACCAATCCATTCGAAAACCTCAAATGAACCCACATATCAAGGACTTAATTTTCCTCTATTCTTAGCTATAGCTTGGAGGGGTCAAATTTCCAGAAACACATGTTCTCCCATAATAAAGTGCAAATTAGTCCGCTTCGCACCACCATACGACTTCTGTCAATCATGTGCTCTCGTCATCATTTGCTTGATCAAAGTGATTTTATCAGCATACAAATGTAGTTCTTTTGACCTGAGCAAGGTCCTGTCACCAACATCATCCCAATGAAGTGGTGACTGACACTGCCTCCCATAAAGAGCTTCATATGGAGGCATACTAATATTGGCTTGGTATATTATTGTAAGCAAACTCATATAAGGGTAGGTATTTCTCCCATGATCCAACCCAATCGAGCACACATGCTCTCAATAGATCTTATAATGTTTAGATCATCCATTCCGATTGACCATCAGTCTGGGGGTGATAAGTTGTACTAAATTTCATCGTCATACCGAGTTCATCTTTAACTTGTTTCCACAACTTTGAAGTGAACTTAGGGTCATGATCAGAAATAGTTGAACTCAGAACACCATGTAAGTGGACTATTTCTTTGATTTACAATCCATCTAGGTATGACAACTTGGTAGTAGTCTTTAGGGCTAGGAAGTGTGCTGACTTGGTTAGGCAATCAACCACAACCCATATTGCATCATGACCTTTCTTTGTTTTGGGAAGACCCACGACAAAATCCATAGTCCTTTGGTACCACTTCCACTCATGAATCTCAATGGATTGTAGTAATCCACCAGATCATTGGTGTTCAACCTTCACCATCTGGTATGTAAGACAACTAGCCACATATGAGACTATATCTCTATTCATTCCATGCCACCAAAAGTATCACTGTAGGTCTTTGAACATCTTCGTGGTTCCATGTTGTATTGTATACTTAGACCCATGAGCCTCTTGCAAAATGTGATTCTTTAAAGGTGAATCCTCAGGACCCCAAATACGATACTTGTACCAGATTCCACCATTAATACCCATTGAGAGGTGTGTTTGAGGCTTCTCGATCAAACTTTTCGTCTTTTCTAGATCTGGGTTGGCTAGATGGGCAACTAACAACTCGATCAATAAGTCATGTTTTATTTGAATGTTAGCCAAACATATTCAGTCTTCTAATGGCTACATATTCCATCTAACAAACTCCTCAAACTCTCTCCACTGAGTGGATAAGATACTCGCACATCCGAGCTGTTTCCATCTAACGACATCAACAACCACATTAGCTTTTCCTGGGTGGTAGGCAACAGTGAAATCAAAGTCTTTCATGTACTCCATCCATTGTCTTTGTCTTAAGTTCAAGTCTTTCTAAGTTAGTAGGTACTTCAAGATTTTGTGGTCGGTGAGGATTTCAAAGGTAGCTCCATATAGGTAATGTCGCCAGATTTTTAGGGCATGAATAATTGTCTCTAACTCTAAATCATGTGTTGGGTAGTTCACTTCATTCAGCTTGAGCTATCTTGAGGCATATGTAGCAACATGTTTATTCTTCTATAGCACACATCCAAGTCCCATCTTTAATGTGTCATTGCAGATTATGGATCCTTCACTACCTGAAGGTAGAGTCAACATGGGAGCTGAGGTCAACTTCTCCTTCAACTCCTTGAACTGTGCTTCACATAGGTCAGACCACACAAACTTCTCATCCTTTTGGGTGATCTTGGTGAGGGGCAAAGAAATATTTGATAAATCCTTGATGACACATCGGTAGTACTCAACTAATCCCAGGAAGATGAAAATCTTGAAAGGGTTCTTTGGAGCTAGCCAATCACATACAACTGACACCTTGGTTGGATCCACTGAGATGATCCCTCCGGATATAATGTGACCAATGAACATGACACAGTTGATCCAAAATTAACATTTTGAGAATTTCCCATAGCACTTCTGCTTTCACAGGATATCAAGGACCCTAGAAACGTGGTCACAATATTGTTCTAGGTCATCAAAGTAAACTAGGATGTCATCTATGAACACTATGACAAAGGAGTCAAGGAAGGGTGGGAATGATCAGTCATGAGGTTCATGAACACACTCGAGGCATTTGATAACCCAAAAGGCATGACCAAAAACTCATAATGTGGTTTTTGGAATATCTTCCTCCTTAACTCACAACTGGTGATATCCCAATCTCAGATCATTCTTCAAGAAGACATGGGACTATTTTGAGTTGGTCAAACATGTAATCTATACAAGGTAGAGGATACTTGTTCTTAATGGTAGTCTAATTTATCATTTTATAGTCTATGCACATACATAGCGATCTATCTTTCTTCTTTAGGAAGAGGACTAGTGTTCCCCATGGAGAAGTGCTACGTCAGATGAAGCTTTTGTTAAGCAGTTCCTACAGTTGCTTTTTCAGCCCAAGCAATTCAGCGGGGACCATCATGTAAAGTATCTTAGAAATGGGATTCGTCCCAGGAGCTAATTCTATTGAGAAGTCCACTTCTCTTTTTGGAGACATGCTTGGCAAATCATCCCAAAACACATCTACATAGTTCTTGACTACCTCTATTTCCTCTAAGGGCCGCACCTTAGGCTTCAACTTGGTAACTACTGCTAGGAATATTTGACAACCATTATCTATCATCTGTTCTGCCTTCATGGATGACACATACATTCTAGTGGCATCATCCTTCCTACCTATAGTGGTAAAGGGTGGGTGACATGGTCTCTCTATTCTTATTTTTTTTCCTACAATGTATTTTTGTATTATAAGTGTAAATCCATCTCATACCAATTATTACATCAAAGTCATTCATACCGAGGAGGACAAAACCTGTAGGGAGTTCGTTATTCATATATTTAATAGGTATGACTAGTGTCCTCAATAGAGATGAAAAGATTCGACCACTAGGATTATCACTTCTAAAACACATCCTAAATCCTTGAAGTCTAGACAAAGCATAATTGTGAGATTTGCTGAAATAAAAGTATTGGTAGAACCAGAGTCAAACAAAACTTTTACATTTTGTTCGATGATATCAAGCCTGGCTACATTATATTCATGACAATCAAACTACTATGCATTTCATATTAAAGGATATGAAAGGATCTCTAGGAGTGCTTACCCTCTATGAGACAGTTGGCATTAGCACAAGCTTCTTCATTATCAATGGCAAATACTTGAGCCTATCACCATTATCCACTAGGTAGGCTACTCCTTGAGGTTCTATAGCTACTGGTTGAGTCACCACTGGGCCCAGACCTCTAGAGTCAGGGAGGGGACAATTGGCTTGAAAGTGTCCCTCTTCCTGGGAATGAAAGCACACCTTCCTCTCGCAATGATACTTGCCCGGGTGTATCCTTCCACAATTGCGAAACCTTGCGGGTGCTCTATGCTGGTGACTGTCATTGTGGTGTTTTTCCTTTCCTCCATTCCTACCTTTACCATGGTGATGACCCTGGTCTTTCCTATTATCATTTTTGGGGCCTGAATTGCCTTTAGTGAAATTGAGATTCCCCTTGGATGGATTCTGAGCAGACATAATAGTCTTCTCCATGTCTAGGGTGAATTTGAGGGCCTCAATGAAGTTTGTAGGTCTACTCACCATCACATGAGGTTTGATCAAAGGGTGCAAGTGGTCCACAAAATGTTCCACCCACCATTCCTCAGTTAGCATGTATCCAAAATATTCTTAGAGGTGGAACTTCTGAGTGAAGCCCACTACAATCACATTACCTTGCTAGAGGATTGTGAATTGCTTTTCTTTCTCCTTCTTGGCAGAGGTGGGTATGAATCTTGCAGAGAAGATAATACAAAAGTCTATCCATGCCGTCGGTTCTTCAATCATATCTCAACCCATGATATGATTTTCCCATCATATCTTAGCTGCTCCTTCAAGAAGGTGAGTTGCGAAGAGAACCTTCTTGTTCGGCTGCACCTCTAGAATGCAAAAGCCATTTTCCATGACCAGAAGCCAGACATCCACCTTATCTACTACCTCAGTTTTGTCTTAACCCTAAAACTTTTCTATATCCAACCTGATGAAATCTAGAATGGTGGCTCCAAGATGAGGGCAGACATGTGAAGGCTCACTATTCTCATCTCTGGCGATATCCTTAAGGGTCATGGCACTAATGGCCTCAGTCAATTTCTTCTATTGCTCCAGAGTGGATCGAGGGTGTGAGCAACCACTTGTTCAACTGTCGGCCAGAGTCAGCAACATTTTTTGAGTCAAGCTTGGGATCATCTTTCATCATGGGTTCACCTTTGGGTTTAGGACCATCTTTAGGGTTTGGCATGTTGAAGGGGATAGACTCGTCCTTAGTGCCTTTCTTTGTGAATGCCTCACCTTCCCTCTTCCTTTCCTTGGAGGACTCACCCTCCATGGACCTCCTCTTCTTCTCTAACGAGAGTCTCTTCTTGTGGGAGGGCCTCGGTCTGGGGTATTCATCGAGGATTACATTGTCCTTGACGCATGCCATGCTGGTTCACATAAGTCAACTTAATAAACTCAGTTCCATATTTAGGGCATTTAAAGAATCATAAAATTATCTCCACGACATCTTATTTACATGCATTTTATTATTTGGTGGAGGATGCCTTAATCCCTAATATCCATATCCATATCTCTTGGGGGTAGAGGAAGCAATTATAGGTTCTTAGGATTTTGGTAAGTGAAGCAAGGGGTAACGAAGTGATGAAACTAGATTAGAAGAAATCCTAGAGATATTTTATTTTGAGTAAAATTCTCTAACTTTTTATAGGCAGGATGTACGGATCCGAGAGTCCTCATAAGCCAACTAGCGGTATGGAGGAAAGCTTTTCCAGCCCCCAAATCGTGTCCCCTTCTAGACACCATCGTCTTTAAAAGTACTCTAATAATTCCCTTAAGCTCTACAAAATTGTTAAAAGTTAATAATTGTTAAAGGTTAAATGGTAAACCATGATCTAATACCAAATGTAACGACCCCCTCCCCTTGTTATCCACTATTCAAATGGGCTGAGAGGGCAAGTGCAATTACCATATTTATAGGATCGAGGTTTAACAAATAACCAAAAAAAATTATAAAGTTTCAATAAATATAAAGAATTTGCTACAAGATGAAAAATAAACTCTCCAACATGTAGTTACATATAAAAGGGAAACTATTGTGTGCAATTGGAAAAAGAAAAACTATCTATCTATATCCTCTAGGATTACATTAAATCTTTTCTTTTGATGCCTACTTCTCTGGATGTCCATCTTTCGTCATTGATAGCAATATTATGATAGATGAACCTAAGAAATTGTGAAACAAAACATAGTCAGTATAACAAGTTATACTCGTATGTGGGGGAAACAAAATATTCACATGTAAGTGTAACAACACATTCAATCAATTATTGTTACAAAATCACAATTTACATTTTCATCATAACTCCTCAACCCTTATTTATTCAACCTCAGGGATACCCTCTCTTAGGGCTATGTCTTTATAGTGGACTTAAGCCACCTTCCGAATCTGGGGATTGGTGTCATGTTGGTCTTCCCTATCTGAACCTCATATGACCTTCCCAATTCGGGGGTTTGGCCCTCATATGACCTTCCCAATCTGAGTCTTAGTCCTAGTAATTTCAAAGATTTCTCTCTCATTTTTTCTATTCTTCAACTTATAGAGTTGGCATTAGGGGTTTGAGCAAGTTATTCATATATCATGTGAATCTCATAGGGGCTTTATAGATTGTAGGAAAATAAATAAACATACAACTATTTAATTTTCAATCAGTTCAAAAAACTCTGAGAAACCACAGAAGTTGACTAAGACAAGTAGTCATAGGCGTAACCACATACCTTTCTCAGAAGAGATCAAAGTCCAAACAATAAATGCAGATCAATAGCAAACAAGCAATCACCCTGAAATTAGTGCATGACACCCAATTATTATTATTTAATCCAAAATCTACCTTCAAGACTGACTTGGGTTCCAAGTTAGGGTTTTGGGATCAAATTAGGTTTTCAATAGGATTTTGGCTTCCCAACCCTAATTATCACTTTTAATGCCTTTTTGGTTTACAAACCCTTATTTTATTATCATATGCATTTTTGACTCAAGAAAACCTTAATTTGTCAACTTATGAATCATTAATCTCAAATTATATTCAAGATACCCTTTTATCCAAAAAGATCAATCTTTGATTATTAAGATCAATTAAACATGTTATGATCATTAAAACCTAGATTTGGGTCTTTATACATTAAACACATTAAAATTGGCAACTTTAGGCAAGTCTAGAATTAGGGATAGAACTAGGTCCTGGAATCATTTTTATTGCACTCCTTATACTTCTCTGATCAAATTTCATATATTACTTGTTGTCATTGGACGGTCGTACTAATTATTATGATTTTTGCAAGACTAAATGATTGTGACCAATCAAAGCTACCACCTAGGTGACAAACCCGATCCCGACCTTGCCAACTCAGCTTGTGACGCCCCGAAATGCCACAAACAAGATTACTCAAAAACCAAATGCAGAATTATCACTAAATGAGCGGATTACCAGAAAACACATGAAATTAAAAGTAATTTCTCAAAAGCACCATAAGACAAAAACTTATTACATATAATTCCACAACCCTGCCACATGAATTACATATTGTATCACAAGGTGCTTACCTCATTGTGCTTCATCATTTGTGTCATCAACATGTTACATGAGGTACATGTTCCACATGTATACATATACACATGCCATATCTGTAAAACCATGGCTCACAAGCCAAAAACATCGTATCAATAACATAACTAAAAAACACAACGAGAACACCCCAAAGCCCTGAGTGTATAGGGGATGACTCTAGGACTTTAAGAATAAAAGACTAGCAACACATCTGACCTTATCAACTACTACCCTTGCTACTACTCTTCCTTGGATGCACGATGTCTACTTCTTCGTGCACAACCACCTAAAAGATGTGGAAACCCACAGGGTGAGAGTAAATGTCTCAGCAAGAGATATAACTCTCTACTAATGTCTATTAAAGCACACATAACTAAGCAAGGTAGATAAAGTACTTAACAAGATGAGAAGATTAAACAAAGCTAGGAAATTATCATTGAGCAGTAAAACAATTAATGGTCTAAGAAGAAATATGAAGAACATGTATATCTTCTATAAACTAATCTATACAAAAGCAAGGCAAAGGCTCATGCAATGTTATTCACATTTGTTCCTATGCAAATATACTACATGGCTGTATTACATATTTTATTAATTGCCCTAAGGATTTGAGTCGTACCACCCAAATCCAATGATCTCCCCAATACCTCTTGGTCAACACAAGAGAAAACACCACATAGACATATCAGTCAATTGCAACAAGTGACATATAGTCAAGCTGAAGGATTGGCTCACATATGGCCATCCAAATATAATCACACCTTGCCCACCTTGGTACAGGTAACGACGCCAGAAGAGAAGCCTCACACATGGTTGTTATAAAAGAAGGATTGGCTCACTCATGGCCATCCGTATCACAAGGAGAGCAACTCAAGCATGGTTGTCTCACACAACCTATAATTGTGGATGCAAGGAGATACTAGCTTGCACCCCCACATATTTAAAAATATGCACTCCGAGTTATACTCGTTTCACCAATCCAACAATTAAACCTGACACTAGAAAGGATCTATGTCACATGGCATCTACATGATTAGAGTTTCACTTGATTGACTAAGCCATTTGGATATCTTTTAGCATCAATCAAGTTACAACGTACAATCCAAAAAAAATCTACAAAGATAAGGGAATAGTGCAACTCCAGAAGATATAAAATGCTTAAGGTGTGAACTAGTCACATCATCACCACATGATACTTGTAACACTTCCTTTCATAAGGCCATCACCAATATCACAACACTCTGGGATGTCAATCTATTAATCATATCATTGAAGGTTACCACCTCACAATTGGCATCAAGCCTTCACCAGGTCATAGGACCCATCACATTGCTATGATCTCAATAAACTCATTGTCATCACTCTACATTTACATGATCATCATCATAGCACATACAAGATATGATCTACATATAACCTACAAGGTTAGGGATTTATACATAGAAGAGAGAAATACTCATAATATGATAATTACTATGAGAGAGACAAGTAAGCACATCATATTTCTCAGCATTAGGGTTGGGGTGACATGTAGCTAATTAGGGTACCATATCATAAATTAATCACCATACCATAATTAGGCCATCTCCCACTTTCTTGGAGCATGTTAGGATTAGCACATCATAAGTAAACATGGTTAGGGCATTATGTCAATGGTACTAGGTATCAAAATCATATACAAGTGTACGATTACCATTTCATTATGTATGATGTGTTATGACCAACCATCACATGTATGTCTTGACTACACACACAACACTAGTGTCTTGACCTCCCACCAAGGCAAGAGTCACGTCCGAAATGCACCATGGTGGCGACCGTGACACACCATGTTTAGGACCCTAACAATGACATGTCTCAATCACAACCAAATGCAATGTCACGACTACGTCAAACCAATGCGTCATTTAACATGAAATAGGGGTCACGGCCAAGCTCAAATATCATCTCGATCATCAGCAAAATGTGGTGTCACAACCACCAGCAAGGCAATGTCTTGACCCTAACCAAAGGCAACTTCGTGACCGCAACCAAGGGTACCATCTCGACCATGACACCCACTAGGATGTGAACCAAGGACACCATCTGACATGTCTTGACCGAGACCAAGCAATCAACAACATCTAACACACAGACACAGTGTCTCGACTGGGACCAAAACAAAGTGTCACGACTAGCCAAGGTCTAACTACCTTAACAACACTTAGCCACCATAAAAACAGGGATGGACATTGAAAAAAATAGTAGATCATCAGGGCCAAAATAGGAGGGAAATCATCAAGGAAAACCACCATCATCTAGGAAGGAAAACTCCACATAAAACGGCCATCGAAAGCCATAAAACATGTTTCTTGAAACCACCATGAAAAACCTTTTGCAAGAGAGATAAATCACATTCAAGACATCCAAAATAGAAATCAAACTCCATGCAACACTAAGGCACACGACCCTCATGCATGTGACCAAAACCAAGATCAAGAGATAGGAGAAAATCATCCATCTCACCACCATCACCAAACACGGGTATCTTGAAATTAGGGTTTCAGATTCCAACCAAACCAAGCACGATAACCACTATCATCAAGCTCTAGTTCACGATCTCATATACTAGCATGTTAGGGGCGTTTTAGAGAGAGAAACAACAACATGCATGTAAAGGAAAGTGAAATATTAGAGAGGTTGGAGGGTTATATAACCCGCCTTACGCAAGATCACTCCAAGGATCACAAGCTCCTATCACACGATCACCAAGAGAGGAAAAAGCTCCACCAAAGCCTCCAATTTCAGCCACAAGATCACCTCAAAGAGAAGAAGATACCAAAGTCAAAAGTTTCTCAAGAAAAATGGTAAAAGAACCCTAGGCTGAACTAAGGAAAGAAAGGGGAAAAGAGAGAAGAATCTACCTTTCACTTGGGTACCTCCTTGTCAAAACATGGCCTATGACCCTTGTGATGAGGAGCTTACTCTCAAGATGACCACCATGGATAGTACATAGTCTAAGGCCGAGTAAAGGGAAGAAGATGGGGTAGAAGATCCAAGGAAAAAGCCACAAAAGAAAGGCATGCACTTACCAACATTGAAGATGAGCAAGAAACACCACATGCAAGAGATCTCAACCACCAAGAGCTCTTAGATCAGTCCTCCTAGCTCCTTAAGGCTCCAAGGATGAGCAAGAGAGGTTGAGGAAGAAAGAGGGCCAAAAAGATCATTTTCATGGAGAGAAGAGGGGTTATATAGCAATGTAGGAGGGAGGAAGGGTGAGGGGTGATTGTCAACACCTAAAGACACCAAAGGGACACTTGTCCACCCAAGAAACCAACATGAAACCACTTAAACCTTGCATGAACGAGATGGTGATACAACCTTTGTTGAGTCTCGATATCTTGGGTCCCCAACACATGGTTTCAGTCGAGACACTCCAAAGGAGGTTGAAACAAAAGCAAAGCATCACCATGGTCGAGACAAAAGGTCACCATGCACACTAGGTCAAGACACTCCACAAAAGGAAAAACTATATCGACCCCAACCACCTCAAAACCACCATGGTCAAGAAAAGACACACTTGAAGGTGTCTTGGTTGAGAGACACCCAAAACCATCACAAGGTCGAGACACACCCAACCAAGCACTCATGGGTCGAAACACTCAAAACCCTAAAAACCCTGATCACCTATAGTGATGCCACCACTCATCCAAGGCTCAATGAAGGTGCCCCAAAGCATCACATTCTCTCTCATGAAGCCAAGAAAGAGAAGGAACAATCTAGATGTGGAAAATTGCAAGCTAACCCTCACAAATGGGTAAATTTCAATTTGACATAAAACAAGAACAAACATCATCCAAATAAGCTCAAACTGGAGACTTAAGCTCTCCACAAGCTCTAAGAACATCTCAAAGAATTAAAGAAAGGTTCAAAGCACTTAATCAAACAAAAAAAAAGGTTTAACCCAAAACACATTTAGGGGGCTTACATGCCGTAAACCCCTAACAAGGATTTCACCCCCGAAATCCTAAGCGAAAAGAGATGTGTAATTCCTACACATATATTAAGCTTCCATGTGGATTCCTCAATGCCACAGTGATGTCACATAACCTTCACCAACACTATGTATTTATTCTTCAACTTATTCACTCTTCTATCAAGGATCAACACGAGTCCTTCAACACACGACACATTCTCCTTCAACTCAACCTCCACAGGCTGAAGCACTGACTCGGTATCAGGGTGGCACTTCCTCAGCATAGATACATGGAACACTGAATGCAACCTGTGCAACTCAGGTGGCAACTCCAACCTATATGCCACCTTCCCAATTCGTTCCACTATAATGTAAGGTCCCAAATACATGGGAGCCAACTTACCCTTCTTCCCAAACCTCAAAACATTCTTCCAAGGAGAGACCTTGAGATACAACTTGTTTCCCACTTGGAACTCTAAAGGTCTACACTGGTTATCAACATATGACTTCTATTTGTCCTATGCCGCCTTCAACTGTTGTTGAATCACTTTGATCTTCTTTGTCATCTTCTACATGAGCTCAGGACCAAGAAGCTGATATTCACCTATCTCATACCAACACAATGGAGATCTGCAATATCTCCAATACAATGCCTCATAAGGTGCCATGTCGATGCTCCTCTAATAACTATTATTATAAGAAAACTTTATCTAGCTGAGGTGGATGTCCCAACTGCCCAAAAAATATAAGACACAAGCTCTCAATAGATCCTCCAAGGTTTGTATGGTCCTCTTAGACTGACCATCTGTCTGTGGGTGGAAGGTAGGTTATAAACCTCAACTGCGTACCCAAAACTATATGCAACCGTTCCCAAAAGTGACTTGTAAAATGAGGACCTCTATTTGACTCAATAGTAGCTTGGATACCATGCAAACACGCCATCTCATAAAAATATATTTGTGTAAGCTTATTTTCTATATATGTGGTCTTCATTGGCAAGAAGTACGCTGACTTGGTCAACCTATCAACGATCACCCAAATGGAATCATGACATCTGGCTATTCTAGTGATACCAGCCACAAAGTTCATCGTTACATGATCCCATTTCCACTATGATATAGGGAATGATTGCAACTTCCCTGTAGGCTTTTAGTGCTTTACCTTGACTTGTTGACACACTACACACTTACCACAAATTCAGCAACATCATGCTTCAAGTGAGGCTACCAATACAAGTCTTTAAGGTTATGGTACATCTTGGAGCTACCTGGATGCATAGCGTACATTGAGAAGTGAGCCTCTAGAGCCATCTTCCTCATACCATCCAAATCAGGAACCACAACTCTGCAATGGTAACACATTGTACCATCCTCTACCTCATGGAAACCATCATGTTTCTCACTACTGAACTCTAATTGTATCTGCTGTATCAGAATATCAGCCTATTATGCCTCTCTAATCTCCTATCTCAACATAGGATTCACCTACAATTATGCCAACAAACCTACCAACATAGATAGCTCTAGCTTCACATTCATCTAATGCAAGGAGACCAACATGTCTCTCTTATGGCATACTACAAAACACAATCAATCCTTCTCCATAGATTATGACGAAGAAGACTTCCTTCTCAAGGAATCTTCCACTACATTCGCTCGATGCAGCAAGGATAAGACAACGTGGCATATTGCTATGATCACATTTACTACTATGATGATGATGCCCTTCGGATTGGCAATATGGAACCTCTCAACCCTTATTGGGGTCCCTCGGGCTTCCTCCTTGCCCCCTCAACCCCCACCATAGACATCAAGGCAGTAGTTCCCCCAACAATGGTGAAGTCATAATCCTTGATTAACTCCATCCAAGGTTACTGCCTCATGTTCAACTCCTGCTGTGAGAAGATGTACTTCAAGTTCTTGTGATATGTGAAGATCTGACACTTCTCTTCATATAGGTAGTGCCTCCAGGTATTCAAGGAATGAACCAATGTAACTAACTCCAAATCATGGGTTGGGTAGTTCTCCTCATGTTTCTTCAACTGTCGTGACGCAAAAGAGATCACATTCTTGTCTTGCATCAACACACATCCCAAACCATTCCTTGATGCATCATAGAAAACTATGTATCCTTTCACTTTCTCAGGCAAAACTAGCACCAGTGCACTTTTCAACTTCTCCTTTAACAAATGGAAGGCACATTGACATCTGTCATCCAAACTAATGGCACATCTTTCCTCATTAGCTTTGTTAGGGGAAACACCACTGAGCTGAAGTTCTTGATGAACCTCTTGTAATATCTTGCCAAACCTAGACACATGTGAACTTGTATCAGTGTCTTCGGTTGTTCCCACTCCAACATGACTCAACCTTCTTGGGGTCCATACAGACACCCTCAACAAATATCACATGTCCTAGGAAGGACACATCCTTCAACCAAAACTCACACTTACTGAACTTGGCATACGACTGAAGTTGTCTCAACATGGTCAACGCCCGACGAATATGTTCATGATACTCACTATCTATGGAGTATATCATGATATAATCTATGAAGACCACCAAAATCTGATCAAGAAATGGCCAGAATACCCTATTCATCAAGTCCATGAACGCTACTAGTGCATTGGTTAGCCCAAATGGCATAACCACGAACTTGTAATGACCATACCTCGTCCTAAAAGCTGACTTAGGTATGTCAGCCACCTTGATTCGCAATTGATGATAACCCAACCTCAGGTCTATTTTCAAGAACATTAGGGTGCCACGCAACTAATCAAACAAGTCATCTATCCTTGGCAAGGGATACTTGTTCTTTATCGTCACCTTGTTCAACTATCTATAATCTATACACAACCTCATGGAACCATCTTTCTTATTTACAAAAAACATGGGAGCACCCGATGGAGACATGCTCGGTCTGATGAAACCCTTCTCAATAAGCTTTTGTAATTGTTTCTTCAACTCTACCATCTCATCCAGAGCCATTCTATACAATGTCTGTGCTATTGGTTACGTGTCAGACACTAGATTGATCTCAAAATCAATCTCTCTACCTAGAGGAATGCCTGGAAACTCATCTTGGAACATGTCCTCAAACTCATAGACCACTAACACCTCCTGGATACTAGGAATTCTCACCTTGGTATCCACCACATGTGCCAAAAATGCCTAGCAACCTTGCCTCATCATCCTCTCATCCATCACCGCCGACACCGAACACGTCTGAAGAATCTTCCTATCCCCTTGGAAGATCCATGTCACATTACCATCTACGAATGTCACCACCTTAGAACTACAGTCTAAGACCACCTGATACTTTTCCAAGGTGCCCATTCCAAGGATCACACTGAATCCATGCATATCAAGTGGTATGAGATCCACTTGAATGTTGTGGCCTGAAAAAGAAAGGACACAGAGAGGACACACCTCCCGCAACTTGGTGAAACCAACCAACATGGTCTCTAAACTAATACTATCTCGTCTATGACTAATAGGTAAAGAATAACTATTGATAACTTCTCGAGTGACAAAAGAATGCATTGCACCGGGTCAACCAAAATAGATATAAAGCAAGAATAAGACAAATTAGAATGAAATAACTCTATATGACCTATCACTAGTTGTGGGTTGACCACTCCTTCTGGCTGGATCATGGTGTAAAATAGAGCCGTTGCCTATTTTCGTCCCCGTCCTCTACTAGCCTGTCTAGAAGAACCAACTTGCGATGCTTGTCCACATCCTCAACCTCCACCATTGCTAAACTACTGTATTTGAGAGTCCTACTAGCTCTACCTTGGCTGTTGGGTCACCTCATCATCCTGGCCATACTTGTAGCACGTACTGCTCTCATACCATGGCCTCGACGTCCTTGTCACTGACACCCAAGATATATTGTGGGCTCTTGTTGGAGGAAAACTACAACCTATGCCTTTACTTGGTGACCACTGTGTTCGTGCACTTGACCTCTATGGTGCTGACGGTGCTCAGAACCTAGGATTCTTAAAGCCTCTAGAAGATTGTCCCTAATACTGTGTCAGTCTCTTCTTGGAACTCTTCTCACGTTTCTCAACAATAGACCGTTCAATCCTCCTGATAGACTCCACAAACATGGCAAACTTCTCATGATTGTCCAAAGCAGCCATTGGGGTAGACATCTCAACATTCAACCCCTTATCAAAACATCAGATCCTCTCCTCATATGTTGATGCCATATGAGGGCGGAACCTCAACAATTCCATGAAACTTGCCTCAAACTCGTTGATAGTCATGGATCCTTGCTTGATCTTCTCAAATTGTGAGATCTTCTCATACAGATAGGTAAACATAAAGTACCTACTAATTAACTCCTAGCAGAATTCCTACCAACTCATGTCTACACCTGGCCACTTCTCCTCCTCAATGGCTCACTAATGGCCAACACTCCCCTTTAGAATATATACAACATGCTTCACTTTGTCAGCCTCGAGAATGACAAGGATCTTGAAGGCCTTCTCCAACTCTATCAACCAAAGATCCACATCCACTAGATCAACCATATCATCATACTCCACAGCCCCAACACATCTTAGTCTATCAAAGGTTTTCCCAGAGCTCAGAGATCCAGCACTGGGAAAAATTGCCCTAGGTTGTGGTGCATGCATTCAGTCTACCATATGCATCATCATTGCCATGGACTGCCCAAACAAAGAGTAAAAGGCAAGGTTTTCCATCACGGATGGGTCAAACCGGGGAGCATCAGCTGCCCGATCTTCTCTCGCTTGATACCTTGTACCACCTACGGGTGCATCAACACTACTCTTTGCAACATGTTCTTTGTGTTCTCCAGACATCTTTTCTACTCTTCTTCTTCTTCTACATAAGCAGAAGTCAGGATAAGACATACTGGAGGACACTAGAATAGACACAAACCCTAGTCCGAGGTCCCTATAGACTCGAAAAACCTAAGGCTATGATACTGACACGATTTTACCGTGCGTATAACGCAAGTTCACGCGTCAAAGTAATATAGGCCTTTGTGAGGCCCGAGTCGAACACATGGACACTGAATTGTCAGTAGACTACTTACTAACCACTCGCGATCAGCTAGACCAATTAAAAAGTTTGAGAGTTGATTGAAAAATAAAATAAAACAAAGCAATCGATTAAATGTTTAGTTTAATCAATTTAAATGGGAATCTTTAGGATTGCAGTTTCATCGCAGGTTCTCATTGTATTCACTCCTACATAGTTAATCAACTCCATCTCTCATTCTGGGTAGTGGCCTGCATTCAGAATTGTTCACTGTCGTGATACAATTCACTACCTAAATCTAGGTCGGTTCCACAGTAGTAGTAATCTATACCCTAAACTAGGTGCATGAATACCTTACTCTGGGTTTCCACCATTAACCGTACATCACCTTGTTCAAAGGATTTATTAGTTAATGTGAATTTCGTCTCTTTTCAATCGTTAATTCTTCTTTCAAAGTAATTAAAGGCATTAGATTATCATTAGGGTGATAAATCATAATGATATATTGGAGAAAATGAAATCATACCACGGATTTAAGAGACAAAATATGAATTACTATGGTAAAAATGTCATATAACGATTACCCGGGCTACTCCCGGTCCTAAAGACAAAGGGGATTAGCCCCACATGTTCATCTCAATGAAAGACATGACAAGAGAAAGGGAAAACATGGAGAAAATGTGAATGAAAGTGATGTAAACCCTTGAACGGAGGAGATCTGGGCATTCCTTGATGTAGAGTGTGTGATCTACAGCCTTCCGGTGGTGGAAAACATCTTCTGTGGCTCTCAGAATGATCGGGGCATGATTCTGGGATCCGTTCTTCTCTCTCTTCTCCTTGGGACTTGTGCAATGACTAATGACGTGATCCCCTGCTTAGGGCCGCCGTTCTTAGGTTTATGCACCACTTTAGATCGCCAAAAGATCACCACCGTACGATTCAGGCCGATCTAAAAAAGAAACTGATCTGACGACGTCGATACCATTGATGCGGGTCGATGGTATCGACCTGTCATAATATCGACAGGCTTTCTTTTTTCTCTGACGTTCCGCCTGATGTAGACTCGATACCATTGACTTCCCAGTCGATAGTATCGACTCTGCTTGGCTCCTTGCGGCTGTCTCCCTGTGACTGTGTCGATACTATCGATGGATGTCGATGGTATCAACAACTATATATATCTGTTCTTCCTGAAATTTCAAGATAAAGCCGAATCAGCTATGCTAAAACACATCAATATGATAAAAAAGATAAAATATGAGAGATTTGATACAAAATGAGGTTATAGACTAAAGCAAATGAAACATGCGATACTAATCACAAAAGTGACTAATAAAAACATAAAACACATGTAAAACTAGTCTATATGAGTGACTCAAAATCCTCACATCAAACTCCCCTAAGCTTAAACATTGCTCATCCTCAAGCAGCAAAGCTATATAATAAAATTACGAGGGTCAACTAAAGAATAGATTATCACAACAGACATTTCCCTATGATCCCCACCAGACATTCACATACCGGCCCTCACTAACCACTGAATGGTAATTACCCTCTAGGTGACAATGGTCCTCCATAAAAGATATTCACCCCAAGATTGATAAACACTATCAAATAAGGCAGTTAATATAATAAAATCCTCCAGTTCAAGCTTGGTGCATCTTTGTGATCTCCTATCTACGTTTCTCGTCCCCTAACTACCATCTAAATGGAAGCAGATCTCCTGATATTAATGAATGAGGAGATAATCATGGGTGGCCTACCAATTAGAGCAACAGGTAGATGGAATAGGTGGTTGTGGAAGAAATGGAAGCACATAACAATCAATCATGCAACACAAAAATTAATGACCTATCATGATGCAAAATGCACGTGAAAATGTCCTAATGCTACATTTTAGGTGGAATGATGCATGCACTATCATTCCATGCCAACGAGAGACATAATATCTACAAAACTACACATGTTCTTGTTCCTCTTATTATGCATGTGAACACGTTCCTTTCTCTTCCTGATTTTCACTTACTTATTTTTTTTTCTTTCTCTTTTTTTCCATCTCTCACTTTGCTTCATGAACTAAGATGAAATTCATACATCTTTGTCTTGGGCTTATTTTCATAACTACTATTTTTTTTTCAGAGAGTATGAAACAAGTCCTTTATTTTCAGAAGAAATAAGGCACATCATGTACAAGATAATTAAAGTTATGCAAAATGCAACTAAAATAACATTGACATGCACTCTAAAATGCATGATTATAATGCAACACATGTTTTTTTTCAATGCAACAAATGTAAACACTAACTACAATGCAATCCTATCTCCATGTCATGCAATCAAGAGATGAAAAATTGTATAGTGCTCCCGATTCTTATGGTGGAGTGTAGATGAGATGAAGTGGATAGATCACAAGATTAATTGATAGAACCATTGGAAGATATTATATGTCCCTCCTTACTGACATGTGTAAAATCAAGAAGTTTCTCTCTCTTATTTTAGATTAAAGACTCATTACCATTTGATCAGTTTAGGCTCAACATCTAATTCCGTTCACTTTTCTTGAATCATAGGCAAGTATAGTTGTGGTCTTATGTTTTAAAGTTGACAAACCCAATTATTTTCATAAGTCATATGCTCAAGTTCAAACAAAATAAGCTTGCAATTTCATTAAAAAATTTCAAATTGACCCATGACTCCCATGTGACAAACAAAGAGATGACACATTAAATTAGACATCCACGGATACACTAGATAGCACGTGGTTCCTAAAAACTAAGAAAATTGCTAGAAAAGAAAAGGCAATAAATGATAAAAACTAAAAATAAAAAAACAGAAAAAGATAGAAGCTGTTCCATCTCCCCCCCTAAGCTTGAATTCGACTATGGCCTCGTAGTAAAAAACAATCTCAACAGGTGGAACAGTGATACCATTCATTGTTCAGGTGGTGGGTACTGTGGTGCGGTGGGATCCCATGATGGATATTGCCCTTGAAAATTTGGATCATATGTGGGCATCGATGGAGGTTGCAGATATCCCCCAAAGTAATTTTGGCTCCAGTAATGATCATAAAACGGCTGCTGCTGCTGCTCGATCCTCCCCAGCCGATCATAGACCTGCTGTTGATTGGCGAACAACTGACGTTCATTTTCAAAGATAGCCTATTGATTAACATACATCCGATTTGTAGTCTCCTGGATATCAGCAAATGATGCAGTACGCTGCTGTTGTGTCTCATGAATGCTCTGTAGCATGGTGTACATGCCCTGCATAGAATAGACATCCTCTCCTTGTTGAGAGGGCTGTGGTGGCGGAGGCTGCGAAGATGATGATGCATCTAGGTGGAAGCGTGGATGCTTCTGCGGTGCCACTCATGCACGAAGAGGAGTGAAAGCCTCCTCTTCCTCCTCATGCTCGTCATCATCATCATTGTTTTCGTCATCACCGTCTTCTTCTTCATCGGAGTTGTCGATGGCGATGATGGGCCACCGAAAGTGCTGAGCTCCCTGGATGTGGAATACAGGATCTGGAAGCGTACACTTCTGGTACTCTTGGTTGACATGGCAATGTGCATAGGTCTCGCCATCACGAAGCGTAAGAAGATTGGAGCGATGTAGATGATGCAAATTGACTTTATTCTTGTTGGCAAGCGGAGTGAGTTGGGAAAAATCCAGCCCAAGATAGAGAGCGAGCGGTGTGATAAGCCCTCAAAAGTGGATAGGAGCTCGTCTTGTACTCCTCTGCACGGTCAGCACACTCGTTAAGAAAAACGTGCCCCAGTTGAGCTCTTCTCGTTTCAACAGCTTATAAAGAAAGAACAAGTCCGTTTCCTGAAACTTACTTAGCGAAAGTTTGCCTTGAGCAAATAGAGTAGTACCCAACATGCGATGCAGAATCCGCACAAATGGATGCTCAAAATCAGCGAAGATTGCATTATGATAGCTGACAGACTTGCCTGGAGGTGCGGTCACCAGCTGGGCAAATATTTCATCATAATCCATCCAGTTGTCCGACCTCCTGTGCTGGTAGGAATCATGATACCAGTTATATATAGAATTGAACTGGGCGAGAATGAGGGTGTAGTTGTTGTTGTAGAGCAAGAAAGACACGCGCCCATTTTTCCACTCCCTATTGGTGGCAATAAGGTCGTTGGGCACGACGTTGATATCCGGCGACGCCATGAATTCTACTACTAGCTCCTTGTAGGTCGTCCACTCACCAAAAAAGGGGTGGCCCTCGGCATGGTACTCGACCTCATCAGACCTCTTGCCCGTATGCTTTGCTTGCCCCTAAAGGACATAGGAGAGGTTGGCCTCAAACCCAAGGTCACAGATCATGGCCCGATCAACATATCGGGTTGGCTCAATTTTTCTCTTGAGCAGCTCCTCATATGTCTTCCTTACGTCCACCAATGGATGAATGATCCTCGGCCGAGGAATGGAGCTGGGTGGTGGAGGAACAAATGTCTTAATCTCCATAGGGACCACATGTGAAGACGATGAAGCTCCTGCTGTCCGCACCATCATACACAAAGAGGAAGGGGGAATAAGAAATAGAGCTCGATGAAGGTCAGAGAAGAAGATCTCCGCTCGGTGAAGATATCTCGATCCCTTAACTCTCGATGAAGGCCTCCGGTCGCTCAGCAATGCTCAAAGCACGAGTTGAATAAAGAAACTATGAAGGTTTGAAGAGAATTGAGAAACAACCCTGACTTTTATAACTGATCCCGTCGCTACTGCTGCTCTGTCGATACCATCGATGGGGTGCAGGCGCGATTCACTCTTCATGAGTATCGACGGTTGTCGATTGCTGGATATGGGGGCCCAGATTGGTGACATGTCGATACTATCGACACGGGTCGATGGTATCGACCCATCCCACAGAATGACTTCCAAAAACGGCAGGCTCCGTTGATTTGTTCTCGCAGACCGGTGACGTGTCACGTCGATACTATCGACGGATGTCGATGGTATCGACTCTTCATGGTTTGAGTACCCTCGCGAGGCCCAGATGCTACTTCCTTACTGTTGCCGTGTCGATACCATCGACAAGGACGTCAATGGTATCGACTTCACTGAGACAAATTTTTCTATAAATCTTCAGGGATCTCGTGAGTATCGACTGCCCGGTCGTTACCATCGACTTGGAGCTATTGTTTTCTTCGACTTCGCTGATGGTAGGTCGATACCATCGATGAGGCCGTCGATGGTATCGACTCAGAAAATTTCCTGCAGCCACTTCCCTGTACCCAAGTCGCTACCATCGACTCTATCTCAGTGCTGCACACTAAACAAAGCGATTAAGGTATCATTTTTACACACAAAAACGAAATTAAACAAAACTACTTGTAAATGCGAAAGAAAATGAAAGAACTACAAATTAAAACTACCGATGGTTGGGTTGCCTCCCAACAAGCGCCCTTATTTATTATCTTAGGCTAGACGCAATAAAGCTCTTCATTCATCCTTAAGTGCCATTCGTTTAACCTCATGCACTTTTCTCGTGTAGTCCTCGCCAAAGTAAAGCTTCAACCTTTAACCATTAATTAGAAATGTCATCTCTCCATCGCGCACCCTAATGGCACCATGTGGGCGCACCTCCTCCACAACAAAAGGTCCACTCCACCGGGATTTCAATTTCCCAGGATGTAACTTCAACCTCGAGTTAAACAGTAACACACGATATCCCTTTTTGAAAACACGCGGTTGAATGTGATGATCGTGAATTTGTTTTGTTCTCTCTTTGTAAATCCTCGAGTTCTCATAAGCGTTCATCCACAGCTCATCTAACTCATTGAGCTCTAAGCATTCACTTCTTCCCTGCCTCATCATAACTCAAATTAAGCTTCCTTAGCGCCCAATGCACCTTGTGTTCCAGCTCTACCGGTAAATGGCAGGCCCACCCATAAACCAACCTAAAAGGCATCGTGCCTATAGGTGTCTTAAATGCGGTCCTATACGCCCATAATGCATCCAGTAGTAGTGTACTCCAATTCTTTCTTGTCGAAGCCACTGTGCGCTCCAAAATTTTCTTAATTTCCCTATTCGATACTTCGACCTACCCTTGTGTCTGTGGGTGGTACGGGATACCAACATTGTGCTTCAACCCGTACTTTCTCAATAATGTAGAAAACTTTTGATTCTTGAAGTGGGTGCCTCCATCGCTAATAATCATCCTTGGCACACCAAATCTGTAGAAAATGTGATCTTTTACAAACCTGCACACTACAGCAACGTCGTTAGTCCTTGTGGGTATTGCCTCCACCCACTTTGATACATAATCAACAACAAGTAAAATGTACAAATTAGAATTGGAGGACACTAAGGGTCCCATAAAATCGATGCCCCACAGATCAAATACCTCAACTTCTTGAAACATGTTGAGGGGCATCTCTTGCCGCTTGGAAATATTACCTGCCCTTTGACAGGAATCACATATTCGCACATAGTCGTAGGCGTCTCGAAAGAGCGTAGGCCAGTAAAGACCACTCTCTAGCACCTTGGCCTCCGTTCTTGAGCTCGCATGATGACCACCGGTTGGTAATGTATGACAATGACTAAGTACACTGTCATATTCTATCTCCGGTACACACCTGTGCAAAACATCATCCTTGCATTGCTTTAACAAGATGGGATCATCCCAGAAATAATATCTCAAAGAATGGAAAAACTTCTTTTTCTCTTGATAAGTCCAATCATCAGGGATTATTTTACATGCAAGATAATTAACAATGTATGAAAACCACAAATCCTTGGATTTTAAAGAAAGGATTTGCTCATCAGGAAATGTCTCAGTAATGGGTATATTAATATCCTTCTCATCTACCCGCTCTAACCTAGACAAGTGGTCCGCAACCACATTCTCAATTCCTGCCTTATCCTTAATTTCAATGTCAAATTCTTGCAGCAATAAGATCCACCTAATCAATCTAGGTTTGGCATCTTTCTTTTCCATCAAGTATTTTATGGTGGCGTGGTCCGTCCACACCACAACTTTCGACCCTACTAGATATTGCCAAAATTTTTCGAATGCAAAAACCACGGCGAGAAGTTCCTTTTCAGTTGTGGTGTAGTTGAGTTGTGCCCCGTTTAAAGTCTTTGATGCATAGAAAATCACCGTGGGCTTGTTCCCAAAATGCTACCCAAGAACAATCCCTACCGCAAAATCCAAAGTATCACACATGAGCTCGAAAGGCTTAGTCCAATCCGGTGTTTGAACAACCGGTGCAGAAATTAACTTTTCCTTGAGTACATTAAAAGCATGCAAACATTTTTCATTGAAATCAAACATCACATCTTTCTCAAGCAATTTAGACAATGGTTTAGCGATTTTTGAGAAATATTTGATAAAACGGCGATAAAATCCTGCATGATCGAGAAAACTCCTTACCCCTTTAACCGAATTAGGTGGGGGTAATTTTGAAATAACCTCAATCTTGGCTGGATCCACCTCCAGCCCCTTGCTAGACACCTTGTGTCCAAGCATAATTCCTTCACTAACCATCATATGACACTTTTCCCAGTTGAGAACTAAATGCGTGTCCTCACATCTTTGTAAAACTTTATCCAAATTGTATAGGCACTCATCAAACGATGCACCATAGACAGAAAAATCGTCCATGAACACCTCTAGACAGCGCTCAACCATATAAAAAAAATGGCGAGCATGCAGCGCTGAAAGGTTGCTGGTGCGTTGCACAAGCCAAAAGGCATACGGCGGTATGCGAATGTTCTGTAAGGGCAAGTGAAGGTAGACTTCTCTTGGTCCTTAGGATCAATGGATATCTTATTGTAGCCGGAGTAGCCATCTAAAAAACAAAAATGAGATCAACCAGCTAGTCACTCTAAAATTTGATCGATGAATGAAAGAGGAAAATAATATTTTAACGTAGCAGAGTTCAAGCGACAGTAGTCAATACACACACGCCACCCGATTACCAATCGGGTTGTGACCGGTTCGTTTAACAAGTTATGAGTGACAGTGATCCCCCCTTTTAGGGACTACCTGTATGGGACTTACCCACGTCAAATATGAGATAGCATAAATGATGCCTACAAAAAGGAGCTTGATCACCTTCTTCTTGACGGCCTCCATCATGCTCGGGTTGAGTCGACGTTGTGGCTGGATTAAAGGTTTGGCTCCTTCCTCGAGCTGGATCTTGTACTGGCAAAGTGTAGGGGAAATCCCCTTAATATCAACAACTGACCACCCGAATGCGCCACGGTGGTTCTTCAACACGATCATCAACTGCTCTTCTTCATTAGCACTCATATATGCCGAAATAATCACCGGTAGTCTTTCACCATCGGCTAGGAATGCATACTTCAAATGAGGAGGCAGTGGCTTCAGTTCTAACTCTGGTGGACTGATCAATGATGATTAAAGCGATGGTGGGAGTGGCCCAAGATCTTCGTAATGCTTGGCATAATAACATGGAATCACTTGAAGGATCTTGACACATTCTTGTAATGACTTGCTTCTCATCCAGTCATGCATTATGTTGACAAGGCAAGCTTCAAGGGACAGTTCTGGATATGCGTCAAGGACAGAACTTGATATTGCATCATCTTCAGTAGAAAGAGGAATTTCCTCCTCTTCATCATTTTTGGAAAACCCACAGCTCTACAAAGAGAAACAACTTTGGTTTGTTCCATAATATCTACAACCAGTGTCCCCTTATCTACCTTGGTCATTACATGAGCCATATCTAGAAATGGTTTCCCTAAGCAAAGAGAAATGTTTTGATCAAAATGTTTCACCATGTGACATTTCTCCTTCACCTGTGATTGTGTTGTACTTGTTGGCATAACCATTTCAAATATGTCATCCGCTATTCCCAATGTCAGACGACCTCTTCCCATTTCGAGTATCATGTCTGCAGTAGCTTGGAAGGGTCTTCCAAGGAGTAGATCATTTCCTTGGTCATCTTGCATTTCCATTACCACAAAATCTGCTGGAAATACAAACCTGTCAACTTTAACCAGTACATCCTCACAAATACCATACAGATTAACAACAAAATTATCCGCTAGCTGAATCGTCATGTTGCTATGCCTCGATTATTTAAGTCCCAACTTCTTGAAAGTAGAAAGAGGCATCAAATTAATACTTGCCCCAGAGTCACACAATGCTTCGCCAAATTTCACATTGCCGATATAGCATGAAATATTGAAGCAGCCCGGATCTTGTCTTTTTGGTGGTGATGTGCCCAAAATGAAGGCACTCACTTGCTCTTTAAGAACCACCAGCTCACTATCAGGAATCTTCCTTTTATTGGTGATGATATCTTTTAAGAATTTACCACACGACGGTATCCCCTCAATCGCCTATAGTAACAGAATGTTAACAGAGAGCTTTCAAAAACTGTCTAGAAATTTCTTGAACTGCGCATCAACTTTCTTAGATTTGAGACTGTTGGGATAAGGGACAGGAACAACTTGTTCCCTCTGATGGGGTGGCACATAAGGCGTCATGGTGTCCTTATCCTTCTCCATAATGGGCTCTTCAGTAGGCTTCTCGGCAACATCATCCACTATTTCTGACACTGTGACTTCCTCGGCGGCCTCGCCCATTGCTTCTGGCTGTGCTGTGCTTGGTTCATCGGCCTTAGAGTTTAAAACCTTTTTTCCACTTCTCAACAATATTGCCTTAGCTTCCTGATTCCCTCGTGGAATGTTGGTATTACCCAGAAACCTTGTTGTGTTGGCTTCTTCAGATTTTCTATATCAGCTGCCATATGTGCTAAAGATGTCTCCAGAGTCCTCATTTGTGCCCCATGACTCTGTAAAGTTTTCCCAAATTGATTCATAAATTCTCCTTGTTGCTTAATCTGTTGGACAAACGTGCTCATGAGTTCTTGATTCTGCTTGATTACTTGATTGAGAAACTCATTACTCTTGTCCTCTTCCGACTGTTGTGGTTTGGCATCGGGGTCTTGCAAGAAATTGTTTGGGTCCTTCTATGAATTTTTTTAATCTTTCCTCCAAGAATAGTCATTGTTTCCGTACCCCTATTGCTGGCGCATAAATTTCACTTGTGCCTCATCTTCAGATTCTCCATCTTCCTTTGCTAACAATTTCTTGGTTAATAAGTCCATCTTCTCATTCATCTCCTTGATGGCCTTTGACTCACCTACAACTCGAACTTGTTCTGGAGTGTCTCTATCACCCCATGATTGCTTTCTGGCCATATTCTTTAGGATTTCACAACACCTAGTGCCAGTGTTGTTCAAGAAGAAACTGGAACATGTGTCTAAGTTACTCCTGTCGTGCTCATTTAAAGCAAAGCAGAAGATCTTCACTTGTTTTTCTTTATCTAGCCCGTGATGTGGACACTTCCGCAACATTATTTGAAAGTGCTCCCACGTCTCAGAATATTTCTCCCCAGCCCTTTGACAGAAATTGTGGATCTTCCGTACTAGGTCATTGGTTTTCTCTGGTGGAAAGAATCTCTCGAAGAAAACCTCGATCATTTGATCCCAAGTCTCGACGGTCTCATCATCAATGGCATGCAACCATTCCCGTGTGTTGCCTGCAAGAGAGCTAGGGAACAACTTCAAATATAGTGTCTCCTATGGGAACCTATCTATCTTGATCATATAACAGTTTTCCACAAAAGTGCTGATGTGGGCAACTGGGTCTTCATTCTTCAACCCGTGAAATGCTTGAGACTTGACCAAGTTTATCAGTGCCAGATCAATCTTATAGGTTGGAATGTTAACTACCTGTCTTTTTATCGACCCCTTTGATGCTGATGAGGAAGAAGCCTTTATCTTCTTCCATATTGTCTGTTCCTCAGCCATTGCTTCTGGTTCAGAGTCTGAATCTATTTCCTCAGGTTGATCTTGAATGTTGTTCTCCTCGTCGTCTGATCCCAATGGTGGAACCTCTGGTGATGGTAGTGTGTAGTCTGTGCTACGCATCTTCACCACACACTGGTACCTACCAGGTAATAAATTTGATTCAGTACAGTGCTAGGCGACTGCTAAATATGAAAGATAAACAATGAATTTCAAAAATAATAATAAAATAAAATGTGGCATAGAATGGCCGCTTGCAGCACTCGTAGTGCCGACAGTTGCTGTGTCCCCGGCAACGACGCCAAAAACTTGACACGATTTTACCGTGCGTATAACGCAAGTGCACGTGTCAGAGTAATATAGGCCTTTGTGAGGCCCGAGTCGAACACAGGGACACTGAATTGTCGGTAGACTACTTACTAACCACTCACGATCAGCTAGACCAATTAAAAAGTTTGAGAGTTGGTTGAAAAATAAAAGAAAAATAAAAGAAAACAAAGAAATCGATTAAATGTTTAGTTTAATCAATTTAAATGGGAATCTTTAGGATTGTGGTTTCACCGCAAGTTCTCATTGTATTCACTCCTACATAGTTAATCAACTCCGTCTCTCATTCTGGGTAGTGGCCTGTATTTAGAATTGTTCACTGTCGTGATACAATTCACTATCTAAATCTAGGTAGGTTCCACGGTAGTAGTAACCTATACCCTAAACTAGGTGCATGAAGACCTTACTCTGGGTTTCCACCATTAACCGTACATCACCTTGTTCAAAGGATTTATTAGTTAATGTGAATTTCGTCTCTTTTCAACTGTTAATTCTTCTTTCAAAGTAATTAAAGGCATTAGATTATCATTAGGGTGATCAATCATAATGATATATTGGATAAAACAAAATCATACCACGGATTTATGAGACAAAATATGAATTACTATGGTAAAAATGTCATACAACGATTACCCAGGCTACTCCCGGTCCTAAAGACAAAGGGGATTAGCCCCGCATGTTCATCTCAATGAAAGACATGACAAGAGAAAGGGAAAACATGGAGAAAACGTGAATGAAAGTGATGTAAACCCCTAAACGGAGGAGATCTGGGCGTTCCTTGACATAGAGTGCGTGATCTACAACCTTCCAGCGGTGGAAAACATCTTCTGCGGCTCTCGGAACGATCGTGGCGTGATTCTGGGCTCTATTCTTCTCTCTCTTCTCCTTGGGACTTGTGCAATGATTAATGACGTGATCCCCTACTTAGGGCCACCGTTCTTAGGTTTATGCACCACTTTAGATCGCCAAAAGATCATCACCATCCGATTCGGGCCGATCTGAAATAGAAACTGATCTGACAACATCGATACCATCGACACAGGTCGATGGTATCGACCCGTCATAATATCGGCAAGCTTTCTTTTTTCTCTGACGTTCCGCCTGATGTAGACTCAATACCATCGACTTCCCAGTCGATAGTATCGACTCTGCTTGGCTCCTTGCGGCTATCTCCCTGTGACTGTGTTGATACTATCACGAATGTCGATGGTATCGACAACTATATATATCTGTTCTTCCTGAAATTTCAAGATAAAGCCGAATCAGCTATGCTAAAACACATCAATATGATAAAAAAGATAAAATATGAGAGATTTGATACAAAATGAGATTATAGACTAAAGAAAATGAAACATGCGATACTAATCACAAAAGTGACTAATAAACACATAAAACACATGTAAAACTAGTCTATATGAGCGACTCAAAATCCTCACATCAGATACCAACCAAACTATGACGCCCTGACATGCCACAAATGATATTACTCAAAAACCAAATGCGGAATTATCACTAAACAAGCAAATTAGCAGAAAACACAAGAAATTAAAACTTATTTCTCAAAAGCATCATAAGATAAAAACTTATTACATATAACTCCACAAGCCTTCCACATGCAATACATATCATATCACCAGGTGCTTACATCACTGTGCTTCATCATTCCTATCATCAACCTGTTACATGAGGTACATGTTCCATATATATACATATACACATGCCGTATCTGTACAACCATGGATCATAAGCCAAAAACCTTGTATTGATAACATAACTACAAAACACAATGAAAACACCCCCAAAGAACTGAGTGTACATGGATGGCTCTAGGACTCTAGAACCAAAAGACTAGTAACACATCCAACCTTATCATCTACTACTCTTACTGCTGCTCTTCCTCAGCTGCACAATCTCTACCTCTTCGTGCAGGGCCACCTAAAAGATGTGGAAACCCACAGGGTGAGACCAAACGTCCCAACGATAGATATAACTCTCCACCAATGTCTATTAAAGCACAAATAACTAAGCAGGTAGATAAATTACTTAACAAGATGAGAAAGTTAAGAAAAGCTTGGCAATTATCACTGAACAGTAGAACAATTAATATTTTAAGAATAAATATGAAGAACATGTATATCTTCTATCAACTAATCTCTACAAAAGCAAGACAAAGGCTCATCCAATGTTATTCACATTTGTTCATATGCAAATATACTACACAACTGTATTACATCTTTTATTAATTTCCCAGAGGATTTGAGTCATATTCAAATCCAACCGACCACTGCTAAGTCAAAATCGGTGCCATACAAGGTCAATGGAAGAGTTGGAATCCATGACCTCCCCTACATCTCTTGTTCAGCACAAGAGAAAACACTACAGAGACATATCAGTCAACTGCAACAAGTGTTATTAAGGCATCTACATGATTAGAGTTTCACTTGATTCATTAAGCTGATTGGATATCTTTTAGCAAGAATCAAGTTACAATGTACAAATCCAAAATGAACTCTACAAAGATAAGGAAATAGTGCAACTACAAAAGATATAAAATGTTTAAGGCGTGAACTAGTCACATCATCACCACATGATACTTGTAACACTACCCTTCATAAGGCCATCACCAATATCACAACACTGTGGGATGTCAATCCTTTAATCATATCACCGAAGGTTACCACCTCACGATTGGCATCAAGCCTTCACTAGGTCATATGACCCATCACATTGCTATGATCTCATCAAACTCATTGTCATGACTCTGCATTTACATGATCATCATCATAGCGTACACAAGCTATACTCTACATATCACCTGCAAGGTTAAGGATTTATACACAGAAGAGAGAAATCCTCATAATATGATAATTACTACAAGAGAGATAAGTAAGAACATCATATTTCTCAGCATTAGGGCTAGGGTGACATGTAGCCGATTAGGGTTTCATATCATAAATCAATCACCATACCCTAATTAGGTCATCTCCCACTTTCTTGGAGCATGTTAGGATTAACACATCATAAGTAAACATGGTTAGGGCATTATGTCAATGGTACCACAATCATGCTTTTACATCAGAGTCACGGAAGCTTTATACAAGATTACAAAATTTAAAAATAAACTTTATTCCTATCTAGTATTCAATAGAGGACAACTCTTACACGTCTCTTCTAGTCCTTCCTTGAATCACCTATCCATGATTTCCCAAAAGAACAAAACCACACATGGTCCCCATTGAAGGGAAAATAAAGGTCAGCTAGGCTGGTACTAAATCCAATTATTGAGATATTAAACAATATGTGCAAAATTTGATTCAGGCACGAAATCAATTCTAGGAGGGAACTATTTGGTGGACTTAGTTCAATAAAATGAGAATAATAAGTATAGATGTTTCACTGTTCAATATTTAAACTAGAAATTCCACAAGGCTACCCATTATGTAAAATTATCCAAGTTCAAAGTATCAAAATATCAAAAAAATATTTTCAACAATTGACTTTAAATATCAAGATTGAGCATTGTCATATCATTTCTTTATCAATGACTACAATGCCATGTGTTCAATCATCTATGAGAGAACAACATGGTAGCTTGCTATTGCAACCAATATACTGGGGGACCACTAATCCATTACAACCTATGCACAAGGCAGAGGGACGTACCCAACCTCTAGGATCCAAATCTCTAAAGGGGACAAAGCCCAAAAGGACCATAGTCCAGGGAGTCAAAACTCCAAGAATTCAATTCCAGTGCTTATCTTAATATTTTCCAATATCCAACAATAATGAATTTAGGGGTGGTGAACTTTTAAAGGTAGGAAAGGCAAATAAAAAGTTTAGGAATCACCACCATACAATATATATGAAATTCAAGAGGGGAACAAAATAACTCAATAAGTAAATTGAAATCTAGTACCTTAATTTATCCAAGTCTCCATGGATTGCATCATCACAAAGTGGCCCCAAGAATTTATGAAGAGGTAACTACAAAGATTAATGATATTGTCACCATTTGACTTGGAATCAATGCTTTTCAATTTGTCTATTTATGATTAAGTTTTTCCATCTAGGTTTCTATGACATATTTCCCCTCAATATCATATTTAGGTTTCCAACCTGGTTATATATATCATTGTCACATACTCATTTTTATATATGATTACCTGTTCATATATCCTCTAGATTATATCCTAAAATGTGGTTCATTTTTATTTGTAATATACACACTATTTAGTCACTAGGGTTGAAAGGTGTTCACTGACTAGTATGATCTTACTAGGAATATCTAGAGTTTATATTTAGAATTCCTCAACACACACATACTTAGATTTCAAATGTGATATAAGTATATCAATATATTTATGACTTATTTATATGATCAAAAGGGAGTAGCTTTACCTATGTTCAAACATTCTTTTGATATTATCTATCTCTAAATATATAATATATATTTAGTTATACTTTTAAAAGGTTTAATTTCAACATACCTCGATATACATAATCAAATAGAAGATTTTGATTATGCTTCTTAAATACATGTAGGATCTAGATGAAGGAAAATAAGATGATACCATACATTGTTCCACCAATATGTCTTCTCAACCAAGTTCATGTAAATATCAGATCATCCATCTTATATGTATTCATAAGAAAAGTTTCCTTACATGTCTACTTTCTCCAATATAATGATTTATTTGTAATTGGGTCCATGTGCGTAAAATATTTGCAAGATTGATATCGTATTCACTACTATATGGATATTAAGATATGAAGTACTACAACAAAAATCCAATAGGATTTAATACATTCCTGAAATTGTATGTATTATTGTGCTTCTATATATGCTATATATATCGTTAGTATTAGGGATAAAATCAATTGGCGTCAATGACTATAGTCCTTAGGTATTATATGTTGTGAATATCCCGATTATCATCTTAACTTTCAATGGTTCTTTATTAAGATGCCTTACTGCATAGGTTTATAGATGCCAACATAGTATTGTGTATAGGGTTCGAATGACGACAGTAGCCTATACAACAGTAAAATAATAGACTATAGGAAATCTAATTACCTACAGCTGACGCACTTAAATTTTGGTTGATCAATTCTGGCGTTGTCTCCTCTTTAGGGTGCTTCATGTTCAGATGCCAATCATGCCATGATTTAATTAGAGGATATCCTGATCAGTTCCACTCATCGATGGGCCAGTTAGATATCTCCCATGTCCAGCAGACGTCTTTGTGAAATTGGAGTTGTGACTACAGTTGAATAGGCATGCAGATCATTGGGGGATCTGTCTCTCCTTGACTTCGAGTGAAAGACAAAGGGGATCAAGGATGTTGCGCGCTGCACGAGGTACTGGAGATGAAAGGGGTACACGATTATATGGAAGGAGCCAAAGATGAGGTGCAGCAGCTGAAGTCTGCAATCCTAATTACTCTCGGCTTCCTGCTGAATAGGGATCCTCGCATGATAGTAGCTAGAACGGCTGTAGGTCGGAGGAAGCATCGAAGATGGAAGGATTTGATGCGGCAGTAAGCCTACTACCGCCACAGCAAGTTCGACGGTAACGGGTAATACTAAGGTGACCTCCAAGCGTCTGGTTCCGGTGAAGGAAGACCTGCAGATCCCCAGCGGCTGGGTCATGGTGGTCTTGTAGGTCATCACTGACTGGAGATGGGACAGGGCGGCCAAGTCTGCTGCTGGAGGGCGAGTTATTAGGAATTTACATGTGACGGTGAGGGTGGATGTCGCCGGGTGTGCAACCTGCAGTGAAGATTGATGATGTTCCAGTTCAAAGGTTCGACCACCTCATGTTGCAGGTCCTCGATGATTGTAGGGGTGTGCCAGACGGGGTTGAAGAGGGAAAATCCACAGAGAAGAAAGACTGGCAAGGGCGGCGAGGATTGGAACTGTCGTCTGTCTTGTGCGGACTCCCTCAGTGCCGCCATAGGTGATGGCAGAGCACGGGAGATCGGAGGTAGGTGTTCTTGGTTGTGTTGCAGATCGGGCTCTCAGTTGCCGATATGCATCGGGTTGCAGAGTGCAATATAGTGGAGGTTGCTGGTGAGTTTGCTGGGCGGCTAGCTAGCCTCTTCACCTGCGACCAAGGTCTGGCGTTGTGGGTTGCAGTTCGTTCTGATCGGGATTGTCAGGTGTTGTTGTCGCTTCCGTGATGTTCTGGAGTTTAAAGGACGAAGTAGGAGGGGAAGGGATGTGAGGGAGGTTGAGGAGAAAGGGGCACCGGGCCCTGGGTAACGGTCATGGATGTCGCCGTTTCCGGGCAGGGGGTGGGGGTGACGTTGCCAAATCGAAGACTCACTCGAACACCTGGACTCACACGCTTACTCGCTCACGAAACGAAACCACATGAACACCACGAACACAAGAGGTTTTGGTGCTACCTGAAGGCTTGCAGCTTTTCTTTTCTATTCTCTTATTTATAGAAGCTAAAACAAGCTACTGAATTACAAGGAAACAGTGATCGTGTATGCCGATCTTGCGGGCCACACCTTCCCACGATGCTCAACTTCGGCGATCACTACGGGCCACCATGAGCACACTGCCTTCTGTTAACTAAAGACATGGTCAGAGATAGCTACCCTGTCTAACGGAAAGAAAGGAAACGACCAAGTCGTGAACAACCTCACGATGCGTGGCCTATTATTTGGCTAAACCAAAATAGAGTTAATTAAAGATAAAATCAGGATTATCTTCAGGGGGGTGGGGTGGGGAGATAGCATGTTCTTCGTTGGCATTGTTGATGTGTGAGACTTTGTAACAGCTTATGATGCCGTTTTCTTTGGCCGTGGGAAGTATAGTAATGGAAGTGTATTTTAGGGTCTCAGGTCAGTAATGAGATGACCGTTGGTGAATGCATGCTGGAGACGAAGGAAAGGAACTCAGTTTTGTTTCTTGCGAGTTGCGATGGGGTGATCGCAGAGAACGGCTTCTCCATTCTATTGAGGGCCGTCGTAGTGTGCTTGCCCTAAAGAGAAGGAAGACACAGTCTTCCTTTAGTTACTAACCTATTTATGCGTCCCTATTTGTTATACTTTAAAATTCCTATCTCCTAGAATTTTGGTCGAAACGTTGTGAATTTAGTCAATCACTTTATTTCCTATTTTAATAATTTTTGGAAATATTAACTTCCTCGTGTATGGGTCTATGGTGTCTAAGATAATTACTCTTGAAATTAATGCAAGCATGAATATGTGAACATTTCACCATATGAACCCAAAGTAAAAAATCGATAGTGGAGTTCAATTGTTCAATTGTGGATCCCAAGAGGGATGACTGGATCAAAATAAGGACAAATTGCGTTTAGGTGCCTAAATTTCAAGATAATTCAATAAAGTTTAACAATGAATGGGAATTGAGCAAAAATGATTTTCAATTTGTATAATAGCTCAAAGATTATATTTAGTACCAAGATCCAACATGTTGCAACACACGACCCTCACACATGTGACCAAAACTAAGATCAAGAGATAGGAGAAAACCATCCATCTCACCACCATCACCAGAAATGAGTATTATGAAATTAGGGTTTCAGATTCCAACCAAACCAAGAATGATAACCACTATCATTCAGGCTCTAGATCACGGTTTCACCTACTTAGCATGTTAAGGGTACATTTTAGAGAGAGAAACAACAACATGCATGTAAAGGAAAGTGCAATAATAGAGAGGGTCGAGGGTTATATCACTCGCCTTAAGGAAGATCACTCCAAGGATCACAGGCTCCTAGCACACGATCAACAAGAGAGGAAAAAACTCCACCAAAGGCTCCACTTTCCTTCACAAGATCACCTCAAAGAGAAGAGGATACCAAGTTCAAAAGTTTCTCAAGAAAAGACACTAAAAGAACCCTAGGCCAAACCAAGAAGGGGGAAAAGAGAGAAGAAACTACCTCTCACTTGGGTACCGCCTTGTCAAAACATGTCCTATAACCCTTGTGATGATGATCTTACTCTCAAGAACGACCACCATGGATAGTCTATAGTCTAAGGCCGAGAAAAGGGAAGAAGATGGGGTAGAAGATCCATGGAAAAATCCACAAAAGAAAGTTATACACTTACGAAGGTTGAAGATGAGATAGAAACACCACATGCAAGAGATCTCAACCACCAAGAGCTCCAAGATTAGTCCTCCTAGCTCCTCAAGGCTCCAAGGATGAGGAAGAGAGGGTGAGGAAGAAAGAGGGCTGAAAAGATCATTTACATGGAGAGAAGAGGGGTTATATAGCAAAGGAGGAGGGAGGTAGGGTGAGGGGTGATGTGTCAACACCTAAAGGCACCAAGGGATACTTGTCCACACAAGAAACCAACATGCAACCACTTAAACCTTGTTTTCATGAGATGGTGATACAAGCTATGTTGGGTCTTGACCTCATGGGTCCACAACACATGGTTTCTGTAACATCCCTGACCTGGGTTATGTGTTAACCCTAGATGATTTACCTAATAAGGTTGAGTAGATGCTTAATCTTATCTTGGGAAAAGTAATGAGGGCTCATGAGAAACTTATGTTTCAATTTTGGTCCTGTTTGAACAATGTTGAAGCAATGTTTGCTTATTTTGGACTAAAGTGCAAATTACCCAAGTTGAGGGGTTAAATTGCAAATGTTACATGATAAGATGTTCCTCTGATGTTGAGACATCATAAGAATGAATATGATGTAGTGGTATGGTTTTCACAAGCTTGGGCACCAAGATTAAGCTTGTAAAGCAATCCTTGTGCATTAAAACCTAGTTTTGGTGTAAAGTGCAATTTACCCAAAATATAGGGTTCAATATGCAAATTACCACTTCAATAAGGTCCCTAATGTTTCTTGGCATCAAGTAGAGCAAATAAAATGATAGGGATGCCTCATTTGAATTAAGTTGTAGGAGAGAGAATCTTGATATTAAAATAATCAAGATTTAATCTTAAGTGAAACCCTAATTCAAATTAGGGAAAAAATGAATATATTAATTAAAGGGCCTTCAACCAAAATTAAAATGGTTGGATTCATATGTGTGTGGATAAGCCTAAAGCCTTGCAAAGGCACGAGCATATCCTAAGGAGGTGAAATTCCACTCACCATTATTATAAGAAAAAGAATTTCCACTCAAATATGGATATTCTTATTATAAGGGTTAAGGTGCTTAATTTCTTTTCCCTTAATTCATGGATAATGGAAGGGAGTTCGGTGGGGATAGAGATGCCCTTGCATGCAAGAAACCAAGGGGGATGTGGTGGCAATAATTTTAGAATTAAAAGACTTTTATAAAGTATCTTCTCTCTCCTCAATTTTCTTATAAAAGTACCTATTCCAAGCCAAATGAAAGGCTTTTACGACCCCACTTCTTCTCCTTGCTTGAAAAACCGACCAAGAAGGCTAATGACAGCAGGGAGCACGTCCTCAACCTGTTGGTAAGACTTTGATCTTCGTTCTTCATGATTTCATGGTGAAAATCATAAAACAATGTGTAATTCCTTCATTTCTTCACTCAATCTTCAATTCTAGCCGATCATTTCACTCCAAATCTTGAAGTTGAGTCTTGGAATAGTTGGAGAAGCTTCATCCACCATTAGATACATGTATCTTGGAGCTTGGAGATCAGATTTGAGGCGGGTTTTATAACTTGAACCCTTTTACATTGTTATTCAACCATTAATCTTGTAATTTCAATGATTTCTTCATCATCTTGATTAATTGCTGGTTGAAAATGGTTAATTCATGAAATCAGAAGTGGTTAGAACTTCAGGGACGAAGATTGATGATGATGACATCATCATAAGCACACACCTCCCCAAATATCTTGGGCAAACGGTTTGGAAGTTGGGACCAAACGGTTTCACCAAACCGTTTGGTGACCAAATGGTTTGCAAACCGTTTAGGAGAAAATGGTTTCAAAACCGTTTGAGATGGTTGAAAAAGGGTTTAACATTTGATAGTACTGTTCCTAATTATTTTGGTTAATGACTCACCAAAGTTTATGGGTTAACTCCCAAGGAATCGTGAGTTGAAGGCTAATCAATTAGGAAAACCTAATTGGATTAAGTGCTGATTTTTCAGCTTGATTAATTTAACTTTTTGGGAAAACGGTTTCAAAACCGTTTGAGATGGTTGACCAAGGGTTGACCGTTTGATATTACTGTTTATAATTATGTTGGTTAATGACTCACCAAATTTGATGGGTTAAATCCCAAGGAAGCGTGAGTTGAAGGCTAATCAATTAGGCAAACCTAATTGGATTAAGTGCTGATTTTTCAGCTTGATTAATTTAACTTTTTGGGCAAACGGTTTCAAAACCGTTTGAGTGAGTTTACCAAGGGTTTACCGTTTGATATTAATGTTCCTAATTATGTTGGTTAATGACTCACCAAAGTTGATGGGTTAACACCCAAGTAATCGTGAGTTGAAGGCTAACCAAAGTTTATGGATTAGTTCCAAAGGAATCATGATTTGAAGGCTAATCAATTAGGCAAAGCGTAATTGAATTAATTGCTGATTTTCAACTTGATTTAATTTCCTTTTTGAGAAAACGGTTTCAAAACCATTTGATAAGGTTGACCAAGGGTTTACCGTTTGATATTCCTGTTAATAATGATGTTGGTTAATAACCCACCAAATTTTATGGATTAATTCCCAAGAAATCATGAGATGAAGTCTAATCAATTGGGCAAACCCTAATTGAAATTAGTGCTGAAAGTCCAATGAGTTGATTTGAGATTTTGGGTTGATTAGCCCAAATGGTTTCAAAACCATTTGAGGATCACCCAAACGGTTTAAAAACCGTTTGGGGATCACCGAAGACCGTTTGGAGGTCTGGGGTTAAGTATAGTTGATCAATTTAAGGTCCAAAGGTATCAAATCACTTTGCTACTAAGTGCTGATTTGATGATCAACTCTATGGCTCAAATCCTAATGATTTTTCACTAGAATCCAAGAGTTGGATGAGCCAAACGGTCTCAAGACCGTTTGGAGGTCACCCAAGACCGTTTGGAGGTCTAGGTGTGAGTATGGTTAAGCAATTGATGATCCAATGTTACTAAGTTAAAGTGTAATCAATTGCTGATTTGGTGATCAATCCAATGATCCAAACCTTAATTGGTTGACTTGGATTTTGACGAAATGATGGGCAAACGGTCTCAAGACCGTTTGGAGGTCATTTAAACTACCTCAAGACCGTTTGGGGTCAGGTCCATTTTGGATGATGGTTGAAAGGTTTCAAAGTAACTAATCTTGCATTGATTAGTGTTGAAGGATCATTGATTCCAAACCCTAATTCAATTGATTCAAACCCTAGTTGATGACTAATTGAGGGTCAATTGAGGGTTAAATCAGTTGTAGGTTGACCTATTTAACTCAATTGAAGTATGATGATAGGCCCAATTGATGAATGGGTACATGAATTCAATGATTGAAGGAATCAACATTGAGAACCCTAAATTGATTTGATCGGTTGAGACCATATTTGGTCCATGCGGGTTTGAGGAGGTTTGTACCAAACGGCCTCAAGACCGTTTGGGACCAAATGATCCCAAACCGTTTGGAGACCCAAAGTGCAAATGGGTTCAATACCTACTTTGTCTAATCGATTTCAAGTACAACTTGTTCAAATGGTTTTCAACCAATTGATGTATAAGAACCAAGATAATTGAGGGTCTAAGTAATTAACTTTGTGAATATTAACATGGTTAATCCATTTGAATATCTCATGTGATTGAAGGTTCAATATGGTGAATCTATTTAGATACTTAATTCATTTTAAGATTTCAATGGTTAACCCGATTGATCATTTTGTGGAATTGAAAGTTTAATTGGTCAATTCCTTATATAAGTGATGGTTTAATTGATTAGACCATTTGGACATCTCATATGATCAAAGGTCAATCAGCTATGTGATTATTAAAGATGTAGACCCATGATGATTGTGAAGGTTAACCCTAGATATGTGTACCCAAGTGAAGAGTTGACCTAGATTAATCTTGGAGTAGTTAACATCCTAAAGAGGATGAGAGAGAGAATGAGAGGGATGAATGCTTATATAATTAAGCTCTAATTCTCTCGTTATGAGTAAACTATGTGATAAGGGTTTGATCCATAATAATGAGATCATGAAACCCTAATCAATGAGCCCTAACCCTAATTAGAGAAATGCTATGTGTGAAGCCCTAATTAGAGAAATGCTATGTGTGAAACCCTAATCTAGGGAAAAGCTGAGTGTTATTATAAATCCAGGATGATGAAGTAACCTTAACTTGTTATAACAATGAAGGAAACCCTAATTTAATGGGAATTGTATATCCTAACCCTAATTTGGGTATGAGGAAAGAGAAACCCCACATGGATGTGAGTGGTGAACCCTAATCCCTTAAATGGGATAAAGGTATATGAAACCCTAATATAGGGTTGTGCTACTAATTCTATGTGAATTTCTATCACTGGGTGATGTGTTGTGAAATCCTAATTTCACATAATACTAGGTGAAACCCTGATATAGAAGGATGATTATATGAAACTCTATTGAAGAGTAATACTATGTGAAATCCATAAATGTATGGAATATTCTAGTTGAATCCTCAAATTATAAATATGGAGAATACTATTCCTAATAATGGAATAGTGGTTAAGGTTATAACAAAGGTAACACCTAGAGAGATTGATTATGGATATCCTTATATTAATAGTTCTAAATTTAAGGATGAGTCCATAATATTGGCAATGGTTGTATATTCTAAGTGAGTGATTAATGATCACTACTTTACATGATAAATGTGATGAACTGGTGCATAAAGTATTAGGATGGGGAATACCCTAATACAAGCTATGTGTATAAACTCAAGTAAGATAAGGTGTTGAGGGAAGTGATATATCATGATATGATTGATATCACATCCAACACCCCAATGCTAGTATACCTTGATGAGTTATAAGTCCAGGATAATTGGATGAATGACACATGAGATGTGTCATGTCAATGGTTACATTGTAATGTAATGCACTCTGTTGAATGTAGGCTAACATGCCTTATGAAAGGGTTAGTTCAAACCTATAAACTATGATGTGATCATATTCTGATAAAGATGAGAGAGAAACTCATGATGTGTGTTGATAATTCATTCAATGATGAATGATGAGAATAAATAAGTATGATTGAATACTTATGATATCCATATTGATTCCTTGCTATATGAAACCCTAATACGGGGTAATGCTATGTGAAAACCTAATACAAGGTACTTCTATGTGAAACCCTAATACAAAGTGATGCTATGTGAAGTTCCAACACAGAGTAATCCTATGTGAAGCTCAAATGCAGACTAATGGGTTATGAATGTAATAAGATAACCCTTGTATTGCATAGTACTGATATGTAATGGCATCATGATCACTGATCATGTAGGTATGTTGAGATGATGAGCATAGCCAGGTATGAGCTATGATGTTCTATATAATGAAAATGTTTTATAGGCCTTATAAGCTTCATATGCTTTGTGTGGTAAGAATCATTGAACTTTGTATACTATGTGCAATACTTTGTGTAGCAAGATTTATAATGTCCCTGGTCAGATGACCTGAAGGTATGAAGTTATCTAATAAGTGATAACAAGTGTTCTATGATGAGATAAGGGTTTAAATACCCAGATTCTATAATCATGATAATGAACTTATTAAGAAGTGGAAATGAACTTGATGAGATGAGGGACTAAGATCCCAACACTGTGTGAAAAGAGTATGGCTACATGCCATGACTCCCCAATAACAATGCCAGACATTAGATATATGATCTAAGCCTGAAGAGAGTAAATGTTGTGGTAATGATTCTTTAGTGAATAAGTGTTATACATGTTCTTCATATTATTTAAAGGATAAGTAACATGTTGTTCTATCAAATTATAGCTATAATGCTTTTGATAAGAATAATGTTCTAATCTGTTAGACATGAAAATATCTGCTACCAAACAAATATAATTCATTTGTGTATATTTATCTTCTTAAGATGCAATAATAATGTTTCTAGCGGAGAGTTATATCTCTCTCTGGGGCAATTTACAATTGTCTCACCCCCATGGGAATCACATTTTTCGGTGGACGCGGGCGAGGAGGCAGGAATCCTTCAATAGGTGAAGGACAACAACATCAGTAGCAGAGACAGTAGTGAAGTCTCAGGTGGAGACACTGGCTGTTATGCCTTGTATAGATGTAAATAGAGTCCTATGTGTCATCTCTGTACTCTCAGGTCCTCGGAGTAGTAGTTAGTGCTTTCGAGATTTTGGCTTAGTGCCTCGAGATTTTATACTGCCTGTATTTAGCTTGACAGGACAGTTAATGCTTGTAATTCTCAAAAGGAGATGATACAGAATATGTACATGTGAATAAGAATGTAATTATGTTACTTTGGTTCTATGTGAGAAAGTGTTCCTTCAATGGATCTTTTGATAAAAAGGTTTTAAATTTTAGTGATTTTTGGTAATCCGCTGCTTAGTGAACGATTCCGCATTAGTTAATCTTGTTTTTGTAAGACAGACATCACAGTTTCAGTCAAGACACTCCAAAGGAGGTCGAAACAAAAGCAAAGCATCACCCTGGTCGAGACAAAAGGTCACCATGCACACTAGGTTGAGACACTCCCCAAAAAGAAAAACTATCTCGACCCCAACCACCTCAAAACCACCATGGCCGAGACAAGACACACCCAAAACCATCACAAGGTTGAGACAAGATCGAGACACACCCAACCAAGCACACATGGGTTGAAACACTCAAAACCCTAGAAACCATGATCACCTATTGTGATTCCACCACTCATCCAAGGCTCAACCAAGGTGATCCAAAGAATCACATTATCTATGATGAAGCCATGAAAGAGAAGGAACATCGTAGATGTTGAAAATTCCAAGTTAACCCTCACAAATGGGTAAATTGCAATTTGACTCAAAACAAGCACAAACATCATCCACACAAGCTCAAACTGGAGACTTAAGCTCTCCACAAGCTCTAAGAACATCTCAAAGGATTATAGCAATGTTCTAAGCACTTAATTAAGTCAAAACAAACAAGGTTAACCCAAAAGATAGGTTAGGGGGATTACACGGCTGGTTCGAGCCAATGGCTCTTGCCACCTGCCAGTCCATACTTGCATGGACTCACTTAAACAGACGAGAAAAGAAGGGAAATGACCAGGTATTCTTACCGATTCTGAAGAGGAGAAAGGGAAAACTAGATTTTTCACAAGTCGTTTCCTTCTAGCTCTACTCAGTTCTTCCTTGCAAATCAACAATCAACTAGAGGGTTGACTTCGAGTCTCAAGCTCTCCCAGTGGTAATCAAAGGAACCACCACCTTCATCGCACTTCATCAAACTCAAAGGTGATGTTGGATTGCCCAGATATGGTCTAAGTTGATGGGATGAGGGAAGGTATATCCAATGAGAAAGTAGGGAGAGGTAGAGGTGAAGGAAGGGGTTGGCAGAGAAATTGAAGGAAAAGGCACGTTTGGGGATTCGAGTGCAATCTTCATGAATGCTTGGGGAGTTTGGAGAGGGATCATACCCCCTTTTATAGTCTTGGGTTGGGTATCACCAGCTCTGTGATTTGGGTAATCCCTAGATATCCCTCCATGGGTGGAAAATCCTAGGTTAGATAAGTTCTCATTATTATCACAAAGCCAATGGACTTATTTCCAAGATCACTCAATCATTGATGAGTGAGAGGAGAGCAAAGGAAAAAGTTGGGTCACTGTTCCGACTTGCTTATTTTGGCACAAGGTAGATGGTGACTTGTCATCAAAAGATCTCGATCCAATGGTTTTTAAGTCACATGACAAATTAAAAGATCTAAATATAGTTCTAATATGAACATAATTTCGTAACAATTAATGTATTTTCCTATCTATCCATTCACCTTAGGATTTCTAGAAAAAACCTGTACTCCCTCTCATTTCATCCTTTAGATCCCAAAATTTGATGGAAAGTTTAATGACTTTACCTAAGTGTTTATGAGATCTGAGACCAAAATATTTAATTTACAAGGCTCTTTCTTAATCTCCAAGTCTTCCCATTTATAAAGCACATTTTAGGCATCAAATTAGTTCTTTTTCTCTTTCCACTTTTTCCATATATCTTATTTTGATTACCTTTCTTAATAAAATAATGTGGAAATGAGACCAAACCATTAGTGGCCTCCAACATCACTTTTATAGAGAATTCCACATAATTCTAAAAGTATATGATTTATTATCCATTATCTTTTACGTTTCTCTTAATATTGGATTTTTTCTTCCTTCTTCCTCATATTCATTATGGGTTTATTAAAAATATTAAGAACCAAAAAATTCATAAAAAAGGGAAATTTGCAAAGAAAACCATACTTTTAAAGCAAAGCACACCAAGTTTCCACTATATCCTTATTATTCAGATGATTGCATTTCAATTATGTAAAAACACATGAAAACCCACGTTATAACATAATGCCACGTCAACAAAATACCTTATTACTCTTACCGACTTAGAAAAGAGGAAATTGACCTTCCCATCCTTGCATTTTGAACACTCTTAGAAGGGCGATAGAGTCATTTGATTCTATTTCTTCTTCCACCTCAAGTAGGGCAGTTGTGCAATACACCATGGTGCTAAGCCAGGACTTGCAGCACAAGCACCCTCCACCTTGCGTCTCCATCACCTCAGCTCTACCGACTCCACCTACCACCTGATCTCCCTCCCAAGCCACCAACAGCCAAAATTCCTGGTCTGTGAGCAAGGCAGTGCCTACTATTGCAGGCCACAACTCTTCTACCTTTGAACAACCACTGCAAGTGTCAAGGGGGTCTCCCCTACCTTCCTGCGATGGTGGAAGGCTATAAACGAAGTTGGGATGGTTGGGACAGGGCCAAGTTGATGCTGGAACCAAGTGTTATGATGAGAAGAAGGTAGCAGGTCCATACCCCTACCGTGCATAGGAGAAGGGAAGAAGGAGCAAGGGAGGAGAAGCGTGTCTATGAAGGAGTTGGTTCTGCAATCTCCGGAGTTCCTTTCAGCTACACAGGTCAGAGATATTGTGAACTATGAAGGAAAAGGGGTACACCAACCTCTTATGTTTTAGGAAAAACCCTAGAAAAGAAAGGCGGGGAAAGAGATGATGAAGAGGAAGAGGAGAGGGTCTCTGACGAGAGGTATAAAGCCCACACCCATATGTATATATACAAATAGAAGCCTTATACTGGTCCTTCCTCTTCGGACTTGTTTCCTTCTCCACTCTTAATCACTTCCCAACTCTTTTGTATCCTTGCCATGTTTGCGATTACATGATTTAGTTAAAGTATTTTCTTTACTTTCCTTTCCTTGGTCTCTCTTTTATTTTTTGTGGTTATGGAAAATACTCATGAAAGAGTGTGCACGGTGGTCAAATGAAAATATTTAATATTCTTACCATCTCTATATACACATATATCCTCGATTGGTTACTAATTTTGATCCATTGACACACCAAAAGCCCATAATGAAAATCATATACCTACATGGTACACTTTTGGGTAACTTGATTATTAAATTATTGGAAACTCTTTATGACTAGGGATTTTAGATCATTCTTTCTCTCTTTTTTCTCCTATATTCTAGAATTCTCCTCTTTTCCTAATTATTTTTGAGCATACCAAAAGTTATATTAGAATGGTATCAATTGATGTCAAAAAACAAGTGTTGTCAAACTTGCTAGGTAATTGATCTTTTAATTATCTAAAACACAACACATCTTATTTCCTTTTGGAAACTTGCATATTATCTTATATTTCTATTACCCAATTATTCACTAAGCCATTAGTATTTATTTGTACACAAAAACTCTGAATCCTTTGTCTTGTGTTCCAAGGACATATTTACAACACAAATAATCTCATAAGCAACATTATCATTCTATCAATAATATCATTGAAGAATTTACTTATCAATTCATTTATATAATTCAATTTTACCAAAATTGAAGATATTACAAATATTTTGTCAAATTATCATGTCTTTTAATGCTATTTAGTCTCCATTTGATTTTTTTATGTATAAATACACTTCTTCTCCTAGTTTGAGATATTACAATTTAGTCCATCTATTAAACTTAATGAGCAACTTTGGTCTCCTTTATTTCAATTTAGACTATTTTAGTCAAAATATATCAATTATACCACCATTCATCTAAATCTCTTAATTCATATTTAATGTTTTTGGAATAATTACATAATAATATTTATATTTGTGGATGTGAATGATTGGACGATACCAACACAACATTAAAAAACCTAAATAAGAGCACTAAAGTAGAGATTTATTTTTTAGAAATTATTATCACGAGAATAGGAGCCGTTGTGAAAGCTACAAGATAATCCAATCAATGAAACAACAGAGATAAAAATATGAAGAAAATGAAAAATCCAAAATTAATTATCATTAATTTCATACCAAGTATTTGGACCCTTTGTACCCGAGCCTCGCACACATCCTCATCATGTACGATGAAGCTGGAGGTTACAAGAGACAATCACAATGGGTATTTCCTCCTTTATGTGGTGATGGACATTGAAACCAACCTCCACCTTCTTTACCTTCACCACCTTTATTGTAACATGCAACCAAACATCACCAACACTGCAACCAGTTACTTGCTCTGCATTTTAGTTGAGATATTGGTAGTGAATATGTTACATGTCTTAACCCTTCCTCAAGTAATGTCAAACTTCTTATCACCTCATTCTGGCTCCACCCAACATACATATACCATATATTCCTAACATCTTCTCCCCTTATACTATATTACCTGCTGAAACCCAATCAGAAATGATTATCGTAGAATTTCAACTTAGACAATCTAGATACTATTGTTCTACTACCCCCAATTTGAAGTAGCCACTTGAAGTATACCTACAACTCCCTTTGTATATATACCTAGATCTTGTAAGCCACCTGGTGGAAAAACTACAACATGTATTTTATTCCTAGAGTCACCCTTAACCACTAAAACCTTAACTTACATGCTTTGACATCTTTCTCCCTTGCCATGGCTTGGGAAAGAGAAAGACTTTGCCACCCTTTCCCTCTTGACCTATCAAAAAATTGATTTGCAAGTCCATAAACCATGCAAACCTTACAATTTCCATTACCATCTACTTTCATCATTAACTCTTGATGGGAGTTAGGGGAAGGATATGACAAGGAAACATCCTAAGCACAAGGACCTGACCATCAATATAAATCATCAAGTATAAAACTTCTCAACATTATGTAAGTCATATCAAATTGATATTGGCTTAACTTCTAAATTTTAGACAAAAAAAATAAGCAGACTAAAAAAAGAAATAAACTAGAGTATAATCTATATGATTGGAGTTTTAAACCTGGGTATGGTGTGCTCCCGCCAATGCACACTTCTCAATTGGGGATTTTAATAGATGCAACCCCGCAGAAGAAAGCACACGGTGGATTAATCTTTTGATATTTATAAAGACCTACATTTGATACACTCGCACAACTAAACACTACACCCGCAAGCACACATGGTCGTGTCGTATTATACGAGGGTGGTAAGTATAGGGTCAATCCATAGGGAGAAAAGGGGGGCACTAGAGCTAGGTTAGTTTGGCTAGGTTCCTACTGCGGAGACTAGGGTTAAGGGTTTAAAGGTTGTTTTGATTGTTAACTAAGGATGAACAAGAAAGCAACTAAAGGTAAGAATGAAATATAAGTTAGCCCTAGATTAGATTAAGAGTAGGTAAGAAGGAAAAGACTAAGCTAGATATGAAAAAGGCAATTTACACTAAGGCAAGCAAAAGAAAAGAACAAGAGCAAGTAAACAACCAAACTAGCAAGAACAAGGAAAAATAGGGCAAGAAGATAACTAAGCAGGAAAAGAGCTAACTAAGCTAACACTAGCTAAGCATGATGAAAACTAGGGTTTTACATCAATTAAGGAAGGTGTGGTATGTTTAGGGGATGCACTTATCACTTAAGTTGGGGGTGATATATAAACATTATGATTCCATTTAGATTATCCAAACCAAACAGAAAGTTAGAGTCTAATGAATTAACCCAAGCTACTAATTGGCCATGGATATGCTAGGTTGTGTATAGGAGAACTAGTCCCTAACGCTCCCTACTACCCTTGCGAGGCTCAATTGGGTTAGGGATTAGGTTCAATTCAATTAGAGTCTAATCAAGTCTAGGTTTCTAGATTAGACATTCCTAGGGCAATTAGGGACCGAGGGTAGTAATGGGGAGGTGAAATTAGGGTTTTGGACCCCAATTCCCCCACATTCTAGCCTTGAGAAGGCTCCATGCTGATTGCACTAGAATCATCTAATATAGCTACTTAGACCTCTCACTTAGGTTTAGGGAGATTGATTAGGATGTAGGAAGATGGAAGGCAACCTAGGGATCCAAGAATTATTCCTAGGGGCAGATCCCAAAATTCACATATATAATCAATTTCCCTAAATTCCTAGGTGATTTCACACACAAACCAACAAGCAATTCATGGAGAATGAGATATAAATAGAACATAATAATTAACAAATGGAATTACAAAATTTACATATCATTTTCCCCCAACATGGTATCAAAGTAACATTATACACCCCAAACAACCCACCAAAAGGGGCCTAACTACTCATGGAAATGGAAAATATAAAAAGAAAAGAAGAAGACATGGATCTCGGTGTAGATGAAGAAAGCCTCCACTTCAGTTGCTGCACATGGCATCCTTGTCTCTCCTCCAAGGTGTAGGGGCATGGAATGATGGTGGAAATGGCTGGAAATGGAAGGAAACTAGGGTTTTGATGGTGGAAATGGTGAAATGGAGGTGGAAATGGAGTGGAATGGCTAAGGGATGAAAATGGAGTGGTAGGAGTGATATAGGGGTGGCCAACCTCATGCTAGAGCCATCACCTAGGTATATATAGGTGTGGGGGAAATACTAGGTCAAGTGGGGGTAGTATGTGAAAAGTAGTTGAAAAGTAGTTGGGTTTTGTGAGTAGCACGATCGCGGTGGGTAGGGGTGAGCACGATCATGGTGGTTACCACATGTCATGTCAATTAAAATGTCAAAATCACAGGTTGATGGTCAATTCTCTATTGAGGCTGGCACGACCATGGTGGCTTGAAATGTTGCAGTTGTTCTCTGCTCCACGGTCGTTCTACCTCTGCTATAGCATGGCCGTGCTAGGTATCATGGTCATTCTGGGTCAGTTCACCACATCCGTTCTGGGTGGCATGGCCGTGGTGATTCTCACTTCACTTGAAGATGACTTTGTTGATTTGCAAGTGAGCTAGCATGACCATTTTGTGGTACCACGGCCGTGCTGGGTTCTGCATCAGCACTTTGACTTTGTTCTTTGGATTTTCTTGGACATCTTTTCTTCAATGGATCTTTGGCCACTAGGGGTAGGTTGAGGGATAATAGGGATTTACTTTGGGTCTCTCTAAGGGTAGAGAAACCCTAGGATCACTCATTCTCTCTCTCTTTCTTCAAGCATGGTCCAAATTCTTGAAAAAACATGCAAATAATGTCCATAAGTGAATTTTACACAAATATGCATATTGGGGAAAATAACATGTAATCTAACAGGTATAGGTGTCATTGAAATGCAAAATGACACAAGATGAAGCCCTAAAATAGGGCTGAATCACCACCCCAAACTTGAAACATACATGTCCTCAAGTATGCTCCAACTCAATCTCTTTGCAAAAATTTTCACAAGCAAGAAAAGACAAATACAATGTAAAGGATGATTATTACTGAATGTGATCAATAGTGACTAAGTACATGCATTACACCTCTCTCCTCTCTTTCTTTCACGAACCAATTATGAAAAAAACACAAAGCATATGAACTTCAAATATAGTGCATAAAACACACAAGCTATCCATATTTCTTTCATGTAGTTTCGGGTAAACCGTTTCATGATGGTGTTAATCAAGGATGACCAGGAGTGTTGTTTCACCTTCATCCTTTCAACCTTATGTTTCAAATCACACCAAATGACCCACGTGGCTGCTGAAAAGGGCAAAATGAGCTAGGCTTGATGTTTCCTAGCTCAATGGGTATAGAGATGGAAGAAAGGGTTGCAGTAAGATTTTGGAGTGCTATTACATATAGCACTCATGTTTTCTTTATTTGAATGCTCTTAAACAGAAACATCCTTTTATTTTCTTTTTGCATTTTTTTCTTTCTTTGCCCTTGGAGTATATAGGGCATATGGTGATGAGAGTGAAGCGGTGAGATGTAGATGTGGCCACCCCAAACTTTTGGAGGTGGCCACGGTTGATATGTGCACTTTGGCATCCTTTCATGAGGCAGAGGGGTAAGAAGATGGTGAGTGAAGAGTCGGGTTAAAGAGGGGTCATTGGTGTGATTATCAACATAAGGTATCCTATATGAAAATTAATCCAACACTTCATCCAACCATGTCACACCACATGAATGAACAACCTGAAATTGATACTTCAATCAAGTGATTTCATAGGCACTAAGCGCTCATAGCTTGCTCAAATCACAATTCAACCAAATCACTCACAAACACAAGAGAGGTGATGCACATGTAAGAAGTCAAGAATTGATACCATTTAGCACTAAACAATGATAATCCACTTGCATTTGTCAAAGGTCATCATCTTTAATCCAAAAAGTAGAGATTGGGTTGAAACACACTTTTAGGCAAGAAATCTCAAATTTGGGCAAAATTGGCCAAAATGGTGTCAAGTTGCCTTCAATCACATCTAATCCTACATTATTGAACTTAAAGTAGTAAATAAGAAAATCCTAGCTTTAACATGTAAAAATTATCAAAAATCTACGTGATATGCAATGCATGGCAAAAGAGCAAATTTTTTGAAAATTATGAAAAAATGACAAGAACCAAACAAAAAGTAATCATATGAGACAGGTAATCAACAAGACAAGATGAGAACTGAGGGCTTACCGCCTGACCACCCCAAACTTTTGAATCATGTTGTCCTCAACATGAAACTGAAGCTTAGGAATGATAGGGTAGAAGTCATGGATGTGGTGGAGGTGGTCCTCCCTATGGCGGGGGTTGCTGGTAGTTATGGCCCCAGTAGTCCACATGTGGAGGTGGGTATGTCTCCTGGTATCCAGAAAGTGATCCCCCATTGGGGGTTCCTCTGTGCCCGTGCATGCTGGTAGTGGTACATGTAGTTAATCTGATGATGCATCTACTACTGATCTAACCACATGGACTACTGTGTCTGCTGAATTACCTCCAACCGTGCATGAATGGAGGACATGTCATATGCATTTGTTGGAGGTGGCTGCACATCAAAATCCTCCCCTCTCTGTTGTGTGTGACGTGGCTGGTAAAAAATATGCTGCTACTCTGGCACATTTGTCTCTCCTCCTTCTTCTTGTAATTCCACATTTTTTGTAGTGAACCCCTCTCTTGGGTGCTCTTCCTCATACTTTGCTATCACCTCAGAAAAATTCTCCGGTGGCCCCACATCCATGAGTAGGGGGGTGGCGTGGTATGGAAGCTCCAATGTGATTCTAGGGTACTCGAGGTTTAGAACATAGAAGATTTTGCTGTCTTTATGGGAGATCATTTGGGACCTAGCAAGGTAGTTTAGATCAACATATTTGCTTCCCTCTACCTTGGTAATTCCATCTAAACTGCATCCCACTACCTTTGTCATTGTGGTGACAAGTCCTCCCATGATGAATGGATTTTTACTCTTAGAAGGAATAGTCTTCAAGTGGTCAATCACCAAGGCACCAATGTTTACAACCCCCCTACTTGCAATTGTGACCATAATAAACAAATCCTTTTACAAGCAACACCCTTGATTGTCATAACGACCAAATAAGGTGTTTGCTAAGACCTTATGTAGGTATCTCATAAAGGGGTTGTAGATCTTACTAGTCTTTGACTTTCCTACAGAAAAAGAGGATTGACCAATGATTGTCTTCCACATATTTGCATAGTCTTCTCTACCACTCTTGTCAAGTCTTCCTTCATTGAACTTCTCTGCCATTTCTAAATGGGGGAAAAGATAGCATTAATTTGGGAAGCTTTAAGTACATGAGTAGAGTTGTGCAGCTTGAACCTGATTGCATCCTCTCCTTGGTACTATACCTTCTCTAAGGTTGTAAAGAACTCATGAGTCAACTCTAAGTAAGTTTCTTCAACCTCGGTCAAGATCTTGTATAGCCCACAACGTTGCATTTGTCCCTTAAATGTGTAGTTGATCCCTAGATCCTGCACGGTAGTCATTCATGCATATCTAGTAGGGATCACCCTCCTTGTCAAGCACTCGGGGTGGAGAGGCCACATTATGACTTTTCTTGTCATTCCCCTTCCGTAGGTGGCTCCTTGGGGTTGCTTTCCCACCCATTTCAATCTGTCCTCCTCAAGCCTAGACACCACATCCACTGGTTTATCTTCCATCTCTTCTCTTTTAGAATCATCTTCCTCTTCTTTTGCATAGGTGCGTGACCCTGAACTTGTGTCTAAGTTCAAGGGAACCCTCTCGTAGCTTGCACTAGGTCAGGCCGAGGAAGCATAATTCCTTACCAGAGTCGGTCATGGCGGTAAACACGATGAAGATGCATCATTTGATTTCTTGTCCCTCCTTTCTTGAGTCAGTGCATCAACATGGACAACATCCACAATATTTTCCAATTCTTCTTCTTCTTCCTCCTCCTCCTCCTCCTCTTCAGGGTTGTGGTAGCTTGGATCGGTGGTGTGGCTGTTGTAGGAGGATTAGTTTGGGAGGCACTCATCGATGCCAAGCATCCGAAGGACCGAGAAATGGAGTTGGATGGTGAAGATCCACTGTCGGATTGCTGTGAATGGGCAGCCCGTTTGGACTAGCTTTTCCCCCTGGTGAGCATTCCCATCTTCTTCTGTACTCCCTTCCTGATTGCCTTGCCCGTGCTCTTCATTTTTGCAAGGGTTTTTGGTGGAAAACGAACTAGGACAACAAGAACCGAGCACTCTGGCTGTAGGGGCAGATTTTGCTTGGAAGTGGAGAAATCAGTGGTGATGGAGGGTGGAAATCGAAGCTTGAGGTTAGGGAAGATGATTGAGGACCAAGGGGAACTCAAATATGGAGTTTGGGAGCAAGAGGAGTTGATTTGGGGGTGAAGGAAGGTCATCCTAATCGCCTGCATGCGTGGAACGACCATTCTAGGTTGAGAAAATGAGTGTAGGGTCATGCTGGCTCGGGTGGAGTCGGGCGACTTATGCACTGGATTCGGGCCCGCACGGTTGTGCTGCTCGCATCCAAAACTTGAGTATTCCCTGTTGAAATCCAACTTAATTAGCACGGCCGTTCCAAGCCACGACAATCATTTTGGCTGCATGCCAACATGACCATTTTGGCCAACACAACCGTGTTGAGTGAGGCCAAAATCTTGCATTTTCTCTGTTGAAATCCACCTTTGCCAGCACGACCATTCTACACCAGCACAACCGTTCTAGGCTCTGTCAGTTCAAAAATCTTAATGAATCATCAAATCATTTCATCATTCATAACCCAGTCATCTTGAATGATCACTTTGATATTGTATCAACCATTTTTCACTGAATGTGCCTCATTTTTCAACTTACACCTATTTCATCTGTCATTTCATCAAAACTAAAACAAAAACTATCAAACACAAGTATGCGTGTGTGTGTTTTTAGGTTTGTGCAAAAATAAAGTAACAATATAAAAATGAGAGGCCGGATGAAAAATTCCCCAAACCTAGGTAGGTTGCCTCCCACAAGTGCTGAGTTTCTTGCCTTAAGCTTGGCTTCATGGCGATTCTTCAGTAAATCATCCATTTGTCATCCTCATGTGTCCATTCTTACAAAACATGCATCCCTCATTTGCACTCAACCTATTTTCCTCATCCCTTTGATCACAATAACCATCATCAATTGATCCATATTGATCTTCTTTTCTCAAACGATCATTCAGACTTGTGAAGTGGTCATGTTCAATATCCCTATCTCAGACCCAATGAGTTGGGGTTTTGTACATGTTAATCTTGATCTTCATGTCCATGAATGAAACTGCCATGGTACTGCTATGTACATGAATCTCGACATCAACTGTAGATAAGAACGGCCTTCCCAAGATGATGGGAATCTTCCTATCCTCTGGCTCCATATCAAGTACAATGAAATCTGCTAGGAACACTGTGCCTTTCTCTTTATCTATCATCACCAAGACATCATCCACTCTACCCCTAGTCACTTTTATGCATCTATTTACTAACTGGAGAGTGAAATGTGCCGGCTTCAACTTGCCTAAGCCCAACTCAACATAGACATGATATGTCATCAAATTCACACTAGATCCCAAATCAAATAAGGACCTGTCTATGCGATGTCCCCCTATATAGCTAGGTATGAGTGGGGCTCCTGGGTCTTTACTCTTCACGGGGAGTGAATGTTGTATGATGGACCTCACTTGTTCAGTCAATTTCACTTTCTTTGGAATCCTCCCCGTTGACCTTCTCTTCACAGTGCATAGGTTCTTGAGGAACTTGGCATATGATGGGATTTGCTTGATAGCATCGAAGAGTGGAATATTCACCTTCACTTGGCGAAACACCTCAAGAATATCCACATTGTGTTTTTGTATCCTCTTTATTTATGGTGGCTCATCTAGTGCTTCAATGAATGGATGATCATTGGATTTTGCCTTGCTTGCATCTATGTGAGGTGGAACACTAGGGATGATAGGACTTGCACATGGAGTATGTGGTGGAGCACATGGTATCCCAAAATCAGTAGTATGCATCACTAAATTATCTTCGGCAATCTCAATCATAGGATCACCACTTGGCTGCCTTTGCTTTGCTTTGTCAACCTTTCTTTGACTTGCGGGCTGCTCAAGAGATATCCCACTCCTTAGAACTATCACAACACTTCCTTTCACTTAGTAGAGAGGGGGAGCTAGTTGTGGCTGTGGAGGAGACACTTGGGGTTGAAATTGAGGTGGAGGGGGAAATTGAGGTTGGAAGGTGAATTATTGGGAAAATGGTGGTAATGGAGGGGGAGGTGGAGTATACGACTTGGGATCACCTTGAAAATGGTAGATGGGCTGCACTTGCATGGGAGGTGGATTATAGAAAACTTGAGAAGAGGGCGTGGGTCCACTTGCTTCATGGTAGTTCATGATGGGTTTTGAAGACAATTTTTCTTCTTGGAGAGCAATTATGGAAGATAGCTTCTCTACTTTCTCTTCTAGCCTTGCAACATCATTCTGAACATCATCAAATATTTTCAATCTAGAGAGAACCTCTTCCTCAAACCTTAAGCTATATTTTGGACTTGTGGCTCTTAGTAGCTATAGGAGTGAGATGTCTTCTTTTCCTCACCATAGAACTCGATAGAGTTGACCGGGTGGCAAGGAACATTTGCCACCTAGTTCTTCATGAAGCTCACCATGTCACCAAGAATCTTCATCACTTGCAGGCTTGAGTCATCATGAATAGGAGGTGTCAAACCAAAGGCATAACCCCCGTCATTCATCATTCTAGAAGCTCAAATTCTTGATGCTTCAGTCAACTGCTCAAACAAAGGCCATATCTCCACAGGTGGCCTAGACATGAAAACTCCTCTACAAGAGGAATCCACTATGTCTTGGTCCTTTAGAGACGAACCAGAGTAGAATGATTGAACTAGCTGCCACAAAGGGATCTCATGGTGCGGGCTGTAACACTCCTCCCTAGGGTTTCATACATAACCAATGGAAGCACAGCCTAATCCCCAACATTATCCATAATGTGGGGTACTTGGCGTTTCAGGGAGGGTTGTCACATACATGATCTCATATCAAGAAATAAATAACACTTGACATTATTAAAACATAGATTCATACATAATTTCTTGGAAAGAAAACTACACCATGATTCTAAAGGTATGCTAAACATAAGCTAGATAACATGTAAAAGATAGGATCTCCATAGATGGACGTCCCACTAGGCAACAAATTCTTAGATCCTTGGATTCTTAAAACTCCTTAAGCTGATTCCTTCCCTTTAGCTCCAACTTCTGTGAACATCTCGTCCCCAACCATGCAAAGAAAAAAAAACATTCATGGTAAGTAAGTGGCATTGGCATGTTATAAGACATGAAAATAACATATAAGATGATTTGACATAAACATGAACATGCATTTGACGTTAATCATTTCTTGGCATCTTTTACATGAAGAATTTGATAAGAATTATATGCTCCTCTCTTAATGCCCCATAAGGAGCCCATGATGCTCAGAAAGCCCATAATTCTCGGAAAGCCCATAACAAGGTGCATATAAATCTAAATCAAATTCTCTTAACCATGATCTTTCTTAGACTTAATTATCTTCTTAATGACTTAGACTTGATCTTAATGGGATTACTCCCTCTTGAACGTAATTGGGATTTCTCCCCATGAACCATAATGGGAATTTCTTCCCTCTTAAGCATGAATGGGAATTTCTTCCCTCTTAACCTTGGTTTCATGTACCTTAGTCATAATTCATAACATTAATGTGATTTATATATTTATACTTAGATAATAGAAATCAACATCCAATAACCATATACTTGAAGAAAACATGCATTAGTCATGACTTTAACATTAAGTGCTTAACATAAATCATAAACATTCAATAAACCAATTATTATCTATGCCAAGGGCATGGGCCGCTTACCTTGGAGCAATGTAGATCCTAAGATTGTATCTACGATCCTTGAGGCAGTGCCTAGATGTGATTTACAAGAATATAGGCTTGTCTTCTTAGAGCGAAGTTGATCCTAAGATGGTCTCTCTAATCTTTGAGGCGGCGCTTGGATGTGATCTATAAGAACATAGGCTATTGTGTTTTTCCTTGGTATCCTAGGATCATGGGGCTCCCTTTTATAGGTGTTAGGGGTCTAGAATTTTCTAGTCCAAGTGGACTTAATTATTTTTAATAACTTTTATCCTTTAATAAAAAAAATTGGCATTATCTTAACTCCAATATATTAAAAGGTAAGAATAGTTGAAAAATGTTTTTCTCTTTGTTAATTACTAAAGTCCAACTTTGTAGTTAAAATAATTATCTTTTGTTTGTGAATTTCCTATATTATCTTTCATATCTTTTGTATGAGATATTTTAGATAAATGTATTATCATTTGCTTTTATTTGTTTATCAAAAATATTACATTAACTAAATTACCATTACATTTTATTTATTATCACAAAGAAAGAGAGAAAACATGAGAGTTGTACCATTTCCTACATAATTACCATAATGTCTTATTTCCATGTAACTAAGGCCGAGACACATTATTTCATTTTATAAAAAAAATAACAAAATGGAGGAAAGAGAAAAAGAACTTTATTTTACATCTACATGCACTAGTTGTATAGCAAGAGTATACAATGTGTTTTCAATGTGTTAATTAAAAATTGTTGACTGCAATTATCCATTCCCATATAATTCATAGTTGTTTAAAATAATGTTATAACTATGTAACAATCAACCATTTTTAATCATACATATATTTTATAACCTTTTATCATCCATAATGACATTTCTATTTTCATATCAAGCTTCATAGTTGTGTTGGAAAGGTGATGGGTCAAAACCTAGATTTTGTAGTCTCAAATTAATATATTTATCACATTGTATTCAATTATTCGAAATTTGGAATGTTAAAAGAAAGAAAATAATCAAACTCTCCTTCTAGATTCCCTTCTACTATTTTAAATATATGGTCCCGTGTTAACTAATTTTGACCAGCAGTTAATTAATGTTTACATTGTATGTGTTAAAATGGATTGATGTTGTGTTTTATATTTATTTGAGAGGTCAAACTAATTTGAAAGAAAACAAAATTTGGACCACACACTAATTGCATACTCTAGATCCTTCCTAGTTAATAAAATTCGAGTTTTGAACAATTTCCATATTTGTTTTTACTTCATTTTCATGCATTAAAAGGTGAGATAATGTGAAAAGATTCTCCTTAATTATTTCTTTGACTCTAAAAATGAGATGATCAATATTTATTCACATTTAAGTCTATTATGCCTTTATGGAAAATTTTATTAAAGAAATAGACTCGAGAGAAGATAATGTTACATGTATGCAATAGGGGAAAGCAAGTAATATATATCCACATCATATGATTTATGAATATTATATCCATGCATCCAAAATTAATCCGTTAACTACATTGCTTTTTTCTTTATCTTTTGAGTATTCCAAAGAGGACAGAGAAATAATGAATTATGTTTTATCCCTTTTATTAAAAAAAAACTATAAAAGAAAGTAGACTTCTTGTTCAAGCTATATGTTTATCATTTCGAATTCTACTCCTTTTATTTTTTCCAAATATAATTCTTTAAACATTTTCAAGGATGAGAGAGATAAAAAGAGAAGGGAAATCATTCATTCAAAATTTTAAGTTAATTGCAATACATGGTGGCATATGTATAAGAGAAAGTGTATTTTTAGTTTTATTTTTTCTTATTTGTCTTACTTTATTTTTTTCTATAAGAAATATCATTCCATGACCTTTTTAGATTAATCCCTTCAAATAAAATTCATTTTACAATTTTTTTTTTGTTGTGAAAAAAATTGGGGCGTTACAATTCTACCCCCTTAAAAATAAATTTCGTCCTCAAAATTTCCTAGAGTTTCTACCCACCTTAAGGGTTTCATATAAATTTGCAAAATTTCCATTATAAAAGAGGCATACATAACAAAGAATTATAATTCAACATAAATTACTTAACTACCCTCACCTTGATCATTTTCCTCTTCTCCATCCAACATTTGCATGGTGAAGAGCATTGGTTTAACCTTGGGTTGAGGATTAGGGTTCTTAGCTTGGTTACAGTTAGGATCCTTCTTTGCAAGCTTAGGGCAATTAGGCTTGATATGTCCTTCCTCACCACAATAGCAGTAAATAGAAGTCCCAAACCTACAAGGACCACCATGACTTCTCTTACATGTAGGGAATGGGGTTCTCCCATTTTCAGAAGAAGGTTCAGGGGCTTTTCTCTTGTGGTTGGAGGGTGGAGGGGGTTGATGGTGACAATTGTTTTGGGGTACCTCCTTCTTAGGATCCCTCCTAGGGTGATCCTCCAATTCTAAGGCTGCATCTAGGACTGATTTCATGGTCCTATGACCTCTACTAGACAAGGCATAACTTAGGTCGGGTTTAAGCCCTCTAATAAACTTCTTAGCTCTCTTTTTCTCAGTGTACTCAAGACCATACTTTTGGAGCTTACAAAACTTCATAGCATACTCAGTGACAGTCATGTCACCCACTTGCTTAAGGTTAACAAACTCATCCTCCTTCCTTTCTAACATGGTTTTAGATACGTAATGGTCGTTAAAGACTTCTACAAACTCACCCCAAGTGAAAGGAGGGTCATCTTCTTCCCTAGAGTCTAAGAGGTTCTCCCACCATGTACGGGATGCACCCTTGATCATATGGGTGGCAAATCTAACCCTACTACGTGGGGGACACTCTAAGTCTCTAAAGCAATGTTCCATGTTGCTAAGCCACCCCTCAGGCTTGGTTACCACATCAACCTCATCTTCACCATGGAAAGCATCAGGTCTAATGTTCAAGAAATCTATGAGGGAGGTATCATGTACTCTAGGTGGAGCTCTAGGTTGGAAGGCATTGGTCATGGCTGCAACTAGGGCTTCTAAGGTGATTGGTGGGGGGACTTGATTCATGTCTTCAGTCTTATCACCACTAGAGGATCCTTGTGAAGTCCTTGACTCACCCACCTTCTCCTTCTTCTTAGGGGCCATATGAAAGGGTAAACATAACATTATATTAAAACATAATATGAATCTCTATTGTTGCCTTAGTGGACATATATTTCTTGCTCTGATACGATTAATGTAACACCCCTCCCTAGGGTTTCATACATAACCAATGAAAGCACATCCTAATCCCCAACATTATTCATAATGTGGGGTACATGGCATTTCAGGGAGGGTTGTGACATACATGATCTCATATCAAGAAATAAATAACACTAGGCATTATTGAAACATAGATTCATACATAAGTTCTTGGAAAGAAAACTACACCATGATTCTTAAGGTATGCTAAACATAAACTAGATAACATGTAAAAGATAGGATCTCCAAAGATGGACGTCCCACCAGGAAACAACTTCTTAGATCCTTGGATTCTTAGAACTCCTTAAGCTGATTCCTTCCCTTTAGCTCCAACTTCTGCGGATATCTCGTCCCCAGCCATGCAAAGAAAAAAAAATTCATGGTAAGTAAGCGACATTGGCATGTTATAAGACATGAAAATAACATATAAGATGATTTGACATAAACATGAACATGCATTTGACATTAATCATTTCTTGGCATCTTTTACATGAAGAATTTGATAAGAAGTATATGCTCCTCTCTTAATGCCCCATAAGGAGCCCGTAATGCTCGGAAAGCCCATAACAAGGTGCATATAAATCTAAATCAAATTCTCTTAACCATGATCTTTATTAGACTTAATTATCTTCTTAATGACTTAGACTTGATCTTAATGGGATTACTCCCTCTTGAATGTAATTGGGATTTCTCGCCATGAACCATAATGGGAATTTCTTCCCTCTTAACCTTGGTTTCATGTACCTTAGTCATAATTCATAACATTAATGTGATTTCTATACTTAGACTTAGATAATATCAATCAACATCCAATAACGATATACTTGAAGAAAACATGCATTAGTCATGACCTTAACATTAAGTGTTTAACATAAATCATAAACATTCAATAAACCAATTATTATCTATGCCAAGGGCATGGCCCGCTTACCTTGGAGCAATGTAGATCCTAAGATTGTATCTACAATCCTTGAGGTAGCGCCTAGATGTGATTTACAAGAATATAGGCTTGTCTTCTTAGAATGAAGTTGATCCTAAGATGGTCTCTCTAATCTTTGAGGAGGCACTTGGATGTGATATGAAAGAACATAGGCTATTGAGTTTTTCCTTGGTATCCTAGGATCATGGGGCTCCCTTTTATAGGTGTTAGGGGTCTAGAACTTTCTAGTCCAAGTGGATTTAATTTTTTTAATAACTTTTATCCTTTAATAAAAAAATTGGCATTATCTTAACTCCAATATATCAAAAGGTAAGAATAGTTGAAAAATGTTTTTCTCTTTGTTAATTACTAAAGTCCAACTTTGTTGTTAAAATAATTATATTTTTTCTATGAATTTCCTATATTATCTTTCATATCTTTTGTATGAGATATTTGAGAGAGAATGTATTATTGTTTGATTTTATTTGTTTATCAAAAATATTACATTAACTAAATTACCATTACATTTTATTTGTGATCACAAAGAAAGAGAGAAAACGTGAGAGTTGTACAATTTTGTACATAATTACCATAATGTCTTATTTCCATGTAACTAAAGCCGAGAAACATTATTTCATTTTATAAAAAAATCACAAAATGGAGGAAAGAGAAAAAGAACTTTATTTTACATCTACCTGCACTAGTTGTATAGCAAGAGTATACAATGTGTTAATTAAAAATTGTTGACTGCAATTATCCATTCCCATATAATTCATAGTTGTTTAAAATAATGTTATAACTTCAAGAGTAGTCTTTACTGCGAATGGAAGACCGCCTAGGGTTTGGCGGTGGCGGCAGCCGTGGCCGCAGAGGAAGAAGTGGAGGAAGAGGAGGGGGGGACATGGATCTGGCGCGCCTGTCCCTGAGGAAGATCACCAGAACCAATCCGTAAAAGCAACACTGGAACAACCCAACGGAAGATTCTATAAGGATGCCACTACTGGTCGCAAGGCATCGACTTTGCTTCCTCCTGTCTTCCCGGATGCACTGTCCATGAAGGATATTCTTGTGAACTACAACGGGGCCTTGCCGACCCTCACCATTAACCCAACGACGATCCCACCGCTGCTGGAACCCTGGAAATACACCGTCGTTGTCAAGCTGATCGGTGGCAACATTAGCTTCCAAACATTGATTAACCGCCTATCAATCCTCTGGTCACCGTCAAACTCCTTCTAGGAAATCGACCTCAAGATGGGTTACTATATCATTCAATTAGAGAATGAACCATATTTTGTCAAAGCTTTAACAGGAGGGCCATGGACGATCTTCGGGAACTACCTCTCCGTCCAAACCTAGTCCGCCGACTTCCGCCCCTCCAATCCAATCCCCAAGAAACTAGTTGTCTGGCTCCGTATCAAGGACCTTCCAGTCTTTCTCTTGCAGAACCAACTATTGTGGTGCATTGCTAACTTGGTAGGCAAAATGATCAAGATTGATAACACAACTATCACCGGCGACCGAGGGAAATTCGCGCGGTTAGCAGTGGAGGTCGATACTTCCAAGCCTCTCCTACCTGCCATCCTATTGAACGAAGCACAATACCTATTGGAATATGAGAATCTGCCTATTGTCTGTATGGCATGTGGCCGTATCGGACATGCAGAGAAGGAGTGCTCACACTCTAAGCCTTTCGTCCCTAATGCAGCCACGACATCCACATCGACGTCGGCTTTGGCTCCATACACCTATACTGAAGCAATCCATGCACCTAAACCACAACGCCGATAAGAGAAAAAGGTTGATACTAGCAAGGCTCAGACGAGCACAGTCCCACACAACACCACAACCAAGCCAGCACAGACATCTAAAGAAGCTCCTCTCGTCATAGAAGAGGGTGAGAAGTCAGATTGGGAAATAGTTGTAAGCAGGAAAAAAAAGTCCCCCCCGGGCCGGAAGCAGCAAACACAGACCCAGGCTTCCTCTGGAGACAAGGACGCTAACACTAGCGAACGAATGGACACTTCCGTCACATTAGTCAACGATGAAGTATCTGAAGGTAGAAACGTGACTCCTGGCATAGGGGACACCTTCATCTTTGGAGGTTCCAAGCAGCAAACCACGTCAACTTTCCCACCAGACAAGTTCACCTGGGGGAACTCGTCCCAGGGTAGCAACGACACCCTCCTGAGGAATAGGAAAGTAGTCTATCAGCAGGTGTACTCCAGTCCAGAGAGGATTCAGAAAAAAGGGAAGGTAACTGCAAGACACCACCCTCCACAATCACTAGGAGTCGCAAAGAACATGGACTTCTGTGAGCACAACAATGTGATGGATGAAGAGGAAATTACACCACTAAACACAGGCGATAACGCCGCACAGACAGATGAAGGACAAGACAAGGGCTTACTGGCCGTTATCTAAACCTGCCCAACCCTTTCCTCACCAGTTGCTAATGTCTAGCATCCTTTGTTGGAATGTTCAGGGAGCATTCTCCAAGAACAAAATTAGATTATTAAAGGAATATAAGAGGAACTACCACCTGCACATCCTTGTGCTGTTGGAAACGAAATGTAGTGGCACCTCCGCTGCCAACACTATCAAAAAACTTGGGTTCTCTTCTTCTCTACGAGTGGAAGCTCTAGGTTTTTTAGGGGGAATCTGGATTCTCTGGAACGAAGATAGATGTCATGTGGAAATCCTCAAGAACCATAGGCAGTTCATACACTGCAAAATAAACCATGTCTAGCACACAACCTTCGTGTATGGCAGTCCATCACCATCTAAAAGGAAGATTCTCTAGCCTCGGCTTGTGGAGCTTTCTACAACCATTAATGGCCCCTGGGCCGTGATATTCAATTTCAATACTATGCTCGACACATCCAAACAACACAGAGGCAAGTACTTTGATAGAGAAAATAGCCGCATGTTCAACCAAATGCTACGTAGAACATGCCTTACTGACATCAAGATGAATGGCCTCTTATACACCTTCAAACGCCTACAACTTCTTGAGAAGTTGGACAGGATAGTGGCGAATGATCAGTGGCTATCTATAGATGTTGGTCTCCACGCTGCTGTCTTACCCTAGTTGAATTCTGACCACAATCCCATACTCCTCTCCAGTTCTGCTAACTCCAAAGCTAGACAGTCCTTGTTCAAGACCAAAGCTAGCTGGAAGCTGTCAAAGGACTTCAACCAAGAAGTCATGTCCTCCTGGGATAGTTCACTGCCATTCTAGGAAGCCCATATCCCGTTCAGCAAAGCCGTCCTCAAATGGGGGAAGAATGTTAGGAAGAAGAAGAATATTGAAAAAACTCGTATCATGACCAAGATGGAATGCTGCCAGGTATTGGATAGTACTAATTCTTGTATATCTAACGACATCCTCATTGCTAGTCTCCAAGAACATCACGATACCATTCTGCTAGCGGAGGAGCTCGACTGGAAGTAGAAATTGCATATACAATGGATGTCCTGCGGTGATGGCAACACCAAGTTCTATCACTCATACGTGAAATCAAGACGACATGGAACGAAGATCCACAGGTTGAAGGACTCGGACGGTAACTGGGTCAAGAATTCGACGGACCTCAAAGTGACTATCCTCAACCATTTCCATCAACTGCTTGCCTGCCACGATGCCAACAATGTTATCTGGGATGACATTGGCACCTACACAAGATCCTTTCAACCACTCTCACCATAGGCTCTGAACTACATAGCTCACACTCCAAGTCAGGCTGAAATCAAGCACACCATGGACCTGATGGCCCCCATCAAGGAACCCGGCCCCGACGGTGTACATAATGACTTTATCCAGCAATAGTGGCACAAGCTTGGCCCCTCGATCGTCCTAATGGTCCAACAAATGTTCAACACCAGTACCATTGATGACAAGTTAGCGGAATCCTACATGGTACTGCTGCCCAAAGTTCGACAACCAAAGAGTTGCTCAGAGTTGCGCCCTATCTCTCTCAATAACTCATGCTTTAAGTTGATCTCAAAGGTGCTCATCGAATGTATCAAACCAAACCTTCCCGCTTGGATCTCGAGCAATCAGTCCAGCTTCATTCCGGGCAGGAAGATAGGTGATAACATCCTCCTGGTGCAGGAAGTGATACACTCAATGAGACAGAAAGCTAACGGCAAGAGATGGGTTGTCATAAAATTAGATCTGACGAAAGCTTTCGATCAGATGAATTGGAACTTCATTGAGGACACACTCAAGAAGACAGGGCTCCCTAAAATCACAGTAAAGCTAATTATGAATATTATATCTAATGGAAACACATCGATCCTGTGGGAGGGTTCCCCTCTCCCCGCGCTCAAATAAATCAGGGGCGTGCGCCAAGGTGACCCCTTGAGCCCCTATGTCTTCGTTCTATGCATGGAGAGACTGTCTCAGGCCATCCATGAAGCCATCAACAAAAACTCCTGGAAGCCGATTAAACTGTCAAAGAATGGCACACCGTTATCCCATGTGTTCTTCGCTAATGATATCCTTCTTATGGCTGAAGCTAGTGTGAATCAAGTGGGCATTATTCTTGATGTACTCAAGAAGTTTAGTATCGCTTCAGGATAGACGATCTCGAAGGAGAAATCATACTGCTTCTTTTCCTCGAACACCTCCTGGGCAGAAAAACATGCTTTCTCCCAAACCATTGGAATCGCTCAAACCAATGACTTGGTGAAGTATCTCGGGGTTCCCATATTACATCACAGGATCAACAAAAGCACACATGAATACCTCATCACCAGTATTAAAGGAAGGATGACTAGTTGGGCAGCCAGACAATTATCAATGGCGGCCAGAATTACCCTGGCCAAAGCCACCTTGCAAGAAATCCCAGCCTATACGATGTAAACTGTTAAGCTATCTCCATTGCTGTGTGATGACATAAATCGGCACATCAAAGACTTTATATGGTTAGGCGGAAAGGAACATAGGAAGCTGTCACTGGTCTCGTGGAAAAATGTCACTGTTGATAAAGACATTGGTGGTCTGGGCATCAAGAATGCACGAGACCATAATGACTCCCTCATGCTTAAGAATGTCTGGGCATTCATCAACAACCACCCAGCTACCTGGGTCACAATTGTTCAAGAAAAATACATGAATGGTGACCGCATCACTAGAAGGCCTTACTCACTGCTATGGGCATTCATCAAACGAAACTTAAACACCATCACAAGCCAGTGCCACAAGAGTATCATCTCAGGGTCAACCACCAATGTCTGGACTGACAGGTGGTTAAATGGCTCTACGATTCAAGAGCTGAATCACCAGTGGACAATACCTCCTGAACTACAAGATCTGAAGGTCTTCTCACTTTTCTTGGATAATGGAGAATGGGACCTCGACTTCATCCTTAACTTCCTACCACCTGAAGCACATAACATCATTATGCATATTCCTCCTCCGACCGGGGATAACAAAATGGATCTATGGGTTTGGCCACACAATCCAATGGGCAACCTGACGGCTAAAGGGGCTTATTCTTGGCTCAAGGAAGGTACCACCCAAACGTCTGTGGGAAACTGGGAGTCGATTTGGAAACTCAAGATACCCGAACGTCTAAGAACATTCCTCTGGATGTTACAACACCGGGCCTTGCTTACGAATAAGGAGAAACAGAGAAGACATTTAGAGGTGGACACTCTTTGTCCCACTTGCACCAATCATGAAGACACACTGCTCCACTGCCTTCGGGACTGCAATCACAACAAGGGTATCTAGAGGTCTCTGAATGCCCCAGCTGAAACCCTCCTGATGAACGAAGATGAATGGATTGTATGGCTTATCCTTTCTGCCTCACACAATCGTGAACCTCATGCTCTATATGGTGTTGCTTGCTGGCACATCTGGAACACTCGTAACAAATACGTCCACGAGAAGCAGCTCCCAAAAGAACAAGACCAGGTCGTGTTCATCAAGACCAGAACTGTAACGTCTATTTCGAGAAAACAAGATTAACTAATGCGAAAGTGTTCACTAAGCATCGGATTACCAGAAATCACTAAAAATTTTAAACTTTTTACGAAGAGATCCTTTAAAGGTAAAGCTTTCTCATAAAGAAACATGATAAGTTGTTTACAACTGATCCATCAGTAAAACTCTGTAAGGCAAGATACAAAAGTCTCTAAGGGCTGGACCAAAAACTCGAAAGCACTAACTATTACTCCGAGGACCTGAGAGTACAGAGACGACATATAGGACTCTAACACTATCTACACATGACATAGCAGCTAATGCCTCCACCTGAAGCTTCATTGTTGTCCTTGGTACTGCTGATGGTGCCCTTCACCTATTGAAGGATTTCTGCCTCCTCGCCCACATCCACCTAAAGGTTGAAATCTATGGGGTGAGACAATTATAAAAATCATCCCAGCGAGAGATATAACACTTCGCCAGAAGCATAATTATTGCAGCATAAGAGAATAAATGTACACAAAGAAGTTATGTATATTTGAGAGTAGTTAAAACAATGTTTAACAGATTAAACTATTCTTTCTACTAAAAGCAATGCAACTATAAATTGATAAAATCACATGTCACTTATCACATCACTAACTCCCTTCAGACTTGGATCATATATCCATTTCCTGGCATTATTATTTGGGAAAGGATGGCCTGTAGTCATACTCCTTCTCCCAAAGTGTTAGGATTCCAACTCCAAAACATATCTGCATAACTTGTACATATGATATCAGACTTAACATTACTTATGTAATACAAGGGTTATTTACATTCATAACCCATTAGTCTGTAGTTAAGCTTTTCATAGGATTATTCTGTAATAGAATTTCACATAGAAACACTTTGATTTATGTCATACCTCATATTTTTAATATTGGGATATCAATCCCTAACCATCTTATTAATATGAAATCCGGAATGTGGGAGTTCAAACCCCTGGACTAATCATAGCATTTGTTACCAAGTAACATCTCATTTTATCTGGTTATCTAAATAATATGACCTTTGAAGATCAACAAAGCATATTACTCGTGGCTCATTCAACCTATCAAGCTCATATGTTATCACTTACTAGATAACATGACATTTAGTTATACTCTTGAATTATAGGTAATAAGTGTTCTTAATGCAATTAGCATTATAAATCTTACCTTGATCTGATCACCTCTATATGAAACCTGTCAAGCTTAACTTTTATCAGTTATTCCATATACTCCCACATACTCTAAAGTATGTGATCCAGGAGTTCCCTTTGTAAAACCTGTTTCACTATTATTTAAATTCTAACAATGATGGATCTATGATCAGCGCTCTACATGGTATGATTATACTTGATTATTAGGTACATATCAGTATTCTTTTAGCATCATACATGTTTCCAAACATTCAAGTACTAAACATGGCTATAAAAGAAGAATACTAAATGTACAAGTATAACTCATAAAAGTTATCAACTGGATATCAATTCTTAATCATCTTATCACTATGATTCAAGAACATGGGTGTTCACACCCTTATATCATCATAACACTTGCCATCAAGTGCCATATCAGCATCAAGTCATCTATTAGCATGACCTTGATTGAAGCAATGTATATACTTTTCACATATCATTACTCTAAAAGCTTATAATTGTTTTCAAGGAATATGACATCATAACTCATACCTGGCTATGATTACCTCATAATATCAACCTGTATGACTTATACAAATAAGGACATGCATATATAACAATGTCAGAACAATACCAAAACTTCTCAATTTCATAATAGGACACCATGGCCGTGCCACCTTGCACGGTCGTGCAAAGTAAGACTACCACGACCGTGCTCCCTTGCACGGTCATGCAAGCTAAGGCTACCACGGTCGTGCTCCCTTGCACGGTCGTGCTACAGTAGATCATTACATGATTCATATTTATATCTATATATATGTGTATTCTAATTTCTCATTCTTTCAAATTTATTAGGTCACAACAATCCTTCAACCAAGCACATACCACTATGGTCAACATAGGGTATCAAGCTATTAATCCTATAGACAATTAAGAATTCTCCCTTTAATTGGTTCTTAAGCACTTAGGTATTATTAGGGTTTCAACCTTCACATCTTCATTGATTATCATTACTAATCATTATTGGATCAATAGAACATTCATCATATTAATTATTAAAGATTCAATCACATTGGACCTCCACTTCATAAGGTATCCAATTGAATTAGGGTTTGGAATCAATAACCCTTCAACATATTTCAATGTGGGTCTAATTGATTTGAACCTATTGAACCATCAATCAAATGGGACATGACCTGACCCCAAACGGTCTTGAGGTCGTTTGGATGACCTCCAAACGGTCTTGAGACCGTTTGCCCATCATATCATCAAAATCCAAGTCAACCAATTAAGGTTTGGATCATTGGATTGATCACCAAAACAACAATTGATTATATTCCAACTTAGTATCATGGGATCATCAATTGCTTAACCATACTCACCCCTAGACCTCCAAACGGTCTTGGGTGACCTCCAAACGGTCTTGAGACCATTTGGATGAGTTCCAAACGGTCTTGAGACCGTTTGGCTCACCCAACCCTTGGATTCTAGTGAAAAATCATTAGGGTTTGAGCTATTGAGTTGATCATCAAATCAGCAATTGATTGCCTTGTAATTGTGTACCTTTGGACCTTCAATTGGTCAACTATACTTGACCCTAGACCTCCAAACGGTCTTGAGTGACCTCCAAACGGTCTTGAGACCATTTGGGTTATTCCCAAACGGTCTTGAGACCGTTTGAGCCAATCAACCCCAAACAATCAACTCAATTCAATGCAAATCCAACACTTAGTCGATTAGGGTTAACACCATATCTTTTGTCCTTCAAACACTTAACCATATCCAACCCTAGACCTCCAAACGGTCTTGGGTGACCTCCAAACGGTCTTGAGACCGTTTGGATGATCCCCAAATGGTCTTGAGACCGTTTGGGCAAGAAAACCCAAAAAGTCATATCAATCAAGTTGAAAGTCAGCACTTAATCCAATTAGGGTTTACATAATTGATTAGCCTTCAACTCACTATTCCTTTGGAGTTAATCCCTCAAATTTGGAGGGTTATTAACCAACATGATTATGAACAGGAATCCCAAACGGTCAACGCTTGGTCAACTCACTCAAACGGTTTGAAACCGTTTGCCCAAAAAGTTCAAGTTAATCAGATTGGAAAATCAGCACTTAATTCAATTCGATTGCCTAATTGTTTAGCCTTTAACTCATGATTCCTTGGGAGTTAACCTATCAAATTTGGTAGGTCATTAGGAAACATAATTAGGAACAGTAATCCCAAACGGTCCATGCTTGGTAAATGCCCTCAAACGGTCTTGGAGACCGTTTGCTCCAACCGACCTTGTGAAACCGTTTGCCCTTCAAACGGTTTTGCAAACCGTTTGGTCAAAGGGGGGGGGAAAACAGGACCGTTTGATAAAGTAACATTGGTAATCACGCCCATCTTCTTCTACCTCCAGATCAAGGTCTGTTCTTCGTGGTTTTAGTTGCAGGAAAGCAAGGAAGGATGGGGAATAGAAGAACAAGCTACTTTTGCAAGTACAAAGATATGCATAAGAAAGCAAAAGGTTTAGAGTTATAAAACCCGCCTTAAACGTTGTTCCTAGAGCTCCAAGATTCCAAGCTTCAAGCCTTTAATGGCATCTTGAGCTCCACAGGTTGGTCCAAGGTGATTCTCCAAGGAAAAGATGGAGATGATCGGCTAGAACAAGAAACCTAAGTGAATTAGCCATGAAACCAACCTTATACAAGAATTTTCTCCATGAATTCAAGATAGAAGGTGGTGTTATCTTACCTAGAACAGGTTGGTCGCCCCCCCTGATCTCCAGAGCTTCCTTAGATGGTTTGAGAAAGATGAGAAGTGAGGGAGTGAAGGGGAAACGTTGGTTTGGTTTGGAAAGAAAGGTGCTTATATAGTTTAGGCTGATTTTCACCATAAGGACCTCTAAAGCATAGAATTCTCATCTAAGTCCCTCCTTCTTTCTAAGGCACGTACAAGCATGATAATCCTATGAAAAGTCCATCAAAACTCAAGATCTAAGGGTAGAGAAAACCAACATGCATACTAGAATACATATATGAAGGGTCTTCTCACTCATACTAGGTGTTTTCACTGCAAGGGTCATCCTTCTTATCCAATTATTCAATTGAAGCGCCACTCTCATAATTTCTTCTCTAAAAGATGCCAAGAGTCATAAAAGATATACTAGAAGGTATATTTTACAAGTTGCACCCCATATTTTGAGTAATTTGCACTTTACACCAAAGTCAGGGTTTTAAGCACAAGGACTGCTCCACAAGCTGCACCTTGGTGCCCAAGCTTGGAGAATCCATCATACATCAACATATTCATTAATATGATGTTTCATCATCAAAGAAACATCTTAACATGTGAAATTTGCAAGTTAACCCTTCTCATTGGGTAATTTGCACATAGGTCCCTGCATAACAAAACAATATTACAACATTGTTTTAAAAGGACAGAAATGAAATTATAGATTCTTCTAAAGCTTAATGACATATCAAGGGGTAATCACAAGCCTCTAATCATATTTTAAGCAAAACATCTAGGGTTAGTTCATAACCCAGGTCAGGGATGTTACAAATTATATCCCCCTAACAAGGATTTCGTCCTCGAAATCTCAGATAAAAGGAAGCAGATATTCTTTAAGTATCATATCTTGCTAATTAATTAATTTGGAAACATTCACTGAGAAGGTTCACTAAGCAATTTGTCTTGGAGGATTTCACTAAGTAAATTTATTAAGTGTATTGTTTCAAAGGCTTTTACTGAAAGAGTTCGTTAAGTATATTCACTAAGTATATTCACTAAGTTTGCTCACTAAGTATTCACTGAGTAAGTTTACTGAGTATATTCACTAAGTATGTTCACTAAGTTTGCTCACTAAGTATTCACTGAGTAAGTTCACTGAGTATATTCACTAAGTATGTTCACTAAGTTTGCTCACTAAGTATTCACTGAGTAAGTTCATTGAGTATATTCACTAAGTACATTCACTAAGTTTGCTCACTAAGTATTCACTGAGTATATTCACTAAGTATGTTCACTGAGTATTCACTGAGTATATTCACTAAGTATGTTCACTGAGTATTCACTGAGTATATTCACTGAGTATATTCACTAAGTATGTTCACTGAGTATTCAATGAGTATATTCACTGAGTATGTTCACTAAGTATGTTCACTGAGTATTCACTGAGTATATTCACTGAGTATGTTCACTGAGTATTCACTGAGTATATTCACTGAGTATATTCACTAAGTATGTTCACTAAGTATTCACTGAGTATATTCACTGAGTATATTCACTAAGTATGTTCACTGAGTATTCACTGAGTATATTCACTGAGTATGTTCACTAAGTATGTTCACTAAGTATTCACTGAGTATATTCACTGAGTATGTTCACTGAGTATTCACTGAGTATTTTCACTGAGTATGATCACTAAGTATTCAGTGAGGAAGTTCACTAAGTATATTCACTAAGTATGTTTACAAAGTATGTTCACTAAGTATTCACTGAGGAAATTCACTGAGTATGATCACTAAGTATTCACTGAGGAAATTCACTAAGTATATTCACTAAGTATATTCACTAAGTATGTTCACAAAGTATGTTCACTAAGTATTCACTAAGATGCTCTCATTTAATTTTTCTTATACTCCTTAGATTGTTTCAAAATAATTACCTGATCAGAGTAATCAAAAGATAACAATCTAAGAGTTTCATACTTGCCTTATCTGCAATAACCATATACCTAGCCAGGGTATATAAGTATTGAGATTAGGGAGTATGCATTTTACTTATCATCCTATTCTTTGCTTTTCATATCATTATACACGCAGAATTTATCATTCTAGGTTATTCTTCAGGTATCACATCTATATCTCATCCTTTTAATACATAGTTAAGGGAGATTATAAATTGTTTTAAAGAATATTGAGTAAGATATGAATTCTTATCTTTCTTGTGTCCTTCGAGGACTTAGTCAAGAAATTCAAAAGCAGCTAACTTCCATACTTTTAACACATAGAATCCTAATATGTAATAATAAAACAATATTTATTTCATCTGACCTGTATGGGATGTTTGTCCACGTCCTCTATTATTATATTGCCTCCCTTGTGGTCCTTGCAGACTCTATCCTTGAGGTCGAGTCATTATTGCATTCCTGTCTGGACAATCCCTTGCCAGATGTCTCAGTTGTCTACATAAGTAACAGATCCTGGGTGCAAGGTGTCTATACGATCCAGTTACCGATGCTGAGGCTATGTCGGAGGGTCTTCTTGGAATACTACTATGGTCCCTATTTCCACTTGACACCCATTGTGTCTGGGTAGGGAATTCTGATATTGTCGTTGGTGTAGAAAATCTTGGCTTCTTAAAACTTTCAGGCCTTTGTTCTTGAGGCTGGGTGTACATCTTCTTACTACTTGTCTGTTGTTTCACAGTTTCCGACCTCTCTATCCTTCTTACTGACTCCACAAAGGTGGCAAACCTTTCTCTGTTCTCCAAGGCAGACACAGGAGTGGCTAGTTCAGCATTCAATCCTTTCTCAAAATGCCGAATTCTTTCTTCATCACTAACTGCCATCTGTGGACAAAACCGTAGTAACTCCATGAACTTAGCTTCATATTCGCTAACGTTCATCAGTCCTTGTGTGATCTTCTCAAACTGAGAGATCTTCTCATCTAGATATGTCTTAGGGAAGTATCTATTGACGAATTCTCGTCGGAAAACCTCCCATCCTATTTCTTCACCTGGTCTCTTATCTTCCTCTATCATCCACCAATTACCAGCACTTCCTTTTAGGAGGTATACCACATGCTTAACCTTTTCAGCTTCAGGAATATCAAGGATCCTGAAAGCCTTTTCCAGCTCTGTCAACCATAGATCAGCATCTGCTGGATCAGATGTACCAGCATAGTCTATGGCTCCCACCTGGCGAAGTCTCTCTAAAGTCTTGCCGGTTCCATAACCTTCCTGATGGGCAGGTGCCCAAGATGCAGATGGTGGCACCCTATCTGCTATGTGTGTTATGGCTGCCAGAAACTTATCAAATAAAGCATAAGTAGCTGGATTTTCTATCTCATCTGGGTCAAACTAGGGCTATTCAGGTACAAACCCTTCCCTATTCTGGTCTCCTACACCTCCTCCTGGTGCAGCAGAACTGCCCTCATCGGCATGCTCTTCATGTGGTCCAAACATCTTCAAGTTCTTCTCCTCCTATGTGAGCATAAGATACTATCAGATAATCTGAAAACACTTAGAACAGACTCTACAATCTTAGTCCTATGTCTCTGTAGACTCAGCGAACCTAGAGCTCTGATACCACTAATTGTAACGTCTATTTTGAGAAAACAAGATTAACTAATGCGGAAGCGTTCACTAAGCATCGGATTACCAGAAATCACTAAAAATTTTAAACTTTTTATGAAGAGATCCTTTAAAGGTAAAGCTTTATCATAAAGCAACATGATAAGTTGTTTACAACTGATCCATCAGTAAAACTCTGTAAGGCAAGATACAAAAGTCTCTAAGGACTGGACCAAAAACTCGAAAGCACTAACTATTACTCTGAGGACCTGAGAGTACAGAGACGACATATAGGACTCTAACACTATCTACACATGACATAGCAGCTAATGCCTCCACCTGAAGCTTCACTGCTGTCCTTGGTACTGCTGATGCTGCCCTTCACCTATTGAAGGATTTCTGCCTCCTCGCCCACGTCCACCTAAAGGTTGAAATCTACGGGGTGAGACAATTATAAAAATCGTCCCAGCGAGAGATATAACTCTTCGCCAGAAGCATAATTATTGCAGCATAAGAGAATAAATGTACACAAAGAATTTATGTATATTTGAGAGTAGTTAAAACAATGTTTAACAGATTAAACTATTCTTTCTACTAAAAGCAATGCAACTATAAATTGATAAAATCACATGTCACTTATCACATCACTAACTCCCTTCAGACTTGGATCATATATCCATTGCCTGGCATTATTATTTGGGAAAGGATGGCCTGTAGACATACTCCTTCTCCCAATGTGTTAGGATTTCAACTCCACAACATATCTGCATAACTTGTACATATGATATCAGACTTAACATTACTTATGTAATACAAGGGTTATTTACATTCATAACCCATTAGTCTGTAGTTAAGCTTTTCATAGGATTATTCTGTAATAGAATTTCACATAGAAACACTTTGATTTAGGTCATACCTCATATTTTTAATATTGGGATATCAATCCCTAACCATCTTATTAATATGAAATCTGGAATGTGGGAGTTCAAACCCCTGGACTAATCATAGCATTTGTTACCAAGTAACATCTCATTTTATCTGGTTATCTAAATAATATGACCTTTGAAGATCAACAAAGCATATTACTCGTGGCTCATTCAACCTATCAAGCTCATATGTTATCACTTACCAAATAACATGACATTTAGTTATACTCTTGAATTATAGGTAACAAGTGTTCTTAATGCAATTAGCATTATAAATCTTACCTGGATCTGATCACCTCTATATGAAACCTGTCATGATTAACTTTTATCAGTTATTCCATATACTCCCACATACTCTAAAGTATGTGATCCAGGAGTTCCCTTTGTAAAACCTATTTCACTATTATTTAAATTCTAACAATGATGGATCTATGATCAGGGCTATACATGGTATGATTATACTTGATTATTAGGTACATATCAGTATTCTTTTAGCATCATACATGTTTCCAAACATTCAAGTACTAAACATGGCTATAACAGAAGAATACTAAATGTACAAGTATAACTCATATCAGTTATCAACTGGATATCAATTCTTAATCATCTTATCACTATGATTCAAGAACATGGGTGCTCACACCCTTATATCATCATAACACTTGCCATCAAGTGCCATATCAGCATCAAGTCATCTATTAGCATGACCTTGATTGAAGCAATGTATATACTTTTCACATATCATTACTCTAAAATCTTATAATTGTTTTCAAGGAATATGACATCATAACTCATACCTGGCTATGATTACCTCATAATATCAACCTGTATGACTTATACAAATAAGGACATGCATATATAACAATGTCAGAACAATACCAAAACTTCTCAATTTCATAATAGGACACCACGGCCGTGCCACCTTGCACAGTCGTGCAAAGTAAGACTACCACAGCCGTGCTCCCTTGCACGGTCATGCAAGCTAAGGCTACCACGGCCGTGCTCCCTTGCACGGTCGTGCTACAGCAGATCATTACATGATTCATATTTATATCTATATATATGTGTATTCTAATTTCTCATTCTTTCAAATTGATTAGGTCACACCAACCCTTCAACCAAGCACATACCACTATGGTCAACATAGGGTATCAAGCTATTAATCCTATAAACAATTAAGAATTCTCCCTTTAATTGGTTCTTAAGCACTTAGGTATTATTAGGGTTTCAAACTTCACACCTTCATTGATTATCATTACTAATCATTATTGGATCAATAGAACATTCATCATCTTAATTATTAAAGATTCAATCACATTGGACCTCCACTTCATAAGGTATCCAATTGAATTAGGGTTTGGAATCAATAACCCTTCAACATATTTCAATGTGGGTCTAATTGATTTGAACCTATTGAACCATCAATCAAATGGGACATGACCTGACCCCAAATGGTCTTGAGGTCGTTTGGATGACCTCCAAACGGTCTTGAGACCGTTTTCCCATCATATCATCAAAATCCAAGTCAACCAATTAAGGTTTGGATCATTGGATTGATCACCAAAACAACAATTGATTACATTCCAACTTAGTATCATTGGATCATCAATTGCTTAACCATACTCACCCCTAGACCTCCAAACGGTCTTGGGTGACCTCCAAACGGTCTTGAGACCATTTGGATGAGTTCCAAACGGTCTTGAGACCTTTTGGCTCACCCAACCCTTGGATTCTAGTGAAAAATCATTAGGGTTTGAGCTATTGAGTTGATCGTCAAATCAACAATTGATTGCCTTGTAATTGTGTACCTTTGGACCTTCAATTGGTCAACTATACTTGACCCCAGACCTCCAAACGGTCTTGAGTGACCTCCAAACGGTTTTGAGACCGTTTGGGTGATCCCCAAACGGTCTTGAGACCGTTTGAGCCAATCAACCCCAAACAATCAACTCAATTCAATGCAAATCCAACACTTAGTCGATTAGGGTTAACACCATATCTTTTGTCCTTCAAACACTTAACCATATCCAACCCTAGACCTCCAAACGGTCTTGGGTGACCTCCAAACGGTCTTGAGACCGTTTGGATGATCCCCAAATGGTCTTGAGACCGTTTGGGCAAGAAAACCCAAAAAGTCATATCAATCAAGTTGAAAGTCAGCACTTAATCCAATTAGGGTTTACATAATTGATTTGCCTTCAACTCACGATTCCTTTGGAGTTAATCCCTCAAATTTGGAGGGTTATTAACCAACATGATTATGAACAGGAATCACAAAAGGTCAACGCTTGGTCAACTCACTCAAACGGTTTGAAACCGTTTGCCCAAAAAGTTCAAGTTAATCAGATTGGAAAATCAGCACTTAATTCAATTCAATTGCCTAATTGTTTAGCCTTTAACTCATGATTCCTTGGGAGTTAACCTATCAAATTTTGTAGGTCATTAGGCCACATAATTAGGAACAGTAATACCAAACGGTACATGCTTGGTCAATGCCCTCAAATGGTCTTTGAGACCGTTTTCTCCAACCGACCTTGTGAAACCGTTTGCCCTTCAAACGGTTTTGCAAACCGTTTGCCCCAAACCGTTTGGTCAAAGGGGGGGAAAACAGGACCGTTTGATAAAGTAACATTGGAAATCACGCCCATCTTCTTCTACCTCCAGATCAAGGTCTGTTCTTCGTGGTTTTAGTTGCAGGAAAGCAAGGAAGGATGGGGAAAAGAAGAACAAGCTACTTTTGCAAGTACAAAGATATGCATAAGAAAGCAAAAGGTTTAGAGTTATAAAACCCGCCTTAAACGTTGTTCCTAGAGCTCCAAGCTTCCAAGATTCAAGACTTTAATGGCGTCTTGAGCTCCACAGGTTGGTCCAAGGTGATTCTCCAAGGAAAAGATGGAGATGATCGGCTAGAACAAGAAACCTAAGTGAATTAGCCATGAAACCAACCTTATACAAGAATTTTCTCCATGAATTCAAGCTAGAAGGCGGTGTTCTCTTACCTAGAACAGGTTGGTCGCCCCCCCTGATCTCCAGAGCTTCCTTAGATGGTTTGAGAAAGATGAGAAGTGAGGGAGTGAAGGGGAAACGTTGGTTTGGTTTGGAAAGAAAGGTGCTTATATAGTTTAGGCTGATTTTCACCATAAGGACCTCTAAAGCATAGAATTCTCATCTAAGTCCCTCCTTCTTTCTACGGCACGTCCAAGCATGATAATCCTATGAAAAGGCCATCAAAACTTAAGATCTAAGGGTAGAGAAAACCAACATGCATACTAGGATACATATATGAAGGGTCTTCTCACTCATACTAGGTGTTTTCACTGCAAGGGTCATCCTTCTTATCCAATTATTCAATTGAAGCGCCCCTCTCATAATTTCTTCTCTAAAAGATGTCAATTGTCATAAAAGATATACTAGAAGGTATATTTTACAAGTTGCACCCCATATTTTGAGTAATTTTCACTTTACACCAAAGTCAGGGTTTTAAGCACAAGGACTGCTCCACAAGCTGCACCTTGGTGCCCAAGCTTGGAGAATCCATCATACCTCAACATATTCATTAATATGATGTTTCATCATCAAAGGAACATCTTAACACGTGAAATTTGCAAGTTAACCCTTCTCATTGGGTAATTTGCACATAGGTCCCTGCATAACAAAACAATATTACAACATTGTTTTAAAAGGACAGAAATGAAATTATAGATTCTTCTAAAGCTTAATGACATATCAAGGGGTAATCACAAGCCTCTAATCATATTTTAAGAAAAACATCTAGGGTTAGTTCATAACCCAGGTCAGGGATGTTACTAGAACGAGGGCAATCAGAAATTGTATGAATCACCTCTCTCAAATCCCAGGCAGACCCAAGCCCGCGTGGACACACCCGAGTCAGTTTGAACTCATGCTCTTCGTCGATGCCTCCTTCAACAACACCAATCTAGACACTAGCATCAGAATACATATTATCAACAAAGCGGGCCAGTTCATCAAAGGCGAAGGAATATTTCTCAAGACCTCGTCTGTACTCCATGCCGAGCTCACTACGGTCACCTATACAACTACCTTATGTAGGTCCAAGAGCATACACAAAACAATCATAGTATCTGACTCTAGCTTGTCGGTGCAGCTGGCGCAAGAGTCAAAGTGTACATCACCGCGTCTCCAGCAACTCTGGAGAAAATTCCATGTCGCCAAAGTTGCTTTACATCATCTCCGGGTGTTGTACATCCCAAGAGAGATGAATCAAGCCGCTGACACCACAGCAAAACAAGCCCTTTCTTCTCGCACTTCCTTCAAACTGTCCTTCATGGAGCCAACTAGGCCTCCGGATAATTTCAACATTTGTTTTCCATGGTTTTGGCCTGCATTAGAGCACAGGATGAATGAATAAGCTCTATTCACCTAAAAAAAAATAATGTTATAACTATGTAACAATCAACCATTTTTAATCGTCCATATATTTTATAACCTTTTATCATCCATAATGACATTTCTATTTTCATATCAAGCTTCGTAGTTGTGTTGGAAAGGTGATGGGTCAAAACCTAGATTTTGTACTCTCAAATTAATATATTTATCACATTGTATTCAATTATTTGAAATTTGGAATGTTAAAAGAAAGAAAATAATCAAACACTCCATCTATATTCCCTTCTACTATTTTAAATATATGGTATCGTTTTGACTAATTTTGACCAACAATTAATTAATGTTTACATTGCATGTGTTAAAATGGATTAATGTTGTGTTTTATATTTATTTGAGAGGTCAAACTAATTTGAAACAAAACAAAATTTGGACCACACATTAATTGCGTACTCTAGATCCTTCCTAGTCAATAACATTCGAGTTTTGAACAATTTCCATATATGTTTTTACTTCATTTTCATGCATTAAAAGGTGAGATAATGTGAAAAAAATCTCCTTAATTATTTCTTTGACTCCAAAAATGAGATGATCAATATTTATTCAAATTTAAGTCTATTATGCCTTTATGGAAAATTTTATTAAAGAAATAGACTCGAGAGAAGATAATGTTACATGTATGAAATAGGGGAAAGCAAGTAATATCCACATCATGTGATTGATGAATATTATATCCATGCATCCAAAATTAATCCGTAAACTGCATTGCATTTTTCTTTATCTTTTGAGTATTCCAAAGGGGATAGAGAAATAGTGAATTATGTTTTTTCCCTTTTATTTAAAAAAAACTATAAAAGAAAGTAGACTTCTTGTTCAAGCTATATGTTTATCATTTCGAATTCTACTCCTTTTATTTTTTCCAAATATAATTCTTTAAACATTTTCCAGGATGAGAGAGATAAAAAGAGAAGGGAAATCATTCATTCAACATTTTAAGTTAATTGGAATACATGGTGGCATATGTATAAGAGAAAGTGTATTTTTAGTTTTATTTTTTTTCTTATTCATCTTAATTTATTTATTTTTCTATAAGAAATATCATTCCATGACCTTTTTAGATTAATCCCTTCAAATAAAATTCATTTACAATTTTTTTTCGTTGTGAAAAAAAATTGGGGTGTTACACCGACACTCTCTCAAAAATTTCTTAAATCTTTCCCATGCATTATGAAACTGCTCATTGCCCATTTGACTAAAACTTGTCATGACACACTACATTTGTGTTAACCTTGCTATAGAGTAGAATTGTCTCAAGAAGGCATTCTTCATTATTTCCCAACTCATGATGTCCCTTCTTGAGTCATACCAACCTTTAGCTCTATCTTTAAGGGAGAAAGAGAACAAGGTCAATTGGATTTTATCATTACTAGCCATTGGCGTCTTGAAGGTGGAGCATACTTCAAGAAAGGAGTCCAAGTGCTTGTAGGGGTTCTCACTCTTTGAGTCGTAGAAGATGGGCAGGAGTCCAAGAAGACCTAGAAGAATAGATAATTGCTCCCCTGACATTTTATCAACCCTGCTAGCAATTGGTGATTTGTAGTTGCTAGGCATGAAGTAGTCTTGAAGCGGCTAGTGGGGTGCATTTTGGCCTTCCATCTTGTTTCCTCCCGAATGGCTTGTCACATGCACAAAGCACAACCAAACAAAAGAAAGCAAGTTACTAAACCAATATACACAAAGAATGCAAAGAATAATGAATAAAGAATAGAAATGGTGAGGGCAATAGGAAAAGTCAAAGCAAAACTAACTAGCTAGGCTGAGCGCCTTTTTCCCCGACAACGGTGCCAGAAAGCTTGGTGCGCTCCCGCTAATGGTGTTACACACTGCTCAATTGGAGATTTGAATAGATGCAACCCCGCAGACAAAAGCACACGGTGGATTAAACTTTTGATATTTATAAAGACCTACACTCGATACACTCGCAAAACTGACACTACACCCGCAAGTGAACGGGGTCATGTCATAGTATAGGAGGGTAGTAAGTATAGGGTCGATCCATAGGGAGAAAAGGGGGCACTAGAGCTAGGTTAGTTTGGCTAGGTTCCTACTGCAGAGACTAGGGTTAAGGGTTAAAAGGTTGTTTTGATTGTTAACTAAGGATGAACAAGAAAGCAACTAAAGGTAAGAATGGAATCTAAGTTAACCCTATATTAGATTAAGACTAGGTAAGCAAGAAAAGACTAAGATAGATATGAAAAGGCAATTTATACTAAGGCAAGAAAAAGAAAAGAACAAGAGAAAGTAAAGAGCTAAACTAGCAAGAACAAGGAAAAACAAGGCAAGAAGCTAACTAAGTAGGAAAGAGCTAACTAAGCTAACACTAGCTAAGCAAGATGAAAACCAGGGTTTTACAACAATTAAGAAAGGTGTGGGATGGTTAGGGGATGCACTTATCACTTAAGTTGGGGGTGATATATAAACATTATGATTCCATTTAGATTATCCAAACCAAACAACAAGTTAGAGTCTAATGAATTAACCTAAGCTATAACTGACCATGGATATGCTAGGTTGTGTATAGGGGAACTAGTCCCTAACGCTCCCTACTACCCTTGTGAGGCTCAATTGGGTTAGGGATTAGGTTCAATTCAATTATAGTTTAATAAAGTCTAGGTTTCTAGATTAGACATTCCTAGGGCAATTAGGGGCTGAGGGTAGTAATGGAGAGATGAGATTAGGGTTTTGGACCCCAATTCCCCCACATTCTAGTCTTGAGAAGGCACCATGCTAATTGCAATAGAATCATCTAATCTAGATACTTAGATCTCTCAATTAGGTTTAGGGAGATTGATTAGGATGTAGGAATATGGGAGGCAACCTAGGGATCCAAGAATTAGACCTAGGGGCAAATCCCAAAATTCACATATATAAGCAATTTCCCTAAATTCCTAGGTGATTTCACACACAAAGCAACAAGAAATTCATGGAGAATGAAATAGAAATATAAAATAATCATTAACAAATGGAATTACAAAGTTTACATATCATTTTCCCCAAACATGGTATCAATGTAACATTTTACACCCCAAACAGCCCACCAAAAGGGGCCTAGCTACTCATGGAAATGGAAAATACAAAAAGAAAGGAGAAAGAGGTAGAAGAAGGCATGGAGCTCGGTGTAGATGAAGAAAGCCTCCACTTTAGCTATTGCAGGGCATCCTCCTCTCTCATCTAAGGTGTAGGGGCATGGAATGATGGTGGAAATGGGTGGAAATGGAAGGAAACTAGGGCTTTGATGGTGGAAATGGTGAAATGGAGTGGAATGGAGGTGGAAATGGAGTGGAATGGCTAAGGGGAAAAAATGGAGTGGTAGGAGTGGGGTGGCCAACCTCGTTCTAGAGCTGCCACTTAGGTATATATAGGTGTGGGGGAAGCACTAGGTCAAGTGGGGACAATATGGGAAAAACAATAGAAAAAGAAGTTGGATTTTGTGAGTAGCACGACCGTGGTGGGTAGGGGTGAGCACAGTCGTGGTGGTTACCATGGGTCGTGTCATTTGAAATGTCAAAATCATAGGTTGATGGTCAATTATGTATTGAGGCTGGAACGACCGTGACGGCTCAAAATGTTGAGGTCATTCTCTACTCCACGGTCATTCGACCTCTGCTGTAGCACGACCGTGCTGGGTAGCATGACCGTTCTGGGTCGGTTCACCATGACCATTCTGGGTGGCACAACTGTGGTGATTCTCGCTTCACTTGAAGATGACTCTGTTGATTTGCAAGTGAGCTAGCATGGCCGTTCTGTGGTACCACAGTTGTGTTGGGTTCTGGTTCAACACTTTGACTTTTTTCTTTAGATTTTTCTAGACATCTTTGCTTCAATGGATCTTTGGCCACTAGGGGTAGGCTGAGGGAGCATATGGCTTCACTTTGGGTTTCTCCAAGGGTGGATGTAATATCCCTGACCTGGGTTATGGCTTAACCCTAGGAGTTTTGCTTAAGTAAGTTACTTACACACTAATTCTAATCTTTTGATAAGTAATTAAGGCTTCTTGTGAAGTTTATTGCCAAGTTTGAGCTTAATTGCAAACTATTTGTGCATTAATTGATAGTCTGAGTGAAATGTGCAATTTACCCAAGATGAGGGGTTACATTGCAAAATGTCACATGTTGAATGTGTTCTAAGTGTTTTAGTATCATAAAAGAGAGTATGGTGCTAAGTGGTGGCTTGTGGAAAGCCTAAATTCTAGGTTATAACTTGTTTGAACAATTCTAGTACTATGTGCACCGATTTTGGTACAATTTGTAATTTACCCAAAATATAGGGTAGAAGTGCAAATTACCACGTCTAGAGTGTCACTACTCCCTCTATGTATTTGTTATCGGAAAGATAAATAAGGAGACATTATGTTTGAGTCATCTTTGAATAATGACGCTCTTGGTGATAAATAGACCAAGGAAGAATTAAAAGTAAAGCTTTTTATGTGTTGTATCGAGTTATGGACTTGATATAGGATTCCTATCAGACAAAGAGCCATAGTAGAAATATCCTATCGGTTTTTTGAGTTTTGGCAAAGGCCATGACGGGAAAAGCACCTCAAGGAGGTGGTCCATCACGATTTGCAAGTTCCTTGCAAAAAGAGTATCGGTTTGCCTTGTTGATAAGATAAAGATGAGGAAACTTATCCAACAAGATAAAGAATGACTGAAATATCACCCCTAGATTATCCTCAAGACTATTGCATAGCAAGTTATGTATGTGTGCATCCATGTCCACATGTCAACCATGCATGGCCACGTGTCATCTAGTAGCATGAGGTGAAGACACCTCTTATACACTTTATCTCATGAACCAAAGTATATATACTTCACCTTCCACATACTTGTGGAAGTCTACGAATCCCACCACCATATCCCTTGGAGATATCGTGAAAAGCCACTTAGGTATCGTGCAAATTAGCTCAAAGAGAAAGGGGATCTCAAGCACCAAGCTTAAGGTAAGGCTTTGGTCATCTTCAACCTTGGTTGAAGTAGAATATCGGGTTATGGATATTCCTTTCTTTCCTTCTTCACCAAGTGCTTAACTATGGTGATTTATTGTCTATGAAAGAGTGTTGAATGAGCCTTAGACCTTGGAAATTTTCATCTTCAACCTTAGAAACATAAATCTTTGGAGCTTGGAGCTTTGAAGTTGTTCATAAGGCAAGTTATATAACTTGAACTCAATCATGTTGTTATTCATCACCTATCTTGCTATACTTAATGATCTACTTTCAATTCCAAAATCTTCTTGAATAGTTGATGAAATATGAGTTCTAGTAGTTGTTGGACCTGTTGTCCATGAACTATAACAAGTTAGAACGAATTTCTAGAGCTTGAAGAAGATGGTATCACTTTATAAAGACATGGGTATGTACAAACATCACTTGCACGATATGCTTTTGGAATTATATCTCCTTGCATGATATGGAGATGAAGCTCACACCTTGAACACAATATGGTGTTAACCATACACCTTTTGCATGATAGGAATTCAAGCAAAGACTCCATGTATGATATAGGGTCAAGTATATACTTGTAAGTCGATACACTAAAACCCTAGTTTGGGTAACCCGATATGAGTAAGATAAGTGAGTGCCTATTGCATGATATGATCATGTAGTACACACCTTGTACACGATATCTTGAAGGACACATCTTGTTCATGATATGATTGATTGAGTAGACACTTAAGACATGGATTCAAATACATGGTATAACCCGATATGGTTAAGATACTCTAAACCCGATATGAAACCCAAGATGGGGGTTAACTCGATATGGAGATAGAGGATAGTCCATAAACAATATGAGCCATGTCTAATGAACAATATGGGAGATATCCTCCTACACCTTATACACGATACAAGTCTAAGACTATACCTCTTACATGATATAGGGATAGTGAACACTCTATACAATATAGAGTTGGAAACCCAAGGTGATGGGTAAACCGAGATAAGTGGTGAGTGATACCACATGGATGATGTGATTAATATTCCTTGGATGATAGGAATAGAACCTACTCCTACCTTGTGAATGATATGAGGTTCAATTCATACTTCATGCACGATATGGCATATTCTACCCAATATGGTGGAAAACCCTAGATGATGGATTGAAACCTGATATACCCTATCCTTTGTGTAATGGATTGTGGTATGAGAATTCAATAATACACCTAGCTTGTCAAATAACTATATGATAAGGTTTATCCTTGAAGGTATAAAAAGGTTATGTGCCCAAGGGTCTACCTAACATGGTGACCCGATGTGTTACCCAACATGGAGACCCGATATGATAATCCTAGATGGGAAACCGATATGGTATCTTGTATATACCACTAAAAAGATATGTGATGAGGCATATACTTTATGCCTAATATGGTGCACACCTTGTGCACAATATGGCACCAAGCACATAGCTCTTACTCGATATGGGGTCAAGCACCTAGCTCATACCCGATATGAAGTTATCTTGAGATGATAAGAACTAAGTGATAGTCAATTGGATATGGGTACACGATATGATGATTAGGGGATACGCCCTAAAACATGATATGGTGATGTGGTTATACTACATGCCCGATATGGATACACACCATGAAATAATAAATGTATCTTAAGGCATGATATGATAATATACACACATCTTGATACCCGATATGGTAGGGATACTTCAATCATATGTGATTGATTGAGTGACATATGTTTCATGTTGTGTTAATTGCAATATAAAAGATGATGTGAATTGCTAATGATGAGCTAATATTACTCAAGAGGAGGATTGAACCAAAAGTATGATACAATCTATATCCTAGTGAGGATGAGATAGAAACTCATACTTTGTGTTGATAATCATTTAATGATAAATGATGAGAATAAATAAGTATGATTGAATACTTGTAATATCAATGTATGCTCCTGGATGTGTGGAACAATGAAATAAGGTTTGGATTAATTATATGAACTTGAAACCCTATTCAGCTATAAAGGGAAACCCTAACCCTAATAATGGTAAGGTTGTATTTCTCTTATTACATAAGCCTTGTGAAACATGTTAAATACTTGTATAACAATTATAATGTTTATGTGGTCTGATGACCTAAAAAGATAATTGTTAGTAATAAGATGTTTAATGAGCCTCGTGAGCCATGTGAATAGTTGTCTCCTAGTAAGAAGTGACCAGTTATTTGTACAACAAGTATAATGGTTATATAATATGATGTTTTGAAAAATAATTGTTGCTTAGTGAAAGGTGACCAATTATAAATGAGCTTTGTGAACTATGTTTATTAATACCCTGGTCTGATGACCTAGAGGTATCAGTTACCTGTTATAGAGGTAACAAGGCTTAGTGATGAACTAAGGGTTAAATACCCAGATATGATGATGATAAGAGATGGAGATCCTAAGTGTTCTATGCGTTCCAAAGTGTTCTGATGCTAAAAGATATTGTAATGCACATAATTATGCAAGTTAAATATTATCATGTAGTTGCCCAGACCATAGATCCATTCAGTGTCAGCATTTGCTGAATGGTGAAACAAGTTTTACTTGGTATGCATATTTTTGAATATGTGATCATTAAATGAGGGTGCTCAGTGGACTCCCCAAATACACCAGGTTGCTTAGTGGACTTTCTGATTAAACTAAAACCAGGATCACTCAGTGGCCTTCCTGAAAATAATCCGGGAAAGCTAAGTGGTCTGCTCCCAAAGAGAGCAGATGCCACGACAGTAACTCTATAGCGAAGATGTCACTATACCCTGACATAGCTAATTACAACTGGCACAAGATGTCGTGTTAGATCTAAGTGATCTCGCACTGACCGAGACAAGTGAGGTCTTGAAAAATGGATCTGCCATTGACTTTGTATGATACCAATTTCGACTTACTAGTGGTCGGTTGGAGGATGAACGATATACTTCATCTCCTCTGGGCATAAGTGTGATTGAATATGTAATCAGCCGTGTAGCGTATTTGCTAAGGATCGAATATGGAAAGACATTTCTTGATGTAAACTTCTCTTATACATCTTAGTTGAATAGATGTTATTCATGTTTCTTTATACTCCCTATATGGTGGATAGATGATTTATTGCCCTACCATAGATAGATGCATTATTTTAAGAGAAATGATTACCCTATTATGTTTATAACAATGATTAATCCTATTTATTAATATAAAAGAACTTCTACTCATTTTTATAATGCTTATCTGTGATAATAATATGGTCGGCGGAGAGTTATATCTCTCGCTGGGACAATTGTCTCACCCCGTGGGATCCAAAAAAATTAGGTGGATGTACACGAGGAGGTAGAGACCTTTTTGTAGAGGGAGAGAAACAACTGGGATAGCACTAACAGCTCAGGTTGAGTGTATTGTCTGTCGTGTCTTGTAGATAGAAGTCCTATGTGTCATCTCTATACTCTCAGGTTCTTGGAGTCAGTTCGTAATGGTTTTATGAACAATATGAGATTTTGGCTTGTATGCCTCGAGGTTTTATGTTGCTACAGTACATGTGTTGATAGAGCAACTGTTATATGTTATCCTCAAGATGAGATGAAACAATGTTGTACAATGTAAATCATGTTATGTATAAGATTTGGATCTTTCAGTAAGAGTTTTCTGGTAGAGGATTTCCTTGTAAAATGGTTTTTAATTTTAGTGATTTTTGTTAATTCACTGTTTATGGTAATTCTGTATAATTAGTAATGATTTGGCTGTCAGTTTGATGGCGGTCGTTACAAGTTTGGTATTAGAGCTTAAGGTTCACTGAGTCTATAGAGACATATGACTTAGGTGTTGAGTCTGTTCTAGTGTCCTCCAATATATCTTATAGTGACTTCTGCTTATGCAAAAGATAGGGTGAAGTTTAAAAATGACTGGAGAAAATGAGGAACACATTGCTGAAAGCAATGTTGTTGCACCAGGAGAGGGTGCAAGGGATCAGATAAGAGGAGAATGAGTGCATGAGAATTCCCATCTTGACCTAATCAGGATAGAAAATCCTACTTTTTATGCTCTTGTTGGGTAGGTTAGGACAACAGTGATGCATATAGTAGGCTAGATACTAGCAATGCAATCTAGATTACCAGTCCTTAATGCAGAAACTTTGGGTTCTGAAAGGGTTCCTGAATGACATAGTCATGTTGGAACAGTGGAAAATGTGGGAATGATTAACATATGGCAAGAAAATAGACTCTTCAATAAGTATAAACAAATAGTACATCTGTGATGGCAGTGCCCAAGAAGGGGCAATAAGCTAAGAATTAAGTAAATGTCTCTACAATTCTAGAAACATTTTCCTAGTTGTTTCAAAAAGGCAAAGTTCTTGGTGCCACTAGTGCAATAAATGCCTAGTGTACCAGGGCAGTAGTCACTAAGTAAAGGCAAAGGTCCTAACCTTCCACCTATATGAACTTCTGACTTAGATTCTACATCAGTAATAAGACCGATAAGACCATGGTACGAGGAAAAGACATGTTATAAATATGGACATGTTGAGCATATTAAACTCTTTTTTTAAAAAGAAGGGAGGAAATGACCCAACAACCGAGGTATACTCGACATGGCTTACGAAATTTACATCCCAATAGAGTAAAAAGGCAAAAGCAAAAACATGAAACAACTAGACTCTATGTGTTGAGTCAACCTGAAGCGGTAGATGACCGTGAGGGGTAACAGTCAGATAGAACTTTTCCATTTTGATATACCTTCTCTTGATTTTTATTTGATAATCATAAGAAGGATTGTTGTTATTGACTTCCCTGTTGATTGCCCTATGGGAACACAGGGAAGAAATGATGAGAACTAGAATTTATATCCTGTTCAATATTCTTTTAAATGCTTTATAATTGCTCTTATCTGTGTGAAAGAGGATGAGGTGTAGAGGTGATGCCTGGAGAAAATCCAGGGATGCTAAGTCCTATGTTTTGATGATATGAAAAGTAAGGAATATGATAGTAAACAAAATACATACTACCTAATCTCATTACTTGTATACCCTGGCCAGGTATTCAACTATTGAAGATAAGGTAAGTATGGAACTCTTAGATTGTTATCTTTCTGATTACTCTGATCAAGTAGTCATTTTGAGACAGTCTGGTGAGCCTAATGAGACTGGAAATATGGCATGGGTATTTTCATCACATCCTAAGTGCAATAAATTGGAATCTGAGATGATCTCAGATCAATCTGTGTGTATGAGGAAGTAAAAAGTATAATCCTCATGATAAGAGAAAGAGAACGTGAGCTGAGGAAGCTCTCCTTAGTATCCTGGAAGAAGGTCACAAACCACAAAGAGTTGGGTGGGCTAGGCATAAAGAATGCTCACGAGCAGAACAAAGAACTTATGCTCAAGAATGTGTGGTCTTTTCTTAACAACCATCCCGCCACCTGGGTGACGATTCTCAATGAAAAATATATGTGAGGGAACCGTATCACCAAGAAACCCTACTCATCAATTTGGGCCTTTTTCAAGAGGCACATGAACGCTGTGACCAGCCAATGCCATAAAGCTATCGTCTCAGGTACCAACACTAACATGTGGTCAGACAAATGGATCAATGGTGAGTCTGTTATGAGCTTAGACCCTTCCTGGCATGTCCCCCCTGAGCTTCAGGACATGATGGTCAGCTCCTTGTGACTAGATAATGGTGAATGGGATACCTCGTTCATCACCAACTTTATGCCCCCTGCTACGTACAACACCATTCCTTACATTCCCCCGCCTACTGGAGATTCTTCAGCAGATCTTTGGGTCTGGCCTCATGACAATCTAGGCAACCTCACTGTTAAAGCTGCGTATAACTAGATTAAGGAGGAAACCCATCAGGCCACAGCTGGCAACTGGAGGGCAATCTGGCAACAACATATTCCAGAGCGTCTGAAGATCTTTCTATGGCTCCTACAACACCGTGCTCTGCTCACCAAAACTGAAATGAAATGACGTCATATGGATGTGGACACCTTATGCCCACTCTGCAATAACTATGAGGACACCCTTCTTCATTTCTTAAGAGACTGTATCTTCAGCAAGCGCATATGGGTCCGATTAGCTCTTCCTGGAAACTCTCATTTGCTCAATGAAGAAGCATGGACCCAATGGGTCATCACTCAACTTGGTGATACACCTGGCTCAGCTATTCTATGCATTGTTGCATGCTGGCACATATGGAACATTATAAATAAGCACATACATGACCGTATTGAGCCTCCCCTCCAAGCTCAGTTGTCGTTCTTCCATGAGAGAACTCGATCCATCCTGGATAATAAACTACCATCCACATCAGTGGCCCGACAATGAGAACCAGTTTCCTACTGCCCTGGGGCGGTAGACTACCTCATCTTCGTCGATGCTGCCTACAACAACGCTTCCAAGGATACAACCATTGGAATCCATATAACGAATTCCATGGGACATTTCATTTCTGTCAGAAGTGCGGCTCTCATGACAACCTCAACCCTCCATGCTGATCTCACTGCCATCATCACAGCTACTACCATCTGCCGATCTGAGAACCTGTGCAATGTGGCTATCCTTACTGACTCCATCCTGTCGGTGCAGCTGGTGCATCGGCCAACTTGTCTTTCACTGAATCTCCATCAACTATGGAGGAAATTCCATGCCGCCAAGGCTGATCAGGACAACCTATGGATGATTTACATCCCTAGAGAGCTCAACCGGATCGCAGATAGAATAGCTAAAACTACTCTTCAGTCCCGCACCCCCTTTCTTTCAATTGTAATGAGCCTCTTTGGTGAGTAGAGGAGCTTAATGTAGATGTTTCAAGTATTTGGCCTGTCCAGAGCACATGATGAATAATAATCTCTGATCATATTAAAAAAAAAGAGAACGAGGGGGATGTTCCATGTTCGATAAAGTCTGTGTGAATAGTAAGGATCTTTTCCATTATGTGGAAATGGGAAATGTGGTAAAATTATATAATGTTCATAAACATGTTAGACAATAACAAATAAAGGAATGATGATATGAGGGGTTGCTAAGTGGACTTCCCCAACTAAATAGGGGCTACTAAGTGGACTTCCCCAAATAAATAGGGGTTTCTAAGTGGACTTCCCCAACTAAATAGGGGTTGCTAAGTGGACTTCCCCAAATAAAACAAGGGTTGCAAAGTGGAATTCCCCAACTAAATAGAGGTTTCTAAGTGGACTTCCCCAACTAAATAGGGGTTGCTAAGTGGACTTCCACAACTAAATACATGTCTCCCCTTTGATGAACGACCCTGGGTAATGGTGGAGTGATAAAAGGAATATGTTTCTTTGTGTTCTTTCCTTTCAGGAAAATGACAATCAAGTGAGTCCGAGGACACTTGATGTGCATAAGTTAGAAGTGATCTTTTGATGGATACTTAGAAAAGTATAAGTTCATTTTGGACTTTGGTACCAAGATAAAGATATGTGTAATAGGTAATGTCCCAAGATGAAAGAAAGATCCTTTGTTATGTTTGACTTTGGTATTAACAATAGAGAGATAGAAATGATTAGGATATGATGTGTTTCGACATATGTGAAATGTACCAAGGTAAGGAATTATGGTATCCAAGATATGCTAGGTGGTATGAGAAATTGAGAATATGACTCTTGATAAGATGAATAATGTTTAGTGACCTAGAAGGGCCAACCTTGAGATAACTCTAGTATTGAGATCATATGTTAGGGGTTTATTCTCTTCATAAACATAACATCGATAAGGATGTATTAATTGAAGGAACAATTGTAGAATCATTTTGAGGAAAAAGATTTTCAAGATAAAAATAATTCCTTAGAGTATCCCTATCTAGATCTGTTGAGGTAGTTTATACATAACATCTAGAGATACCTTTGAGATAAGTTCTTCTTGAATAAGTTTCCTTTCCTTATGACAAGAGAATGTACAACTAGGAAGATAGTTGGTACGAGTCATAAGAAAGTTTTGTGTTGTGTCAACAGATTAGAGTGGCACTAAGATGTATGATAGGACTTGTAGTCCCAAGTAGGTGACATAACGTAACCCTGGTATTTCCTTGGAAGTGAAATGCTAAGCTGAGTGAAGAGTATGAAAGACTCCCTAGAATCAAGAATCTTATCACATAAAAGATGTGAGTTAATAAGGTTTGACACCGGAATTATTTGAAGTATGAATAGTACTTCTCTGACTTAGAAAGTGTTACTTGACACAGAGTTGACTTCACAGTCCGTAATAGATAGGACAACTGAGTATGTGTCATTTATGACAGATCTTATGATGATATTTAATGGAAGGACCTTGTACTGGTCAAAGTTCTATGGCAGCTCCATAACATCAAGATGTTATGAGGAGACTTGATGATATGATACATGAATGACAATTGTCTTCCTTCATCTAGGATTTTGGGGACGGAATCCTTGTTAGGGGTTTATAATTGTAATACCCCTGACCTGGGTTATGGCTTAACCCTAGGAGTTTTTCTTAAGTAAGTTACTTACAAACCGATTCTAATCTTTTGAAAAGTAATTAAGGCTTCTTGTGAAGTTTATTGTCAAGTTTGAGCTTAATTGCAAACTATTTGTGCATTAATTGATAGTCTGAGTGAAATGTGCAATTTACCCAAGATGAGGGGTTACATTACAAAATGTCACATGTTGAATGTGTTCTAAGTGTTTTAGTATCATAAGAGAGAGTATGGTGCTAAGTGGTGGCTTTTGGAAAGCCTAAATTCCAGGTTATAACTTGTTTGAACAATGCTAGTACTATGTGCACCAATTTTGGTACAATTTGTAATTTACCCAAAATATAGGGTAGAAGTGAAAATTACCACCTCTAGAGTGTCTCTACTCCCTCTATGTATCTGTTAGAGGAAAGAGAAAGAAGGAGACATTATGTTTGAGTCATCTTTGAATAATGATGCTCTTGGTGATAAATAGACCAAGGAAGAATGAAAAATAAAGCTTTATATGTGTTGTATCGAGTTATGGACTTGATATAGGAGTCCTATCGGCCAAGGAGCCATAGTAGAAGTCTCCTATCAGTTTGTTGATTTTTGGAAAAGGCCATGACGGGCAAAGAACCTCAAGGAGGTGGTCCAGGACGAGTTGCAAGTTCCTTGCAAAAAGAATATCGGTTTGCCTTGTTGATAAGATAAAGATGAGGAAACTTATCCAACAAGATAAAGGATGACCAAAATATCACCCCTAGCTTATCTTGAAGACTCTTGCATAGAAAGATATGTATGTGTGCATGCATGACCATGTGTCAACCATGCATGGCCACATGTCATCTAGTAGAATGAGGTGAAGACACCTCTTAGACACTTTATCTCATGAACCCAAGTATATATACTTCACCTTCCACATACTTATGGAAGTTTACAAATGAATCCCACAACCATCTCCCTTGGAGATATCGTGCAAATCCCCTTAGGTATCATGCAAATTATCTCAAAGATCAAGGGGATCTCGAGCACCAAGCTTAAGGTAAGGCTATGGTCATCTTCAACCTTGGTGGAAGTAGGATATCGGGTTATGGATATTCCTTTCTTTCCTTCTTCACCAAGTGCTTAACTTTGGTGATTTCTTGTCTATTAAAGAGTGGTGAACGAGCCTTGGACCTTGGAAAAGTTCATCTTCAACCTTATAAATGTAAATATTTGTATCTTTGAAGTTGTTCATAAGGCGGGTTATATAATTTGAACTCAATCATGTTGTTATTCATCACATATCTTGCTATACTTAATGATCTACTTTCAATTCCGAAATCTTTTTGAAAAGTTGATGAAATTATGAGTTCTAGTAGTTGTTGGACCTATTGTCCATGAACTATAACAAGTTAGAATGAAGTTCTAGAGCTTGAAGAAGATGGTGTCACTTTATAAAGTGATATCGAGTTCAAGTACACACACAAGTACCACTAACTCGATATGGGTATGTACAAACATCACTTGCACGAAATGCTTATGGAATTATATCTCCTTGCATGATATGGAGATGAAGTTCACACCTTGAACATGATATGGTGTTAACCATACACCTTTTGCACGATAGGAAGTCAAGCAAAGACTCCATGCATGATATAGGGTCAAGTGTATACTTGTAAGTCGATATGCTAAAACCCTAGTTTGGGTAACCCGATATGAGTAAGATAAGCGAGTGCCTCTTGCATGATATGATCATGTAGGACACACCTGGTACACAATATCTTGAAGAACACATCTTGTGCATGATATGATTGATTGAGTAGACACTTAAGACATGGATTCAAATACATGGTATAACCCGATATTGTTAAGATACCCTAAACCCAATATGAAACCCAAGATGGGGGTTAACCCGATATGGAGATAGAGGATAGTCCATACATGATATGAGCCATGTATAATGAAAAATATCAGAGATATCCACTTACATCTTATACATGATACAAGTCTAAGACTGTACCTCTTACACGATATAGGGACAGTGAACACTCTATACAATATAGAGTTGGAAACCCAAGGTGATGGGTAAACTGAGATAAGTGGTGAGTGATACCACATGGACGATGTGATTAATATTCCTTAGATGATAGGAATTGCACCTACTCCTACCTTGTGAATGATATGAGGTTCAATTCATACTTCATGCATGATATGGCATATTCTACCCAATATGGTGGAAACCCCTAGATGATGGATTGAAACCTGATATACACTATCCTTTGTGTAATGGATTGTGGTATGAGAATTCAATAAAAGACCTAGCTTGTCAAGTAACTATATGATAAGGTTGATCCTTGAAGGTATAAATAGGTTATGTGCCCAAGGGTCTACCTAACATGGTGACCCGATATGTTACCCAACATGGAGACCTGATATGATAATCTTAGATGGGAAACTGATATGGTATCTTGTATATACCACTTAAATGATACATGATGAGGCATATACTCTATGCATAATATGGTACACACGTTGTGCACAATATGTCACCAAGCACATAACTCTTACTCGGTATGGGGTCAAGCACCTAGCTCATACCCGATATGAAGTTATCTTGAGATGATAAGAACTAAGTGATAGTCAATTGGATATGGTACACGATATGATGATTAGGGGATCCACCCTAAAACATGATATGGTGATGTGGTTATACCACATGCCTGATATGGATACACGACATGAAATAATGAATGTATCTTAAAGCATGATATGATAATATACACACATCTTGATACCTGATATGGTAGGGATACTTCAATCATATGTGATTGATTGAGTGACATATGTTGCATGTTGTGTTAATTGCAATATAAAAGATGATGTGAATTGTTAATGATGAGATAATATTCCTCAAGAGGAGGATTGAACCAAAAGTATGATATAATGAATATCCTAGTGAGGATGAGATAGAAACTCATACTTTGTGTTGATATTCATTTAATGATAAATGATGAGAATAAAAAAGTATGATTGAATACTTATAATATCAATGTATGCTCTTGGATGTGTGGAGCAATGAAATAGGGTTTGGATTAATTATATGAACTTGAAACCCTATTCAGCTATAAAGGGAAACCCTAACCCTAATAATGGGAAGGTTGTATTTCTCTTATTACATAAGCCTTGTGAAACATGTTAAATACTTGTATAACAAGTATAATGTTTATGTGTTCTGATGACCTAAAAAGATAATTGTTAGTAATAAGATGTTTAATGAGCCTTGTGATCCATGTGAATAGTTGTCGCCTAGTAAGAGGTGACCAATTATTTGTACAACAAGTATAATGGTTATATAATTTGATGTTTTGAAAAATAATTGTTGTTTAGTGAAAGGTGACTAGATATTAAATGAGCTTTGTGAACTATGTGAATTAATACCTTGGTCTGATGACCTAGAGGTATCAGTTACCTATTACAATGGTAATAAGGCTTAATGATGAACTAAGGGTTAAATACCCAGATATGATGATGATAAGAGATGGAGATCCTAAGTGTTCTATGTGTTTCAAAGAATCATGAAAGTACTTGATAAACATATTATGCCTTTCTTTGTAGCATCTGATATAATTCTTGCTTGCAACTTGATTGATGCTAAAAGATATTATAATGCACTTAATTAAGCAAGTTAAATATTATCATGTAGTTGCCCAGACCATAGATCCATTAAGTGTCAGCATTTGCTGAATGGTGAAACAAGTTTTACTCGGTATGCATTTTTTTGAATATGTGATCAGTAAATGAAGGTTCTCAGTGGACTCATTAAATACACCAGGTTGCTCAGTGGACTTCCTAATGAAACTAAAACCAGGATCGCTCAATGGTATTCTAATAAAATAATTTGGGAAAGCCAAGTGGTCTTCTCCCAAAGAGAGTACATGCCACAAAAGTAACTCTATAGTGAAGACTCCGCTATACCACGACATAGCTAATTACAACTGGCACAAGATGTCATGCTAAATCTAAGTGGTCTCGTACTGATCGAAATAGGTGAGGTCTTAACAGTCGGCTCTGCCATTGACTTTGTATGGTACCAATTTCGACTTACTAGTGTTCGATTGGAGGATGAACGATATACTTCATCTCCTCAGGGCATAAGTGTGATTGAATATGTAATCAGTCGTGTAGCATATTTTCTAAGGATCGAATATAGAAAGACATTGGTTTATGTACACTTCTCTTATACATCTTAGTTGAATAGATGTTATTCATGTTTCTTTATA